>QLOD02000017.1:3769183-3791445 GCA_003260245.2 Sideroxylon spinosum | reverse complement strand
TTCTTTCGAAACTTGATTCCAAGTTTCGGTTTTTCGCTTTTGGAAAGAAGGCGGAGGGTTTCGGATTTTTCCGGATATGCGGGTGTTTTATTTGGATTAAACGGTTTTGTCCTTTTTTGTCTTTTTGCTTCAAGTATAACTTATTCACAAACAAGTTTTTTTGATATGACTTAATTCCTTAATAGTACATAAATAGTGACCGGCCTCCAAAAACCCCTACTTTAAATGTAGTTTTAAAAACATATAAAATTATATATATTAATATTTTTTTATATTATACATATTAATATGTAAAATTAATTATTTCAATTCTTTAAATCAATTTGGTTTTAATTTTTTAAATCAAATCGGAATACAAAATCAAAATATTAATAATTATAAAGTATAATTAATCGATTAGAAAAAGAATGTGAACTGGCTCAACCTAAATTATACTTACCAGAAAATAAAGGGTTAATTACACTGAAACCCCTTAAATTATATTTAATTTTCAATTTATCCCTTCATAAATTAATCCTAACACTTGACCCTCTCATTTATTAAGGGGCTCTGTTAAATAACCGTTAAAAAGGTTTATAACTTTTTATTTATTTATTATTTCGTAATTATTTTAATATTTTTCTTATGTGATTATAATCCACATTTATTCAAATTTGAATTTATTATTAGAGATTTGCATGGATTAAATTAGATAAATCATTTGATTTTTTCCTATACATTGAATAAATTAAAATTTTTTCTTAGAAAAAATTAATTTAGATAAACAATCGACCCGAACCTAATTTGATAAAGAGTATAACCAAATTAATTCTTAGATCTCAATAATAAATATGTTTATTTTTATTCTATATTTATTATATATATTTAATTTTAATAATAAATAATAAAAAATGTATTCTCAAAATTTGTTTAAAATTTTAAGTTAAATTTAAATTAAAAAGGAACTAAATTAAATGAAAATGTTGTTATTAGATTTAAATTGATTGTTTTGATTTTCATTAGGTTCTGCTCACCCGATTTCTTTATACCAAAAACAAAAATAAATTATATAGATAAAATTTATTTTTTTATTTTCGAGTTGTATTATTATTATTTTTTTTGGATGGATAAGAAAAAAAATTGATTTATTTAGTTTATAACAAAGAGTCGAATAATTTATCTGACCTAATTCATACAAACTTCTAGTAATAAGTTTCAAATTTGAATATGTGAATAACATATTAAAAACTTATTAAGATAATTAAATAATGATAAATAAATAAAAAGTTGACTGCGTTTTTGAACGGAGCCCTTCTAAATAAATGAGGGGTCAAAGTGTTGGTGTTAATAGATGAAGAGGTAACTTGAAAAACAAGTATACTTTAAGGGGTATCAGTGTAATTAACCCAAAAAAAAAAAAACAATTAGATTAAAAGTGCGTTTGGTGCACTAAAAAACTCTAGAAAACACTAAAAACCTCCGAAAACTTCTGAAATTCTTTAACACATTTTACACTTCTCGTACTTCAT
This sequence comes from Sideroxylon spinosum, assembly GCA_003260245.2. Taxonomy (NCBI): domain Eukaryota; kingdom Viridiplantae; phylum Streptophyta; class Magnoliopsida; order Ericales; family Sapotaceae; genus Sideroxylon; species Sideroxylon spinosum. The sequence continues at coordinate 3,789,937 of QLOD02000017.1, read as the reverse complement.
GATTCTTATAAATTTATATATATCAACACGTGCCAACAAGTTTTTACAAATCTCAATAAATCTTTTTAGAAACCCCAATAACATTCCACGAACTCAAATAATTTTCGTACAAATTTCAAAAACTTTTAAACAACTTTCAATAAATTCTGATCTAAGACTGTTTAGATGAACCTTAAAAAAAAAAAAATTCCAACTGTTTCTCTCTCAAAAAAATTGACACAAAATAAAAATATTTTATTATTTATTTTTAAAAAATGTGATTTGAAATCTGTACTCCAAATACAAAAAAATTATCGAAATTATATTTTTAAGGCCCGTTTGGCGTGGCAAAAAAGACGAAAAATTTGATTTGAAAACTTTTTGGTGTTTGGTGCGCAGCGACCAAACCAAGTTTTTCAATGATAAATAATGAAATTTTTTTATTTTTGTATTAATTTTTTGGAGAAAAAAACTTTCAGAACAGTTTTGGTTAAAATTTTTTGACTTTTACATCAGTTGCTTGGACTGAATGAGGCAGTGGGGAAACCGTTAGAACGATTTGATACTTTTCGTCAGGACGGTATATCAAAAAAATATATAAAAAAGTAGACAAAGTGAGTGTCATTTGATAGTTTAGGAGTTCGTATTGACATCCCAAAAAAAAATTTACTCATTTGATTAACGGAATTCTAGTTCTATTATTTTTTTAAAAGATATTTCACTTTTTTTGAATTTGAAAAGAAAAGAAAATGTAAAAATTTAGTAGAAAAATTCAGAAATTTTTAGTAAATTTTTTTGCGCGAAACGCACCTTAGGTGTTTTTGGATATTTTTAAATACTCCAGATACAACGCAATCAGAGGGACCGTTTTATGCGGTTCGGTTTGAACCCTATGCTGACGGACGGTCTAACTCAAATTGCCAGCGAACTCCAACCAATGAAACCACGACACGTTTGTCGTTCGCGTCTCAATGACGTGTCACGCAATTAGCCAAACTAGTTATCGTCGTCAACTCTCTCTCTCTCTCTCTCTCTCTCTATCCAACCCTCGTTCTATCTGTTGATCCCCTTCCTCGCGCATCTTCTGCCCATACAAATCCGACCGAAGCTCGCGCACGTAGATAGATAGACATATATATGTATGTATAGATATACATAGAAGAGGGCAGCGGGAGAGATTTGATCAGACGCCGTTGGATCTACCGTAAGAGTCCTGAGGAAGGATGGCGGAGGACAAGTACAATCTGAAGAACCCGGCAGTGAAGAGGATTCTGCAGGAGGCCAAGGAGATGCATTCGAACCCTTCCGATGATTTCATGAGTCTTCCTCTTGAGGTTCCATTTTCACAAACCCTAATTCCCCCCCCCCCCCAAAAAAAAATTCTAGCCAGTTTTCTAGGGATTTTATATTAGGTTTGTTGTTTTCATCCTTAAATTTGGCTGTTATTTATTATTGTTTGTTGGTTTGATTCGAAACAGTATCCCTTGTGATTATTTTTCGCTTTGGAATCCCTGGTGGTTGTTGTGCTGTTTTTTTTTTTTTTTTTCAAGATCGTTTAAAATTGAATGTACTTGAAAAATGTGATTTTTTATCTGGAAGCTTACATAGCTGCGATCTCTGATATGCAATTGATATGAGAATTGATACCACTGCCTGTTGAAATGAATTTTTCCCCCCCGGGGGGGGGGATCTGGTGTTTTTCACTCTTTCAATGGTTAGGGTTTTTGGAAAAATTAATTATAAAAAAATAGGTTTTTGCTGAATTTACTTTTCTTCTGTAATTTTGTTGGTTGAACTAATATTAAGTTTGTGATTCCGCAGCTGTAATCTCCATTATTTTAGAGGAATGTATTTAATTATTTTCAAAAATCAACAAATCCGGCCTATTTTTCCTTATTGTTCAAATATTTTTGCTCACCTGAGCAATATGTGGTTTCAATCTGCAGTTTATTTTTGTGTGTATTTTCAAAGCTTCACTTTGTTTGTTAAGGAATTCCTGCTATAGCAAGTTAATTAGAAGTATGTACGCATGGACATGAAATGTAGGTACGATCCATATGACTTCCTATTTATAGTTCATACAACATAATTCTATGTATTTGTCATGCTTTTGTAGTTTGCCATGCCATGTTATGTCTTGTCCATGCATTTTGCAAAAGCATTTATATGATGTTGTTTCCTTGTGTTATTGATTAAGCAAAGTCCTTTGAAGCATACTATCTCCACATCACAAAATAGTATTGCTACCAAAGTGGCTGATAAGGCGATGTTTGCCTAATGTACATGACTATTCGGTACAAGTAGTAAAAGAGCACGAAGTCTAGGGCATCAAGCTTCGGCATATGCTTTCATGATTGAGGGAATAACATCATGTCCTCAAGAACCGGTGCAAAAACTAATTTGATTGGTTTAGTCAATCATGGCCTTCTATTAAAGGCATGAGAAATGTTACATATGCAATGGGATTTGAAATTTTATGATCTTTGGTGTTTTGTCTTTGTTTGGATATCAATCTGTTCCTACTTGTACAACTAACATTTCGATGCTTATTGTGGGTGAATGGAACTAGGATGGGTGCTTCAATCATCTAGGAATAATGCTGATCGTTGTCAATGGAGGAACTCATCGGAGACAAGTTAGGTGAGAGTTAGGGTGGTGTAGAGAGAGAGAGAGAGAGAGAGAGAGAGAGAGTATTGGGGTAGGTGAATCTTTAAGATGAGATCGGTCATAAGGTATTTATAGTGCTCCCGGCGCATCTCCCATTGGTGGGAAGATAAGCCACGATTAGAATGGTGTGGGCAGTTGTGTGTGCCAAAGGGTGCTGCCAAAGAGGGTGATTGAGACAACTCCTTCAATGTCAATCCGAGGTATAGGAATTTGACCTAATAGTAATTGATCCTCAAATGTTAGTCGGTGGTATACTGAATTTAAGTTCGAATAAGGAGATGCCACCGGGCAGTGGTTGTTGACGGCATTTGATTATTTTGTTGGAAGCATTAAATGAAGTGAATCTTTCTCTTTGGCCAGTTGTTGGGGGCTCAACAAATCCCCTAACTCTAGCCACTAAACCACTTGTCCTTGATAGTCTCCCAAGTGAGTTTGTGCCCATGAGGCCTCTAAGGGTACTGATGAGTGATGCCCCAGGAGGGTCCTGCTCCATGGTAGCTACTCCTAATCCAAAGGGGGTGGTTTGACTCCGTTAAGAGTCACGTGGGAGTCCATAGAGGACGCCTCCAAGCACGAGTACCACATCGTGGTCCAAATTGCCCCCATGGGAGAGGCTTTGTCCCCCCTCCCCCTCTCTCTCTGAAGGTCTTACTGCGGTGATGAGGGAGTTGATTGAAGCAGCTAGTGTTGACTTTGTGCTAAACTGCTAATCACCTACAGTCATTATCGTTCTGTTACTTGCTCTCATGTAGGGATTCTACAATCTCTGTATTTGCTTCATTTGATTTACTTATTGCTTTTTTTCCTATGCACTTTCTACCTATACATTTTAATTGAACCAGCCTCATCCATTATATTGAGCCTGTAAATATGTTGCCAGGAGAACATATTTGAATGGCAATTTGCAGTCAGTGGCCCCCGTGATACTGAGTTTGAGGGAGGCATTTATCATGGACGAATTCAATTGCCTGCAGAGTACCCATTCAAGCCGCCTTCATTTATGTTGTTGACGGTAATATCTTGCTATTTAAGAAACTCTTGGTACACTCATTATAGGAATTTTTGTAACTGTTAGGCTGTACCATTAACTTTCCCTGGTGAGGGCATAATATCTTATATTTGATAATCTTCATGACAAACGTATCATACATTTCTGTGACATGCTAACCTAGTTTTTTTCTTTTTTTGCCCTTGTTTCAGCCGAATGGTCGCTTTGAGACACAAACTAAGATTTGTCTAAGCATTTCGAATCATCATCCTGAGCACTGGCAGCCATCATGGAGTGGTAAATTATTGTTCTTGATACATTGCGGATAATTTTTAGTAGAGTGGTTTTCTACCTACAAGCTTTGTCTATGCATGCTGTTGATTGGAGACTTGATTTTGCATCATTGTTGAAGCCATGGAATCAGCTTTAAGAATTGATCCATGGAATGATAAAACCATGTTAATTTGATTTTGCAGATTTGCATCCTTGATACACGCAATTTTTCAGGGCTTGTTATCACCTAGGGTCACCAGAAATTTGAATTTTTTTTTTTTTCTTTTCACTGAACATGATTGAGACTTTGTACCAAGAGTCTAAGAAATAATAAGAATTTAGTCAATTGGGTAAATGTAAGCGTTCTTGTGAATGCTTATGTGGTATAACTGTTATATCATTCTGCATTCACCTTTTAATGCCTAAGAGTTTCCATGGCATAGTTGAAGCAGCAACTAATGTTGAGGAATTTGGAGTGTGTTGGGATTTGATAAATTCAGGGCCTTGGGTTTTTGCATGATATAACGAGAATTTTACGGTGATGATTAATTAATATCATGCTTATAGATGCATGTTGTAATTCCACGAGTAAAGTTAATTTGTTTGCGGATGCATATTGCTATTTACAGTTCGAACTGCTTTAGTGGCTCTCATTGCATTCATGCCCACAAGCCCTAATGGTGCATTGGGCTCGTTAGACTACAAGAAAGAAGAGAGGCATGCCCTGGCAATTAAATCTCGTGAAGCTGCCCCAAGATTTGGTGCTCCTGATCGGCAAAAACTAATTGATGAGGTTTGTTATTGCCTGGATTATCTTTTCTACATGTTCACTTGTCCAAGATTTCATTATGACAGTCCATTCTCATTCCACAGATCCACGAATATATGCTAAGCAAGTCGCTCCCCGTTCCTCCGCTCAATTCCTCGCAGGCTTCTGTAGAACATTCTACCGACAAAGAGGGTGAAGCTAACCAGAGCCCTCAAGATGCTGGTGCAACAGTGGTCAGGGAAGAGCCTTCAAATCCAGTCGTGGGTGATGGGGTTGTTGAAGAACCGCGTGAAGCTCCTTTGAATGCAAATCCCCAAACTGAGGGTCAAGGGGTATCTAGACAGGTTTCTGCTGGACCCTCAAGCGGGCAGCCCCTGCAGGGGTCAGGAGCAGCAAGGGTTGTTCAGAAACCGGCCGATGATCGCTTGTTCACTTGGGCTGCTGTTGGACTCACCATTGCTATTTTTGTTCTTTTGCTGAAGAAGTTCATGAAAGCTAGCGGTTATGGTGCTGTTTTCATGGATGAGTCGTAGATATACGGTGCAATAGGGTGCCAATGGATGCACGAGTTACTGCCCTCCACAGATTTTATCATGTTAAAATTTCTTCTCATCTTTAAATTTCTAAAAAAACGGAGGAATTTGTATTATATAGCTCTAGTTCTCTCTTTTTAATACCGTTGCTACCAATAATGTGACTGTGGGACAAACTCTTTTGTTTGTTGGACGCGTGAGATTTTGTATAGGGATGATTGAGAATGGGAATGGGCTATAAGCATGAAGTTTGAATTATATGGGAAGTGCTTGATTGATCAGCAGGCTAATATCTTACGGAATGATTGGTTGTGTTTGGAAGAGTATCTCCATCTTAGCAGCATTTTTAATGTTTTCAGTATCTTTCAGATTATAGGTTGGCATATTTTCACGTCGAAAGTTCTCTTAGAGCAACGAGATCTCACCAGATATTTATTCCATTTCCTCTCAAGCTCCCTCCTTTATGTCTGCTGAGACCACTTCTATGTACTATTGGATTTTTTATTGTTAGAATAAAACATAACAGGTCTGTCTCAAAATTCTGCGAATAATTTCATTTTTATGCTGCTTGGTTGCACTCGGGTTAAAACCTTTAGTTCATTTTCTCCTTATTGAGACTTATTTTCTGATTTTCTGACTCCCTTTTTTTTACTTTTTTCCAAAAATGCGTTGACATCTCCAAAACTTCCATTGTTCCCATTCCTCTTGAGACAAAGTTTTGATGGCTATAATATTATTTAACCTAATTACCAAAAACTTCATTGAAAGAAATTCCAGAAAAAAAAAAGGGTAAAACTTTTGATAGATATTTTGTTTCTGGGAAGAACCTGGTGAGATAAGTGGCAATATTTTGCTGGTTATATACCTGGCCTTGGACCACTACACAATTATGAAAGTAATAGTGGGGCTCATTAAAATATATTCGTTTCATAGGATTAATTTGATTCAATTTAATAAATGTAAATTTTGTATCGAAAATACATTTTTGAATTTAAGAATTAAATTGATTTAAGATAATTATAAATTTGACTCAATTAGTGAAAAGGAAAAAATATAATATATGATGATAAATCTGTTGACATACTTATATGATTTAAAAAAATTAATGAAATATCATTAAAACTGTATTTGTGTGGATTGAATTTCATATGGAATAAAAATTTTAAAATTTAAGTTATAAAATGAAATTTAATTCAAATCACAAAATTTTATTTTGATTCCAAACATAAAAATTAATCAAAATTATTAATAAATTAAATCAATTCCAATCAAATTCATTATTCCAAATATAGTGAAATTGGTACAAATGGATTGGTTAGATAGTAAAAAGGTACAATAAAAGTAAAAAAAAAATTATAAACGTGGCATATAACAATATTTAATTGAGTAAAGTTGATAATTTTTTAGAAATTTGTTTTTTGTAATTTGGTGTGCAGAACGCACATAAAAAGTTTCCTTATTCCTATACAAACTTTCTTAAGAACAGAACAGAAAAGAACATCACAACACAAAGCAGAGAGCGCCAGAGAGTAATATATCAGTTAGTTTTGATCTGCGAAACAATGGCGAGGCAATTGCTAGTCATCTTGGTAAGCTTGGAATTGAAGTCCGTCAAGGGGGTAGCTTTCCCCACCAGCTCATCCCCGCAGTCGGAAGCGTCGGTTATGGCGGCGCTGAGCATGCTATTCATCGTCCCCACGTCCTTCTCCGCCAGCGCGTCCATCGCGCTCTGGAAATTGTCCAAAGCGTCGCTGTAACTGTCCCTGCAGTCGTTGATGATCGGCACCATAAAGGGGGGAGTCGCCGGAGAGCTCGCCAGATGCTCCGCCGTGGCGACGGCCAGCTTCGCGTGCGCGGTGGCGGCCCGGATCGCCAGCTTCACCACGGAGGGGACGTCGGTCCGGCCGGGTCGAGGGGTCACGGATAGCATGCAAATATCCGGGTAGTCGGTGGAGTCGCAGATTTTCTTGACTTCCGGGTCGGGTATGGTTGCTCCGCCGTGGGCGTGGTTCCCGATTATGTTGGCGATGCCGGAAATGATTGATTTGTGCAGCGGTCCGGGCTTCTGTTCCGCCGCGGGGGGCGGTAGTGTCGGGTCGGTGATATACGGGGCGGGTTGTGGGGCGGCAGCGGGCGGGTCGGAGTCCGGGCTATTCGGGGCGGTAGGTTGTGGGGCGGGTGGGTTTTGAGTTGAATTTGGAGAAGGGTTAGGAGATTGATTGGCTTTGGAGTTTGTGGGTACTTTTGGGACGCAAACGGGTTTTGCAGAGTGGAGGGCAATGAGGGAGAAGAAGAGAGAGAAGAAGAGAAGGGTTTGGTAATTAGAGTGCTCCATGTTTTGGGTGTTTTTTTGAATCGAAGAAAGGCAAGGAGAAATTGAGAATGGGGAATGGAAAGGTGAAAAATGAAGATATGAGGAGGGAATCGTGGTGGCGGTTAATAGGCTAAATTAACAGTGGCGGTTGTCCGGGAGAAGAGGAATGAGATGGAAAATTGGCCCTTGAGTTTTGAGACACTACTGGCTGGTGTCCCTTGTTTCAAGGACCTTAATTTAGTTGTGGTCCGACTTGGTCTTAACCTAGTCTTCTTCAATTGGCATTTGCCTCAATATTTTGTTTTGCTCGTATCATAACCCCCCCCCTCTCTCTCTCTCTCTCTCTCTGAGCAAATGAGTGCCATGTCTCTCTTCAAGCAAATGAGTGCCATATGCTATTAACAGGATATAAGTTAACGTAATAGTTTGGTGGAAGCTGTCATCAGTTTTCAATGTTAATTTAATGATATCGAGATATGAAATTATTAAATTAATTGAATGATAACATTTACTTATTTTTAATCTTAAAACGAGCTAAATATATTTAGCTTGTATTGTCATCCCTACCAAATCCGACTCTTAGCATCAGTTTCTTTTAGTATGTTCTAGATGTTTGATTGACAAAAAAAAAAAAAAAAATTTGATTAAAAAATACAATAAAAATACGAAAATTTAATGTAAAAATTATATGTGATAAATTTTAATTAAAAAAATATAAAAAATTAATAATTTTTAATTTTTTTTAATTGATCAAACAGGTCCTCAAAACATACTAAGGGTTAGTTTGGGGAAAAGGGGGACAATTTTGGGTTTATTTAGCTTATTTTAATATTTGTTTTGGAGACCAAATTTTTATTTTTTGTTTAGTAATCAAAAAAAAAAATTATGAAAAAATAAAAATTGATTTTATTTTAGAAAAGCTATTTTTCTAACCAGTACAAGAATTTTAAATTTTTAATAAATTTTTTTAATTACGAAATAACATGCATAAAAATTAGCAAAGAAATAATAATAAATTTTGGTTAAAAAGAAATTTTAAAATTAATTTTTTTCCTCTAATCCAATCCTAAAAATTGTTCTCCTTTTTAGAGATCTTTCACTTATAATGTTTTTGAAGTAACAACAAATGTAATAAAATGAGATAAATTACGAATTCGTAACTCATATAATAAAATAAAAAATAAATAATTTTCAAAAGTTTTTAAAGATTTTTAAATTTTATCAGTAAAAAAACACTCTTTTAATAATACTTCTCATTATTTTTTTTAATATGACCATACGTATGGGCCAACGGCGTGGAAGAGAGAGGAGGAAACATCTTTTTATACAAGGATTCCTAAAATCCAACTATAACTTCATAAAATAAAATTACATTCTTTAACTTTTAAATTCCCACGAAAGTTCCTTAATGATTATTAAGTTTAAAACAAGCTGAAGTAACAATTACTATGTATTTTTAAAAAAAAGAATAAAAGAAAAAAAAATCAAATTATTCTAATATTAAGTGAAATATGCTTTGTATTTACTTAAATAGTGACATATCATATTGATTGCGCCTACTGTTGAACAGAGTAATAAATTTTGGCACTAGTTACTCTTGGCACTAACCCACTGTTCTAGGCCAGTTGATTAGAATTCTGGACTTTGTTCTAGAACAATTGATTAGAACTCTTGATTAAAAAAAAAAACGTTGAGAATTTGACTCCAAAACTTAACAAGTTTCGAGAGTTTCCACACAAGGCATAAATCTTAAATTTAATCGATTTACGTGATTTGTGGAATATTATACGGACCCACAATATACTCATCGACTATGCGATTCGTCGACGACTACAATAAATCTAAGATTCCGAATCACCTTAAAAAAAAAAATAAATAAATAAACTTTTGGCATTTGTTAATAGATGCCCAGCAGACCCATTAAAGGTCAATAAAAACATGCCAATTGACCCTTAATCAATGTCTCCCAAACACTGCTAACCCATAACTCCTTAGCCGCAATAGCCATATGAAACCCTAATTGCTACTTCAGAAATTGAACAGCTCAAAACAAAACTTAATTCATTCTCATTCCCAGACTAATTGCAGCAAATAAGTTTAGTTGACAAAACATCACGCGCACGCAACTTAAAAATCCAAACTCCAAAAGCGACTTACAGTAAGACCAAGTGATACAAGTTTATTCTAGAATTCCTACTAAGATGCAGACACGGAGTTCGGTTAGAGGCTGTACTTGCAATCACTCAGTCATTAACAGCATGCTTCACTACGGTTATCGGACAAGAAGCATTATTCACCACATAGTTGCTCACACTGCCCATGATAGCCCTGCAAATTTAAAACGAAACAAAACAACAACCCCCCCCCCCCCCCGGGGGGGCCAAAAAAAAACAAAAAAGGAAAATCAATTTTCACAGTTGTAGTAGCTTAAAACACGGGCTCTACGAAGGAGACATAAAGATGAGAAACGGATACGATATACGCATGGATATGGATACGATAATCTTAAAAAATGAAGAAACAGATGCAGCGGAAATATAAACAAAAAAATATATATGTAATTTTTATATACTTTTATTAGCTAGACAAGAAAATATAATCCACAATAAGTCTAATTCAATATGTAATTTAATATACAAAACATTACAAAACATTAGATAAGTGATTTTACAGTTTAGGGGTTTACGATTACTAAGTTTACGTTTTAACCATATATTTAAAAAAAAATGATAATCTATTAGACACACCACTTGCCGTGCCAACACGTATCTTAGAGCATATACCTATCTTGAAGTGTGTGCTTTATAGTACAGGCTGAGTAACGATCAATTTGAGAACTTAACAAACTATGAATTAATCCCTGCTAGTTTCAATGGAGATTGTTTGCAATGACTAATACGGAAACAAATAACCAGGGGAAGGTGACGAAGGGTGCTCCTCTCTTCAAGCTCTATTCCAAGAGTTCATCAATGAAGAAAGCCTCAGTTTAAGCACATGGATTCATACTCAAATTGATGTATGAAAAGTGTTTGATATGATAGCTAATACAGAATGTAATTCTATCATGATAAATGATTTCCATAGAAAATTTAGAGCCTTGTAGACACCAAATAGTTGACCACTGCATGAGAGTAATAATTAAAAGGCAATGTCAAAAGAATTAACCTTTTGAGCTTGCCGAGCCCTCTGTTCCCTATAACGAGGCAGCTCAGAGGAATATTATCAATTGCTTCACATATCTTCTCGCGAGGATCTCCCCAGTAGACCTTCAAAAGCACCACGACCTGTTCATATGCACACAAGAAGTTGGTTTACGTTAGCATACAACATAGTTTGTATAAGAAGGTTAGAAGGGAAAAGAAATTCCACCTCCTTCTGCCGGGCAGCAGTACTGATAATATCCAATGTTTCAGGGTCGGGCTTCACCCCATATTTCTTCATGATGGCAGGGTCACATATCTCACTCGAAGGGATTAGAGCTGCTCAAATGTATCCAAAACATTAAAAAAAAAAAAAAAAAGGAGAGAAAAACACCCATCAAATATAATGACCAACATGATCAACAAGGCTAATCCAAATTACTCAGGGAACTAGGGCAAAGATAAACAAACACATTGCTCCAGCACCATTCTGGGATTCAATACAGAAATATTTGATCCAAGATGAATCATCTATGCTTTGTTAGGAGCATGGATTTAGCCCTTCTTTGAAGGAGGTGAATGGAGGTGAACTAGAATAAATAAGAGGTAAAAAAAATTCACACTGTTTGGGAGGAGGTAAAAGTTGGGGTTTCCTGTTGTAGAAAGGCTGGTGATCAGTTATAAGTGTGAGGAAGAGTCTCACCAAAGTGCTAACTTTTGGAGTTTATCCAATTAACCATTTTTCTTTCACCCCCAGTTTGGGAAAATAGGTGTAAAAATATTTTGAAGTGTATTTTCTCTATATTATCCTTAGTATTTTGTATTTTTTTATTATTTCCACAAATGTCTCTCACAAAATAAATATATTATAAAAGATAGAATAATATTTTTAACTATATTCTTTATCTTACCCTCCACTCCTTTCCATCCCTCCCAAACAAAGAAAAATAATTAATCTCCATTCTCTTCCTTTCTCTTCCCCTATCCTCCCCTCCCATTCTCCTAAACAAAAGCTTATAAAGGGAAAAGAAAAATGCTGGAAAAATATATATATATATATATATATAGAGAGAGAGAGAGAGAGAGAGGTGAAAAAGTCAAAAAATTCATTAATTTATTACTTTTTTTTGGGAAGGGGGGTGGTTTGGGTAGAAAAATGGATAATTATTTGTCCAAAAGAATAATTTTAATCAGTATAAAAAAATTAACGAAGTAGTAATTCTATTTTCTCACTTTTCTTTTCGATCCACCGATCCATTTTCCAGACATATACAAGGACAATAATTCGTTTTTATTTTAATTTTTTTAATAATATAATTATTTGTATTGTTGGTTGCTGATCAAATAAAAACAGAACCAAAGTGAAAAAGGACTATGCATAAGATGTGATACTATTATCATCCAACAACAATCTGCAGAGAAGAGAAGATACGATTGCTGCCAAATCATCCTAGAGAGTGAAATCACAGGACAATTATTAAAACAAGCTATATGTTCACACACCGATCCAAATCACTAAGATCTACTTCTCACAGACACCAAGCAGAGCAACACATCACATCTGCTGCATCTCAAACTGTAAATAAAACTAAGGGTCCACCAAAAGTTAAAAAAATCAAAAAAAAAAAAAAATTATCAACTTTCTCCGATCAAATTTCGTCACATATTTCTTTTATATCAAAATTTCGTACTTTTTTGCGTTACAAACACCCTAAGCTTCCAATGAACAAATCAAATATATACATACACGAGAGAGAGAGAGAGAGAGAGAGAGAGTCGTACGGCTGCCGGTGGTTACCCAGAGCTGCATCTCGCCCTCCTCGTAGTGCCCTTCGGGGAGCACGGTAACGAGGATAAGGTGATCCCCTTTGCGGATAACGTTATCCACCGCCCATTTTAGTGCTTCCTTGCTGCATGGCGAGAAATCAACTGCCACACCCACTCTCCTGTCTCCAGCCATCTCTCCCTTCTGCAAGACTGCAACTGTCTCTCTCTACCCACAAATTTCTCTCTCTTTCAATAAGTATCCCTCAGCTACAATTTTCCCTATGCATAAGTCTGCGAAAAGGAAGTCTACAATGGGGTGAGAGAAAAAGGGTCGATGGAAGTGGGATTCAATGAATGAAGGGCTGTTCACGTGAGCCGTTGGATTGTCTTTTAGCCAAGCGAAATCTGACGGTTCTGGTAATGGGACTTGTATATGTGACCCTACAGTTGACAAGTGCAAAGACATTTTCATTCGCGTCCGAAAACAATGATGTGCACTTTAAGGGCGTGTTCGGATGAATTATTTGTTAAAGGATAAGAGTATCGAGGGAAGGTTATTTTTTATTTATTTATTTATTTATTTTTGTCTGTGATAAAATATGAAAAGAAAAATGTATGAAATTTAACAAATTATTTACACCCAAAAAATAAATATCACACTAAAGGCACGTGACAATTTCCACGTCAAAAGAAGGAATACGGTTAAAATATTTTAAATTAGTCGTCCTCATGTATAAACTGAAAAAAAAATTAATTTTTTTATAACTGGCTATTAATAAATTACTTAAAAAACTAATTTTTCTAGTTTTTTGTTAATTTGATATTTTATTCTTAAAGGTTTAAAAAAAGATTACAATATAAGAGTGTAATTATAGTAATTTTAAAAAAATCAAAAAATTAGTAATTGATAACCGAACTACCAATTACAAAATGTCAAACGGTGCCTCAAGCTTGATACTATGGTAGTTTATGTTCTTTAACATAACTGAATTGTGTTCATTCTAATTTAATTGGTATTTGATCTCAATCTACTTATTATATACTAACAAATTTTGTAAATTAGTAAATTTAGTAAATTTTATTTTAGTTGGTGTTGGATCTTATTCACTGATCAAATATTTATAAATTTTATTTTGCTTTACTTGATTTAGGGTGCGTTTGGTACATAATAATTTACTGAAAATCTCTGAAATTCTCTGTTAAATATTTACATTTTCTTTCTCTCCAAATTTAAAAAAAAAAATAACATATCCACCCAAAAAAATAGCATAACTATAATTTCGTTAATCGAATGGGAAAATTTTTTTTGAGGATGTCAATATGAAATCGTGTGCTACAAAATAACACATATTTTATATATTTTTTTAGTTTCTACATACTGTTCTGACGAAAAGTACCAAACCATTCCAACGATTTGATCACTGTCAAAAATCGTCCCGACGGAACTTCAAAACCATTCCGACGGATTCAGCTTTGTCTTAGCAGAATTTTTACACCAACCATCCCAACGGGCAACAAAACCATCGGGACGGATTCGCTACTATTCCTCTCCAAAATTTGTGGTTTAGATTAGATACACCAAACGTTAAAAAGTAACTCAAACAACATTTTTCGCTGTTTTTAACTGTTTGTTGTTACTCCAAACGCACCCTTAGTATGGCACAATATTTAAAAAAATTTAAAAAAAAATTAAGGGTGCGTTTGGAGTAACAAAAAATAATGAAAAATAATGAAAAATGTGGTTTGAGTCACTTTTTGGTATTTGACGCGCCTAATCCAAACCACAAATTTTGGAGAGGAACAGTGCCGAATCCGTCCCGACAGTTTTGGTTGTCGTCAGGACGACTAGTCTGAAGATTCTACAAAGACATGGCTGAATCCATCTGAACAGTTTTGAAGTCTGTCAGAACGGTTTGGTACTTTCCGTCGGGACGGTATGCAGAAACTAAAAAAAAAAAAAAAAAGACAAAGTGGGTGTCATTTTGTAGCGCACGATTTCGTGGTGACATCTTCAAACAAAAATTTCCATTCGATTAACGGAATTATAGTTATGTTATTTTTTTGAGTAGATATGTCACTTTTTTTTTAAATTTGGAAGAAAAGAAAATATAAAAGTGTAATAGAGGATTTCAGAGAGTTTCAGCAAATTTTAGTAATCCAAACGCTCAGACCACCTGAATTTTTCGTATTTCTTGAAATTCTCATTGATGTAACTGGGGTGTTTTCAAACCCGAATGTATATAAATTGGTTTACCTCAAAAAAATGAAATAAAATATAAAAATAAATTTCCGATCGTAGAGATCAATAATGGATGGGTCACGGCTCCACCCTCTTGCAATTATTTACAAATGTTGGCATATTGCTTGTAATTAAGGTCACAACTTTTCTTGGTCTTCGCTGGTTAATATACCTCCCACTTTATTCTGTCAAAATTAAGCTTCATGACAGATATGTATATCAATATTTATTTATGAAATAAACATAATTTTTAAAATATGAAAAAAATAAATAAATTCACTGGTAGATTTTTTATTTTTATTTTTAACTACAAAGTACTGTTAGATTTTCAATGTAATACATGTTTTTTAATCTTACCTAGTATTACATAAGATTTGATAGATAAAAAATGAATAACCACCAGCGCAGTATCACTGCAGCCACCGGTACGCTCCTCGTCAATGAGCGAGAGAAACTAAGCTTGTGGAAAAGATGGGGAAGGGTAATGAGGGGAAATGTCGGCCCAAAAATAAGTTCAAGGTTATAATGGATTTTTCATTGCAAAGAACGCAATGTGAAGATCAAGGCGATTAATTTCAATTGGAAAAATTCATTATAGTTCCCTGGAATCCACAAAAAAACGAAGCAAGACTTGACTTTGAAATTTATTAGTCCCAATATTTTATAAAGCCGGCCATGGATATTTTAATGCAAACTTGACTTTGAGTTTTAGACGCTGTTTGATTAGTTAAAAATTAATCAAAATTTATTAAATTATTATATTTTTTATTCAAACCTTATTATATATTATTTTTATATCAAAATTTTATTTTTTATTATATTTTTTAATAATTTTTTAGTCTACAAACACTCTCTTATTTGTTTTATAATCAGATAAGTGCTGACATAAAGAAGTGATGGATGGGACTACCTTGTCATTTCAGATTATATTCTTGACATTTTGGTTAATGACTATCAATAAAATATTAACCATTCCAGTCTATTTATCACTTTGTCATGATCTGTACATTTATTTGAATAACCTACATATTTTAGGTCGGTAAATTTTACATATAATTTCATCACAAAGGATAAAACGATTATTTTTTAATTAATAAATATTTTAGTACTTAAAATTTTCTAAGTACAAAAAATTTTTCTGCACATATACACACAAATTTGTACAAACCACCCAACGTACGTCTGTGTGTAATTTTGAATTTACTGATATATTTTCAGCAGTTAAATTATATATATATATATATTGCTTGGTTGGACGACCCACCCAAATTTTGCACGCCCAGTTGTGCTAGGGAGGCTCTTATATGGTCTTGTGCTTGCCATTTCAACTAGCACCTATATATGTAATCATACATGAGTGGAGAGGAATCAGGCATCACTTGAAGAAAGAGAACGATTTGTGAGCAGGGAACATCATTTAAATCTATGATGAACTAGTGAATGCTTATGTAAAATATGGATTATCCGGTATCTCTTTTATTGTCACGTCACGTATATAATTATCACATTAATTGATATGTTTTATTATATAAATTTGAATTTTAAATTTTAAAATTTGAAAAAAATGATAGTACTAACGTGATAAACTGTGAAGATATTTGGTTGGAAAAAAAAATTAACAAAAAAGTAAAATAAAAGTATAAAGATTTGATGTAAAATTGATAGATGAAAAAATTTAATTAGAAGAAAGTGTGAACTTTTAGTAACTTTTAATAAATTTTAGTATTTGGTTGGTGACCAAACATGCTCAAAGTTTTAGTGATAATTGAACCAAATATCAAATTATAAGTTGTATTTTATTATAGAGATTAACAAAGTTTCAATCAATAGTTATCCTTAAATAATTAACACAAAATCTATTATTTCAAATCCACAATGCCTTGTTGTAAAATATTCTTCTTTTAGAATTGATTTGATTAGATAACATATAAAATTTTGTATAAAATATATGTTTAAATTTAAGAATTGAATTACTTTTTAAGAAAATACTAAATTTTAACCGTGTTAATGGAAAAAAAGAAAATAAGGTAAATATGATATATAAGAGTAAATTTATCTACTTATTTAAACGACTCAAGAATATAACGAATTCTTATCACGTGTTGTTATTTTAGTTTGAATTTTAAATAATATAGAAATTTTAAAATTTAATTTATAAAATCTTACATTGATTCCAAACATAAAAATTAATAAAAAGTTTCATTAAATAAAATGAAATTTTATCAAATATATCAATCCGAACACATAACACCGTTAGAGTGGGTTTATATATAGAAAATGAGAAAGTTAATGGGCGACAACAACCTCCGAAATCGTTGGATTAAACTCTAATAATTCTTAAATAAATTTGAACAATTGATTTTAATACAACCGTTCACGACTCACATCGGGAACAATGTCGGCACGCCTCAAAAATTGATGCGTTGTACAGTCAACCACTTGTGTTTCGGCTTCACATATTTATTGACCTCCACACAAAGCCCCCTGTAAAAGAAGCTGTCTCCATCCTCCTCCACTTCCTTTGCCGCTTCCGCTCGGAGTTTCGTGAACAGATCAAGAATCTCCCCCCATTTATCCGACCCATTGGTAAGAATATTTGCTCTGTAAAGCAACCTCAAATCATCTTCACTCTGCATGAGCCCCCCCATGAGAAAGGCATAAGAAGTAACATACTTTGTCCCCTCATCAAGATAACAAAAATGCTCATAAGCAATGAGGTTCCTCAACGCAATCTCTGTGCATTCATTCACTTCAAAAGCCGGGATGTTGATCTCTCCCTCCACCAATTCTATCCCCAGCAAGCTCTCCGAGTTTCCCTTCACCAACCCAATTCCTTTCTCCTTGAGCTTTTTCGAGCTCACCGATAAATCTTTAGGCTTGCAATCCTCCGGAGCATTAATATACTCGGTAGTCTTAGTTCCGGGAATTACATAACAAGTGTGGACTAAATCAAGTAAATGGCAGTGGTCTTGGCTGAACTTCCCCGGGAGGATTTTGAATTGCCTCGGAACCATTTTTCTGAAGAAAGACAAGGCTAGGTCGGTGAGAGACCTTGGGCATTGTTCGGGGACCGGGATAAGGTTGAAGAGACTTTCCAGAACGAGGAAAGGAATTTGGTTTTCGAGCAAGATTAAGTCACACCTCAATCGGAAGAAGGAGGACTTCGAACTGAAGAAGGGATCGTCTTTTTGTCTCAGACCCTTTACCCAGTACCGAAAGAGGAGCTCGATGATGAAGCAACCGTCGAGTAACAACATTGTTAGTAAATCGTCGCTGCTGGGAAGGATTTCATTTCCGTAGCATTTTCTCACTTTGGGTTCCAATTCCTTTAGAGTATTCACGCATTTGGTCAGGCTTATGGTTGCCTGCGTTAGAAAAGAAGAAAAAGAATGGGAGAGAGAAAGGAAAAAAAACAGAATATATTGATGTTTTATTACGTAATTATAAGAAACAGTACGAGGTATATCTATAGGGTATGTTTACTGCGCAACAATTCACAAACGTTGAAAATATTTGAAATTCTCTATTATACTCTAATATTTTTTTTCACTTCAAATAAAAAAAAAAAAAAGTGACATATCTACTAAAAAAATAACATAACTACAATTCCGTTAATCAAATGGAAAATTTTTTTTTAGAGATGTCAACACGAAGTCTTGCACTACAAAATATTACCTACTTTACCTATTTTTTTTTAGTTTCTGTATATCGTCTGACGAAAAGTATGAAACCGTTCCGACGGTTTGCTCACTGTAAAAAACCGTCCCGACGGAACTTCAAAACCGTTCTGACGAATTCAGTCATGTCTTAGCAGAATCTTCAGACCAGCCGTCCCGATGGGTAACAAAACCGTCGGGACAGATTTGGCACTGTTCCTCTCCAAAATTTGTGGTTTGAGTTAGGCGCACTAAATGCCAAAAAGTGACACAGGCTACATTTTTCACTATTTTTCGTTATTTTTTATTGCACCAAACGCGCCCATATTAAAATAATTTAAATAAGGAAAACAGAATATTTTATAATTGGGACATTTGGAGGTATAAAGAAAAAATATAAAAAATTATTAATTTCTAACTATTAAGTATATGATAAATCATCAATTTTTGTCACTTTTCTGTTCCGTTGCAATAATTTTCAATTCAAAAGTTATTAAAAATTATTCAAAAGTTACTAAAAATTTTACTAAAAATCCAAAAATTATTAAAAAAAAAAAGTGAAAGTGATTGCCTACTTTCTATGTCTGGAGACGCTTACTGCACTACTTTATTATGTACTTTATCAAATACATCAAAAATTATAATTAGTAACTTTTGACAAAAATATATTAAAAATTACTAAAAATTACATGTAGTAATAGAATAAAATTTAATATTGATAAAATAAAATAATAATATAATATATGTTCTAATATAATGTTAATTAATATAGTAATAGAATATATTTTAATATTAGTAAAATAATATAATATATTTTAATAACCTGACGATCTGATTTCCGGTTGACAAGTGAATTGAGGTATCGCCATTTCTGATTTTCGGTGGATTTGAAATCGTCCCGGTGGTGGTGGAATGGGCCGATCGAGACTAGTTTGGGGAGGTATTTGTCTTCTTTTTCCTTGATTTTCTCGTCTGGGACTCTCCAAATACAATGGGAGATGGAAACGCTTTCCATTTTTTCTTTTATCCAAAATACAAGATCGTTGTTCTCTTGATCTTCTTCCATTGTTTCAAATCAATTACTTCCTTCACTTAAAGACTTCAAGAAATTTTCACAATTTTCTTAAATTGGAAATCAGATTCCCAATTTTGTGTTGAAAATGAGAAGAGAACATGCCAGCTTGACAGGCATTTTCTGGACATGAAGACAATTAATAGAGTTCAGAGTGGTTAGAATCATAACCTCGGAGAAATTATTAGAAAGAAAATTTTAAACAGGTACTGCTAAATGCAATTCGTTTTGGACTGGCACCCCCACCTCTTTTTTATTATACTATTTTTCTACTTTTTTTTTTTTTAAGATCTCAACATTTTGTCTTCCTTCAAAGACTAATAATACAATTATTTTTTGTAAATCCCATTATATTGATTTTTTTTTTCAATTCTTGCGTCGTACAAATTGAGTTATATTTTTCAGCTCTTACATGAAAATAGAGGGTTGAAATTAAAAAATATATATAGAAAAATAATGAAACAAGAAATAACATGGGAGCGAGTCTCTTTTTTTTTGGTCCTTTCATACCCTAAAAAGTATAATTCAAGGTGAGAAGAGGAGAAGCGTATGAGGTGAACGGTATAGTGCATTTCACGATTACCTTTTTTATATCTTCATCGAAAATAAAACCCATGAAATGATTAAAAAAATAAATATTTAACGTAAAAATTAGTGTATTGTGGCTTTTTTAATTTTATTAAAAAAGAAATTATACATTAATCTCATCTCAACCAGTAAATTTTCTGATTTTTGCTACTTATTCACTATGAGAATTCCTAAGACACGGGGCATTTAGAAGGCCAAAAATTAGAAAAAAAATATATATATATATAATACGTTTGTCATTTTTTTCATATTTAGAAGGTAAACTCAACTTTGCTAGCATGACATGTTCAAATGGGTGATTGAATGACTTGTTCAAATGGTTTTCAAATGCCATGTCAAAATATTGAGCAACAATTAGTAAAAAGTTAGTAAATATGCATGTAATACAAAAGTAACCAAAAGTTTAAAAATCCAAATAGCATCACGAGGGTATTTGGAGACACAATTTTTAGTAACTTTTGATATTTTTTGTTAAAAATTATTACTTGTAATTTTTGGTACGTTTAGTAAAGCAAGTAATAATTTTTTATAACTTTTAAGTATTTGATAAAATTTTTGGTAACTTTTAATATTTTTTAGTAATTTTTGAAAATTTTTAGTAAATTTTAACAAATTTTGATAACTTTTGAATTGAGAAGTTAGGAAAAAAAAAAAAAAAGTGATGGTTTGTTAAACACTAATAAATCAAAAGAGATAGTTTTTTTAATTTTATTTTTTAAATTTTGCTAACAAACGCCTCCCATACGCCTCCCATATTTGGGTGAGAAAT
>QLOD02000017.1:3716339-3727958 GCA_003260245.2 Sideroxylon spinosum | reverse complement strand
AAATACATTGTGCGTGCTACTTGTGTATATGTTGTATCTCTCTACATATATGCCTACATTTGTTTATTTGTGTATTATTTGCTAATTTGAGAGTAACCTAAATATTTCAACTGGTCTAAAGATGCTGTTAGCTGAACCCAAAAACTATAATCTAATTTTATGGTCTCTATTCGTCTGTTAGGAATCATATTTTAATTTTTTATTTTTAAGCTTACCAGAAGATGCAAAATGATATTACGGCACTATTAGTAGTATATTGGCAATTATCTTTTCTTGAACAACATTTGACCAATTTTATAATTTTAATGGTAAAGCAAAAGAAAAAACAAAGAAAAAAAGAAAAATTGTATATGAGTCTATATAATCCAACCAACTGTAACGATATATTCAATTTGGTCAGTGATTGGTCAGTGTATATTTTTGATCAAATTTTTTTTCTGATTTTTTGAAATTATTTGGTAGGTTCTATTTGGCAAAAAAAAATTTAGGCACAAATCTAACAATTTTCGACATAAATTACCAACTTTTGACATAAATCTACTAATTTTTAGCTAGGGGACGTTGGGGACTAAGGTACACTGCAGCCCCGGTAAAATTTTGACCGAAAATTATTTTAGTAATAATAATTTACAATATTTTAATGTAACTATATATAGTAGGGTATAATATCTAGTTCATAGTCCAATTATATCTTAAAAATTAAAATTAAATTAGTACCCCAAAAAGTCCAAAACAATGTCGAAACAAATATTTAAGATTATATATCTGTTTGAGTAAAACTCCATAATTTTTTTACCTTTTCCAATTAGTGTGTTCTTGCACTCTTCTCTCTCTCTTTATACATATATATCCAATTGCAGTGAATTTATTTGGAATTCTATCAATGTTGTATTTTATCGATAAGTAAATTACTAATCTTTATATATTTATATATTATATAACTATATATATGCAATTTCAGGCATATATTTGTAACCTTTTAAATCTTGTTTACATATTATATATATTATTTGTAGAAGCAAACAAAGCCTTTGCTTACTCCTGTTTTTTCTCTCTTTTTTTATTATTATTACGAATAATTTCTTGTGGCCTAGCATCTTGTTTCTTTTTTTTTTTTTTTCCTTTCTTTTTTTTATATGAGTAATTGTTGTTCTGTTTCTTTTTTTTTTTTTTCCCCTTAAATGGTAACTGCTCTTCTTTGCTTGTATTAATTTTTTTCCCTACCTTTATTAATATTTTTCTATATTTATTTCTCATGATATTTTGACCCTTGACCTGATTCGGTTTGTTAATGTGCAACTAGGGGCGTGTCACTAAATATTTTTCAAAGTTGAATCCATCTATTTAACAACTCTAAAGCTAACACATCAAACAAAAACATTGCATGAATTGACTGTTGAAGACAGTAAAGAGGCATTATGACATTTTTTTTTTTTTTTTTTTGGGTTTGGTTTTATGCTTTGAATTTAATTTTTCAGTTGCATTTAGTCTAATGGTTAAGATAATTATAAATTTTTTATTATAATATATTAGTAATTACACATATATATTATTACACATTTATGGGCACACACTCCCTGAATTTTTTTATCAATTTTTTTATTTTATTTTAACCATTTTCTATACAAAGTATCAAATAGAATTAAAATATAAAATATTGAAACACACTTGAAAAGATAGATAGCGAATTTTAAAAATTATTTAAATAAATAATTAAGTAATATTTAAAAAAATATATCTATATAATAAAATAGGATTTTTTTTTTTTTTTGGTAAGAAATTCAAAGGTAAAGAACTGATGGATCTTGTATGGAAGGCAGCCTCTGTAGGCACAGTTAAGGAGTTTCAGAGGAGTATGCAGTAAATTGATAGCATGGATAAGGAGGCAGCAGATTGGTTGAGAAAGATTGATGCTAAATTATGGACTAGGTCCCATTTTAGCACAAGGTGCAAGTCTGACATCCTTGTGAACAATATGAACGAGTCTTTCAACAGTTATATTCTTGAAGCAAGGGACAAGCCGATAGTTAGCATGCTTGAGTGGATTAGAAGGAGGTTGATGAGTAGATTTCAGGTAGAGAAAGAAGAAATGAAGAAATCTAATAGGGATTTAAAGAAGAAATGAAGATATCTAATAGGGATTTATGCCCTAGAAAACAGGAAAAGCTTGAGAGGAATAAGGTGGATGAAAGAAATTGTATTCCATTCTTTGCCGATGAAATGAAATTTGAAGCGGACTGTATGAATACTACATACATAGTTGATTTGAGAAGGAGAACTTGTGGTTGCAGAATGTGAGATTTGATAGGCATACCTTGCAAGCGTGCTGTTAGTGCCATCTACATGCACAGGCAAAATCCAGAGGAGTATGTTCATCTCTACTACTGAAAAGAGACCTACCTGGCGACATACTCCTCAATGATTCATCCATTACCGGGAGAGTATGATTGGGTACAAACGGGAATGGAGTCTATATTCCCTCCTTATGTGAGGAAACAGGTAGGCAGGCCACGAAAGATGAGAAGGAGAGATTTCGATGAGCCAATAAATCCTAATAAAGTATCCAGGAGAAATAGTTTTATGGTTTGCAGACGATGTCTCTCAAAGGGCCATAATGTAAGATCTTGTAAGGATCCACTTCATCCACAGTCCAAACTGATGAAAAAGACAGATTCAACAAGGACTGATTAGGTTCATATTCTGTCTTTAATGGTTTGATATTCTATTTTGCTTAATTTCATTTTTAATGTATTGATATTCTCTTTTGCTTAATTATAATAATCTTGTTATTCTGTGATTCATAGGCTGGAATTAGAAGTGCAAACTCTGCCGGTGCTGGTTCCCAAACACAGCCTGTAGTTAGGGTGCTACCAAGATCAACTGTCAGTGATTAGGTAAAATGAATATCTGTTAAGGTTTGAAATTCTGTTCTTTTTTTTTTTCATTTTACAATAGATGTTTGTATTTATTGGGTATAGAAATCTTAAGAGTCTTCTGAATAGCATGGACTCTGAATTTATCGAGTTTCTAGCAAGCCATGGGGATCCTTTTCCCACAATTATGAATGACAGTGCAGATCTTGAAAATTCTACTATTATGCACCTCTCTGATTGTCCAAAGCTTATGAATATTGTAGAAACATATGAAAATATGAAACGTTTAAAGACTCTTCAATTGCGGACTGGTATAATAGAACTGCCCTTATCAGTTGAGTCCATCAGGTTGCATAAAAACTTGTATCACTTTGACTTCAGTAATTGCATTAGATTGATGGGGAATGAACAGATACTGGATATACTGCTTTCAACTGTATCATGGTCATGCCTCCAAGGCTGGCATTGCTCGTTTTATTTTTTCATTGCTCGTTTGATTGGTCATGCCTCCTAGGCTGGCAGTGGACATACCAACACGGTTGGCATTGGAACCACCTTCTCATAGCCAATTCCTAATGTGACACCAACATCACCAGTTGGTAGCGATTTTCGCCTTCAATCTTATTCACGGGTAAGTAGAGTATAATATGAGCATTGGTGTAGACAAATTTTATTTAATAGTGTGTTAATTAATTAAAACTTATTTGTGTTTGTAGCTTGCAAAATTGATGAGTCGTGGTGGAGGTAAATGATATGCATTACGAACAAGAATTCCCAAGTCAGCTGGGATTGGAATAGCTAAAGGTGGAAGCAATGACGTGGTTGATTTAGACTAATATGAAGACATGTCTTTGTTTTTTTGTAAAGGAATGTTATGTCTTTTGTGAACATGATATGCAGTTTTTGTAAAGTTGGGAGGAGTTTTTGTTGAACTGATGGAGTGGTTAGATTGCTGTTTTTGTAAAGCAACTTTGACAGGGGTGGCATGTTTTGCTTATAAGATTATTGCAGTTGATAAGGATCAATTTGATAGGATCAGTATAGAAAGTGATGGTGCAGGGATAGAATTTTTGTAAAGCAAACTTGATCAAATTTATATTGTAATGATGATGCAGTTTTTTGGTCTGTAGTTTGTGCAGATTTTATATGTTAATGGTTATTTACTTAGAGCAGTTTTCATTGTTGATGGTTGTTGATTAGTTTGTTGGCATTTTTTAGCCCAAGGTATCATATTTTTTTTGATGCATCACCTACATGGTTAGGTCTTTCTTAAAGTTTTGTTGATTTTTGGGTGCTCTACCACACACCAATCGCTACTCTATTACAGCTCAAATGCTGCTTAATTGTGGGTAAAAACCCAAGAACAAAAATACATTCAAGCAAATAGCAACAAACATCAAACACATTGAATTAGTAATGCAAATAGATTTTTTCATTAACAAACACTTTGTATATCCATTACAATTGCACTAGTCATCCACTACACTAAAACCTCAAAAAAAAATTACAATGGGATAACTAGTTAGCAAGCTAAATCCTCATCGTAATTCTGAGTACTCTAGTTGTCACTGTCAAGGGAAAACAGGTACATCATTAAGCAGCCTATCCCCATCAAAGTTATAACCAAGGCATTCTTTATATTTCTTTTCTCGCATTACATTTTTTTCACCTCCTTCTCCAGTATATCAATTTTTTCCAATAGTTTTGGAACTACCTCCTTTCACAGTCACACATTTGTGGGTCAATCCATCTAAAAAACCCACAATTTGATAAATCCTGCACATTCAAAAAATTACAACTGTCAAACCAAAATAGTTGTAGCTTTTTGATGATTTTACTTTACTGTTGAATTAATTAACTCTAATTATACATTAAGTAAGCAAAAATAATCAAATTCCAAAATCATTCATTCCAAAAATTATCATCCATGGCAAGAAAAATAACCCTAAATTACAGCTTAGATAAATAACCCTAAACTATCATCCATGGCAAGAATTTTGTTTAACAGTTTTGCTTAGAAATTAGTAATAATCCTAAATCGTCAATGAAAAAAATTCATTTTTAAACATTTTGTTTAACAGTTTTCCCAAAATTTATTCATCCAAAAATTCACACTCATTTTTTCTGAAATCACTTTACCTAAAGAACCCTGACTATCTGTTGCAAAAAAACTTACCCTCGATTTTTCGTAGCTTCCACAACCCATAAATCTCCTCCCCATATTCGATTCAGTCCATGACGTTCGTACAGGAGCCATTACGCCACAATGACACTTTTGCATAGAAAATTTTGTACCTTCAATACCAGATCGAGAAGACTGCGAAGAATATGACATCCCTTTGTCTTCTACAGTAACTGACTTTTCTTTCCTTTTCCACGAGTTCAACTCTTCTCCTTCTCTACCAGCTCGACAACAATACAGGCAACTAACGATAATGGAGAAGAACGGCCCCTTTTTCTTGAAGCATGGGGGGCAAATTGGTCTTTAAATTTTGTCTTTTATGTATATTCTTGCATCTGCAACGCGTGTAATGCACGAGCAGTTAACTTCGACAGATCCATCAATAGTTGCACTTTAATATATAGTACAGGGGATATTAGTGCCTAATTACGAAGTTGAGGGGTTAAAAGTGATTTTCAGTCAAAGTACAGGGGTGATAAAGGAAATTAACCCATCTTTTAATTAAATAGTATTAAACTATAATTCCCCGTAATTCTAGGGATAACATTATTGTTTCCCATAATTCTTTTGGGGTAAAATCATAATTTTTTGAAAATATTGGGGGTAATTTTGTAATTATTCAAAACTCTGACCACTTTATAATTATCCAAACTTTTGGGGGTCATTATGTTATTATCCAAAATTTCAGGGGCCAATCTATAATTATGCAAAACCTTTGGGTTAATATACCAAGTATTTTCATGTAAAATTTTTCATTCCCATTTCCAGTAAGCCCTTTAGTTTTTTTGGCAGGTAGCTTTTTAGTTTTTTTTAATTGGACATTATTGCCCTTCAAAGTTTAAAAGAAACTTAAAATCTAATAGGGTAAATTTAGTAATTTTAGAAAAAATAAAAAAAAACTAATAGTTGATTGTTCATTTGTTGCCAAATGAACAGTAAGGGTTAGTTTGAATTCAAAAAGATTGGAAAGCTTTTTTAAGTAGCTTTTTGGCATCTTTTATGCCTTTTTTTTTTTTGACCAAAATTTGATTTCCTTTTAGAAACAATTTTTAGGCCTGATAATCATATTCTTAAAAAAAAAAAAAATCAAAGAATTCTTGTTCATTTTGAGTAAAAGCTATCTATTTAGGTAAAAAAGTAACAAAAATTTTGATTTTTTTATTTTTTTCTAGCTTTTACTCAAATGGATATAAATTTTTCATATATATATATATTTATGAATAAAATTAATATGCCTAAAAGATATAACTTCTAAAAAAAAAAAAATTTAATGAAAAAAAAAAACTTTATAAGATGAAAAATAGATACAAAGAAAACTGGTAACTTTTAGACGTGTTAATCGCAATCGTAAAAAACAAAATCGAAAATTTCATGTCCGTTTGAGTAAATACTAAAAAAATTAAAATACTAGCCGTTGTTTTTTAACCTCAAATAGATAGTTTTTACCTAAACCGTCATAAGTTTTTTGATTTTTTTTTTAGCTGATGGATAAAATATTTGTGCTGATACACAAAAGCAGATTACGCACAATTATCCAGACGAGTTCATATCATCAGTCAGTGGTTGTGTTGGTATATTTGCTCACGCTCGTTGTAGAGTAACTTCGATTGCTTTTGGCACCAATAAAGGCAGTTATGGTCCATTTGGATTTGGGGCATTTCATGGAACCACTGCTAATGGTTTTCTTGAATCTTTTGGGGTCTATGTTAAGCCAATCACAAACCTCAACGTTCTCGCCGTGATGTCGAAACAGTTCCTCGAGTTAAAGTAGAGCCTATGTTTTGGAAAGCCTAGTTGAATAGGGTCTATCGATTTTATTTCTGTTTTTGGTTGTGACAACCAACTTTTTAAGTCTCATAGACCACTAGGCTTTCTTGAAAGTTGAAATTACAGATGAACTCATAACGGGATGTAATGTTAATTTTGAGTACTAAGGGCCTGTTTGATACAAGATTATGTGTTAAAAAACTCTGAAATTCTCTGTTATATTTTTATATATTTTTTCTCTTTCAAATTAAAAAAAAATAAAACATCTTTTAAAAAAAATAACATAACTAAAATTTCGTTAATTGAATGGACAAAATTTTTTGGGGATGTCATCAGATCTCCTAAACTATCAAATGACACCTCTTTTATATATTTTTTGTATATCGTCTCGACGGAAAGTACCAAACCGTTCCGACGGTTTTTCCACTACTCCATTCTGTCCAAACGACTGACGCAAAAGTCAAAAAATTCTATCGTAAAACCATTCCGATGAAACCAAAAAAACGTTATGATAGTTTTTCTTTCAAAAAGTTAACACAAAAGTCAAAAAGTTTCATTATTCATCTCTGAAAAATGTGATTTGGTGGCTGCGTACCAAAAGCCAAAAAGTTTTCCAAACCATATTTTTCGCTTTTTTCGTTGTTTTTCGCCGCGCCAAACGAGCCCTAAATCAGTCTTTTAATGTTAAGGCCCCGGACTTGTTGAGTTACGTTAGTTCAAAAATGTTATAAAGTCCATTATTAATATTTTTATTATTGTTTTTTTTTAAATTTATTTTAATATTTATATACTTATAAAAATTTTCAACAAAAATCTGTCTGATAAACTTAATTTTTATTTTTTCACTAAAAATAAATATTTGTCTGAAATTTCGGCTGACAATGTTAACAAAAAAATAAAAAAATCATATTTTCATTCTTGTTTGCTTCTTTCTCCTTTTTATGAATATTGTCAATTTTATTTTAGGTAGTAAATAAAATAATTCATCAATTTCTTCATGTGGATTTAATGAGATTTAATTTTATTTAATGAGAATTTTCGTCGATTCTTAGGTTTGAAATTAAAATAAAATTTTATGAATTTAATTTAATTTCATTTTATAATTTAAATTTTGAGATTTATATGTTATTTGAAATCCAATTTAACACAATAAAATTTAATGAGAATCTATTATTTTTTTATCATCTTATATCATATTTATCATATTTTCTACTTTCTATTAACATGATCAAACTTGAAATTTTTCTTCAATCAAATCAATTCAATTCTTAAATTTAAAATATATTCTAAATATAAAATTTTATTTATCAAATTAAATCAAATCAATTGTTTATTTTAAAATCAAATTAATTCTAAGTGAGGAATATTTTCAAACATAGTGTAAAATAATTTATTTTATTAAAACTAAAGATAATTAGTTTTAAATTAGTAATTTATGATTAAGTCTTTTTTATTTATCGTGACAACTTTTCCGTACAGCAAAACCACTTTGCACAAGCAGCAGCTTCTCAATTTGAAATTATACTCTTTATATGCATATACACATAATTAACATCTGGTAAATCATAATCATTTTTACTGCTAGTGCTGTCACTCCCCTTTTGATTTACCTGAAGCTGCAAAATCACCGGTGGCTTGATAGCAATTCACAACATTCTACTCAACACCTGCATTTTCCTTCGAAATTTCCAAAGAACTGGCAAGGGGAATTTCTCATTTCTTTGACCACAAAAAAAAAAAAAAAAATCCCGATACAAACAGCAATCAATTCCAAATGCTTAACAAAGTCTGTCCCGATCTCATGCCAGGAGATAAGCTTCAATTTTGAAGAAATCACTCAAAACTCATTAAAAACTAGATTTTGTCGTACAAGTTTACCCCAGAACTGCAGGAAAGAAACTGAATCAATCTGTATAACTCATCGATGATTCTTCACAGCATTTGAAGGGGGGTTGGATAAAGCCAGTTTACACATGTATTGTCATGGAAAATTTTTAATAACATTTCAACCAGAGCACCGTCCCCATGTTTATGAACCCAATAAACTTTGTTATTCCAGAAGAAACAAAAGAATTTCGAAACTCAACTTTAACTCGTAAAGAAATCAATCAGACCTGAATTGAAGGATGCTTTCAGCTTTGGAGTTGTGCTCACTGCTCAAGCTGCTTACTCCTAATTCACTCAGACCCAATCGGAGAAACCAGATGCTGAAGTCCATTTCTATTATGGATAAACTGGAACTTTAGTTGTCAGGACCACACTTCCACCCCATCGTCTCTTTCGTGCGGGCCTCTGTTGCTTATTATCGGCTTCCTCAACTAATGGATCATCACAAGGCTTGGGAATACTTTCATTTTCCCTTTTAAGAGTGATGCGCTCCTTGAAACGCTCTCTTCGTTTCTCCATCTTTACCATCATGTCAAGAATCCGATTGTTGTCAAAGGCCTCACCAATCTTCTTCTCCGTTGTCGCCTTGCATTTGTCGTGACACAAACCTTTCTTCTTCATATCAAATGCGTTCCCCTTCGTAGCATTACCATCCTTCAAACTTCTCTTCTTCGCATCACTGATTTCTGCAAAATCCTCAGCTCCAATGTTTTCGTCTATGGGATACTCAGGAATGTCCTGTGTCATTATTTGGCCTTCCTCGATATCCAAAGCTTCATTGTGCTGTGTAACCGGGAACTTACCAGTCCATTTCTCATCATTCCGGCCTGCCTTCTCCAAATGAGCTTCATTGTAATCCCCAGAAATTATCCACCACTTATCAATATCCTGATCCGTGTTTTCATGCTTTTTGTTGCGTATTGTACTCCCCACATTAGAGTATGTCCCAGATGACTGCAGAGAGAATAGCCATAAGCAAATGTCACAGATTGATGATTTTCTATCAATGCCCTTGAGAAATAGATTTAACTTTACTTTCAGTGTCGGGAAGAAAATGAATGAGAAGGAAGCAACATGAAAGAATACTGACTGCAGAAATTTGGAATTATTATGAACACGAAGAAAGATAAACATATAACATTGCTTGCATATACACGGTAAAATGTATGGCAACACAGTAAACAAACACTGAGAGACTGAATAGGCTCAAAACCGTCACGGAATGGAGGAGGTGAAGCACGGATAATCTAGGAAAGTAACCAGGTACTCCAACACAACTTGCTACATTAAAATGTATATATATATATTAAAAAATACTAAAAAATGGTATGATATAACAGAACAGTACCAACAAAGTATTAAGGCCTGAGCCTATACACATACAGAAACAGTACCGACAAGCCCCGGCTCAGATTGTCTGATTGAAGAAAATTTATGTTGCATGCTCTGTGCTCATGCCCTTGGGAAGGGATCTAGCATGTACCAAATGGTCAAAAACTATTTGTAGTAAACCAAATGTACCCAGCCTGTTTATTTTGAGTTTCCTGGTGGGAAAATGTTGCATCTTAATGCTTCTAATTATCTATAAATAAAAAATAAAATAGAGATATTAGATAATTAGAAGCATTAAGCTGCAACAGTTCCCCACGAGGAAACTCTGGGTGTTTGCTGCCCTCGTACCATCCTTTCATCATTCAATCAAGTAGCACAAAGTTGTACAAATTTAAAGAATTCAACAAATTTAACTGAAGGACCTAAAGAGTCTATGTATTTTGCTACAAGGCCATCAAAAAAATAAGAGCTTCAACATCTAAGCTCATTCAAAAAATCAGGCAAAGCTATTTGTTGAGCATAACAATAGGAATCATGATATTACAGGCTTCCGCTTACAATTCTCAACCCATGTCAAATCTTGAGGGTAAGATAGCACTGTTATCATAAAAAAATTTAACTATTGCCCCTGGAGCAGCAACATGTGCTCCTTAATAATTAAATAGAAGTTTGAGAGCAAGACCACTCTGCCCCAAATATTTCCATCCATAACAAGACCTACAAACTTAAGAAGCACACAATAATGCGAGGGAGAAAAAGAAATGCTCAAAAAGCTTCCTAAAACTTTCATTATCCATATAGCACAATCCCATAAAATCAAAGGCCTCATGTATATATAATCAAGTGTATGATGGAAAATATTTAAAAACAGTAAAAGAAAAGAACTTCATAGCATAGACAGCTGACACAGGAAATGCAATTAAAATTGAAGGCTATACCTGGTGGAAATGGAAATGATAGCTCCATGTTCAGATAATACAAACTTACAATAGGATAACTCAATGGCGGAATCACTAATAATAGGTGTATGACATTATCGAACGGCATGATACACTTTGTGCTGGCTTGCCAGATAGAAACTACTAAGAAGATAAGAAAGCACCACTAAACGAGGTAGTGATTGCTTACTAGATAGCTATATCCTCAAGGCCTCCTACAAACTATATATGGAGGACGAATTTCATCCTTGGCCTCCTAATTCTCTATGATATAAATGTACAAAAGACTGAGTAAGCAAATAACTACTCCCAAAAGACAATTAAGAAGGGAGGTCAATCAAGTATATCACAGCGAAAGAGGGCAGAGTTCAAGGCAATTAGCAATTCAGCCTTCCTAAACATCATAGAAAGTTCAGTATTGAAATTCTAATGATTCAATTCCCATTCCAATTCAACCAAAAGGAAAGGGTTGCACCCCCTTGGGTAATTTTCTAATATGTAATTACAAATATAAAGTTGGCAGCCCTATGTATAAAAGATATGTATACATATATATATATATGTATGTATTTATAAAGTGACAAGCACTGATTTTGAAGTTACACTGCATATCTGAAATATACACTTTAGTCAAGTTACT
>QLOD02000017.1:3700274-3716239 GCA_003260245.2 Sideroxylon spinosum | reverse complement strand
TATGTATTTATAAAGTGACAAGCACTGATTTTGAAGTTACACTGCATATCTGAAATATACACTTTAGTCAAGTTACTTGTTATGTAATCTTGAAACATTTCAGCACCCAAATATTTCACACAACAAAATCCATACTGTCAACTGATACAAAGTAAAGCATATCTCAGTCAATTAACCTCCTTGACTATGCATCAAACTTCAACTACATTAGTATAAATCATTCAACAGTCAAATCTTATGTCAAAGTTTCACAAGGAATTGAAAATGACATTCAGTTCGGCTCCCAATAATATGCATACAGTGACAGAGATCAACTAGTGTTAAAATAATAATTTATTAGCAATCTGACATTAGACTGAGTTCGATCTTTATTTCTGCCCCACCAACCCCTTTTAAATTCATTAACAGGGGGGGAATTTCTGCGTTGGTTCCTTCATTTTAAGGGCAGGATTTAACCCAATATAGATACAAGTTCAGCTTTATTTGGACACCGTCACTGCCCTAACAACCAAACAAAACCCAAACCGGCCCACACTAAATAACCATTGGTGTAGCAATTTGGAAACACAAACCAAGAAATAGTATGTCATGAATCATGTCTTGTACGGGACAAAGAAACTTTATACGGTATCTCAACTTTGAAGGGTGATCACAGTGATGTAGAGTGCTCCGATTGTCCAGAAATAATGTTGATCGACACTAATGGTGGAACCATAGTTACCATAAATCACAAACAATGTTTTAGTACACATGTTTCGAAATGTGGTCCGCTAGCGTTCTAATACACTAAATTTAATGATCTGAAAAGAATAAACAAATTCTGTGATAATAAGCAACAAGTTCTAGTTTTTACGAAATGATAATGAGTAAACATTCGTCTCAAATAGAAAGTATAGTTAGTTTCATGAATATTTACATTATTATATTTTCTTAATTAATTATCTTTTTTTTTTTTTTTGAAGTGAGTCACATTTATATACCAAAATATTTTAATAGTATAACTCCATGAGATGCCTATCCCCAGCATACCAAATTTCCATTTTCATATCATGTGCCAAAACTATCCATGTTCCAAATAACATTGGGCATAACTTCACTGGAAACAAGTGGAGTGAGAATCAAGAGGGCCCAAAGCAATACAGAGAGAGAGAGAAACAGAGAGAGTGATGTGCCTTAAATGTGGGAGGTTGAGGTATTAACAATCCTTGGGACTTGGCAGGAAAGTGGGTTCATGATTGTGGATTATAGGGGATTGAGTGCGTCGGGAAATTAACCAGCACTCAAGTTTCAGTCCAAGGTATAGGGATTTAGGCAGCTAATCCATAGATATTAGTTTAAGATATTGAGATCTGTAACTGAATAGGAGGGTGCCACCTAGTGGTGGTTGATTGTATTAAATACAGACTAAAAGTCAATGCATGCAGGGGTCACTCTCTTCTTGGGCCATTTGAGGAGAAACCTCAATGAATCTCTTAACTCCAGCCACCAATCCGCTTGTCTCAAGTGGTACTGCTAGATGATGCTCCCTTTAGGGAAGGAAGTGAATAGGAGTGTGGTAGCCCAAGGATTTTATTCCTGCTGAGGCAGATGGCATGAAAGGGACGACCTAGTATTATTCCCAAAATACCCCTAGTGGTGAAATGCCCCAAGGGAAAGGATACATGGAAAAAAGGAAAAAGAGAGAGGGGAGGGGAGCGAAGGGGAGGGGGAGGGGGTGGTTCACTGCCCTAGGGGCCCCTTGACCAAAGGAAGGAGAACTTCAGCACCACTAGGTATTGCCACTGGTGAACCCTGGACAGCCGGGGTAAAGCTGGTGTGGCATTTCATCTCCTACAAACTTCAAGTCTATACCCTACATGAAGCAAGCTAAAAGGGGTGTCCTGCATGAAAAATGATATATGCTAATAACCACTCCAACAACCAAATATACTAAAGCAGTTGTTTCCTACTTAGTAAGGCATAAGGGAGGAGGAACTAAAATTTTTATAACAGTCAAATCATAAGCTTTTAACTGAGGTTTGAGATGGTCATACACTCACAAAAAGTAAACCTAACAATCAGTTTAACATCGCAGTGAAAAGCTCAACTAAGATCAGTGATCTCAACGTGGTGTGCAAACATGCTATGGACAAATTATCAAAGTCTGCTGATGCCTAGGTAGATGATATTTTGAGGCAGAAATAGACAAAATTTGAATCAAAGCTGGCCGCCAACTTAAACAGCAAAAAGAAATGCTTTCTCTAAATGCTTCAAACGATCCTTGTAGGATATGTGCTTAATGCATCATACAAGAATGCACAAGAAAGCAGTCTTGTGACTAAAATACCTTATTATTGCACTCTAATTTCAAATTGAACAATACATGAAAGTTGCACAAGCCCATTCCTTTTGGGGCTGTATTTGTAACAGTACTTTAATACTACATACCATGTTCCCATTGCATGTAACACAATAGGCCATGCTCCAAACAACATTGACCTTAACTACATAGTTCTCTGGCTTCAGCAGCTTTCTTTTGCAACTTGCATTCAGTTTCCTTGTTTTGCTTGAAAGGATTCCTAATTTATAACCATACCTTACTACCACGTAAATGTTGTTGAAGAGGCATTAAAAATATACAAGAAAAACAAGCCAAAGTATCCCTACAGTCATGCCCTCTGTGAAAGTCAAAAAAAGAATTTATATCTGGCTCTATACCCTCCTTTTAACCAACTATACAGTGTAGATAAAAGAACACTGTGCTCGGTGTAGTGGTATCTCTATCCTTGAAATGTTCTAATTTGTTCCTTCATGTCAACCAAAATAAACGAAAGGAAGCCACTCACCAAGCCTTCCTTCTTTACAGCTTGAGCAGATAACCCCAGCAAGGAATAAAAAAATTCTTTACATCCTTCGAGAAAACACACCACACTCCAAAACATGATAACAATAAGTCCCATAATTCTTTTGTCCACCAGCAATGTATAGTTATGTGATCAATGGATTTCCCTCTGCCCTTTACAAATGATAATAAAATAAAAAAAACCTATTAATTGAAGTATGTCCTCTCAATGAAAGATTGTAAATGGTTAGGATTTTTCCTCGCACCACACACCAAATATCGAAGACTTGCTCTAGTGAATAACTTAAACTTTTAGGTGCCATTTGATATACTTGTTTTGAACTTATTTTTTATTTTGGGTTTTTCGAAAACAAGAAGAACAGCTCAAAACACATTTAATCACTTGTGTTTTCAAAATCTGTTTTAGAAAACAAAAGATGAGTTTACACATGCAATGCAAAATAACAAAAAGTTGTTTTGAGCAATTTTAACCCAAAACAAGGAAAATTTTTAACTATAAAAAACATAAAACGTTAAATCAAATGCGTTTCTCTGTTTTTCTTATTTTGAGATTTTCAAAACATAAAATAGAAAACAAAAGCATAAAACAAAAAATAGAAATGCAAACCAAATGCCACCTTACTTTTTTATTATTAGAATTGTTTTTAAAAGGCATCTAGGAGATGCCTTCCAACTATAAAAGGAAACCATAAGTTATAGCCCTCAAGTAGTTTCAAGTGCTCGATAAAGTGCAAAGAGCTAGTGGCTGCATTAAACTTAACTGGCTATTTGTACAGAAAAGAAGAAGATCTTTATTTCTTAACAAACAATAGTAATAACCAATAAGCAACCTGGATTTCACCACTCCTAGAGTAGAATTTGACCAAGCATCAGCAAACCAGAATGCATGCATTTACCCTCCTAAATGATCGATAGTCCACCAAAATAGTAAAATCAAATAAGGAAATGCTCTATAGACATGTTATTACATCAGGCCTTCAGTTGATCAACCAACGTGGCAATTTTATCCTAAGATAAAGGCCGATTATTTTGAAAAATTATTGAATGACGATTAAATAGGAAATAAAAGCTTGGGACTAAATGACAGCAGTAGAGACCAAGATTGTTAAAATTGAGCTTCTACCTAAAATCGGTAGAGGCTGTAAACTCGAATCGTAAAATCATACTATAGCATGTAAATACTATGACTGGGAATTTTTACTTTGTAAATTACTCGCTAACATTGCCACTTTACCATTTCCGTATAAAAAAGGTTGATTAAAGTTAAAAAAAAAAACTCATGTATTCCATATCTTAAATGTCATAATAACATTCTTCCTTCATGTGATAATCAAGCTCCATCAAAATGACAAAATAAGCTATCCTTAAAAAAAATAAATAAATAAATAAATAGCAGCAGATCATTTACGATTTCACACCATAAAATCACGATTTTTACAAATTTACCGCCAAAAACAATTTTTAATGCGATTCAACAATTTTTCTCACATAAAATCGTATGATTTTACGATTCAGATCATGATTTTAACAACATTAATAAAGATAGATTGGGGAATATATTCTTTCATGAAATTTATCAAAAGTGAATGATGCATTGAAAAAGAAAAAATGTAGAATTGTAGAACCAATTGATATTCCAATCAAGGTATTGAAATGTTTCCAATTAGTTGATCCTTAACGTGGTTAGACTTATTATGATCAACATGTTGGACAATTAAAAAAAATTGTCAACAAAATAAATGTAGCCAAGATAAGAATCCTACTGCAGATGTGCAGTAAAATGAAAAATATATGATAGGAATGACCAGATTTGTAACATGATAAAGGTAGCACTAATTGAAGATAAACTGATGGTATGTTTGATTGCCAACAGGAACAGGAATGTGGATGGGAAAACGATTCCCGTGTTTGGTATGTCAAGGAATTAGAGTGAGAATTTCTTCTGCTAGTGTTTAGTATATTTGAATACATTTGGAATGGAAAAAGAATAGAAGTTAAAAGACAATTTTCATTTTCATTCAACCCAACGTTCAGACAAGACAAGACCGCAAGGGCAAGTTTATCAATTCAAGTTTTACAGTGTTTTGCGGAATTTTTAAATACCACATCGGACACTGGGGGCATTCCAATTCCTTGGTTAAAATGATTAAACAAAAATATAGAGATTCTTGTTGAATAGTTTCCACTCCGGTTCCTGAAGCGCATGAGTAACCAAACATAGAATGAGGTAAAATTGATTAAGGTTTTAGTCACATATAACAGAGATTGGTTGATGGACTAATTAGGAGTGAAAGCATCCAAATCATGGGTAATGCAAGGAGGCAAGATAGACCAAAACTAACATGGATAAAAACAATATAAAAAGAAAAGGATCGATGTTGTTTAACAAAGGAAATAACCCATTACCAAGCAGAACAGAGAAAAAAGATCCATGTAGCCAACCCCATTTAGCTGGGAAAAGGTTGGGTTGATTTAAATATTCTACCGTGAGCACAGATAGGGAGAGAGAGGGACGGAGGGAGAGGGAGAGAGAGAGAGCAACCAAAAAAAAAAAACCAACTTCATTTTCAAGGGTGAAAACAGGAAGATGCTTTTGCATAATCTTGATCCACAAATCAGTTGCTGCTGCGCCAAATGAGTATCGACGAACTGAGGTTGAATTAACAACCCCCCCCCCCAACAGAACCTGGGGCTGACATTGGTTACATGTTCAATCATAAAGGAATTATGCACCTTTGCAATGATTTATTTTAACAGCAACCTTTCCAGGAAAGAATCTAAATAAAACTGATATAGCTTGAGGATACATCAGCTTCACATAAACCAAACCAAACATATACAAACACATAAAAAAAACTGACATCACAATAAAGTGTATAGAACTGCAAAAAACTAAAAGATGCATTACTGTGCAGAAAATCATACTGATGTATATATATTTATATGAAAAAAAACACTAAGAAAATATGAAACGGTAAAATGATGCAAAGCAAAAACAACAAAGGAAAAATACCGTCATGAGACAGCAACCCAAGAAGTATAATAAAGCAAAAGAAGAGAAGATCACTAATTAAAATCATCATAGCAGTAACCCTTTAAAGATTCAAGCAAATATTTTCTAGCTATGACAAAGTTCAAAAATTTCATATATGAGAATGTTTTGAAAATTTCGAACTCCAAATATTGTACCTTCAACTGGGTAGCAATTACATCCTTTGTGATGACTCCAAATGTATTTCATGAACATTACACTAGTAAAAAAAGGCCTAAGTATTGAAATATGCACAGTAGGCCAACAGTGAATAACGACCTTGCAAGCCCAATATCAACAATGATAACCTAAGACTAAATTTTCCACAACCATATATGCTAGCAATTCATTTGTTGAGACACGGGCCATCTAGTTGGTATGCACATATTAATGTTGATATATCTTGATATATATATATATATACTGTTTTGCCCATTTCCTAATAGTTTAAACATTTGGGACAACTGATAACTTAACATGATATCAGAACTTTAATTTAGGCAAGCTACTAGCCGCCCTAGGATTCAGTTGGCTCGTGGAGTACATACTCCACCACTGTATAGCTTGGGGGCTCGGCAAAACTCTTTGATTGGAATCCGCTTGTGAGAAAGCCCTCAGGTTATTCCTCTTTGTTCTTGTATAGTCAAATTTGTTTGTGCACCTTGTTTGACAGAGTTTGTTATCTCCACTCCACTTGAGTCGGGATCACACATGAAGTGGAGTGTTGAAATAGATTGATATACATTGTTGGACCTATTTTTTGTTAGCTTAGCTTTTGGGACAACTAGTGACTTACAAATTTATTGCATAATATGAAAAAAAATAAAAATGATACAAGTACAGCCAGCCTATTCTACTGGAAGCAACCATTCATACAGCCAGCCTATTCTACTGGAAGCAACCATTCAGAATACTTACTGGGATATGAGAAAACAAATACAAACCAACTTACCACATTATCGAGGATTATGAAAGCCTTCACAGATGCTCAAAATCCTTCATAGAAAAAAGTGGTTACAACAAAAGCCTCCTCCAGACCCAACTCTTCTAACTCCTCATCCTTACATAAACTAAATGGCAGGAAATCCCAAAAGGAGAAGAATTTAATGGATACCCAGTGTCCGTCGTAAAATTGGCCAAATTTCAAATAAGACAAACTAAATTTTCAGTGTAAAATAGTAAGAATGAAGAAGTTTTCGTATCAAAAGAAAAATATATAGCCTGGCTCCTTTTTTATCTGATAGATGCCTAGTTACTATTCCAAGAAGAAGTTTGACAAACATAACATTTGAACAATTGGTCAATACCCTATTTAAGTACTAAATAATAGCCGCCATCTTTGAAGTTGACAGATCAGCCTTCATGCCTAATAAATCACTTATAGCTTGTAGAACAATGATAGCAGAAGGCATCTATAAAATGAATACAGTTTTTCTTATTTATTTATTATTAACATCATTTTTTTGTGGAAAGTGGGAGGTTAAAAGGCAGAAAGAGTCTTTTTAAATCTTAACGCACTGTTTCAGCTATACATTTTTTGTTTAGCCTCTTATAGCCATAGCTGATGCTCAAGAACATAAAGACACAGTAATGAAGAGTGAAGTTTCATAGAACAGAATGCAAGGAAAAGAAAGTAAGGAAAATAAAATTTTCTCTTAAAGAAAGAAGGAATGAGATTGCAATAGCAAAATGAAAGAAGGCCAGCTCAACATAGGTGGAGCACTCATATATACAAACACATAGATACAGGGTTTTGACCTCGATTTCCCCAAACTTTACCTTTCCTTCTCTGACAACCAATTGCAAGTCACCCAAATCCCTGCACCGCAGGAGTGTTTGCTCATGTTTTCCCCTACGAATACCATTAGAACTTTTTTCAACATGGTTACCACTATTTCCTTCTCCTGTTAGTTTATATCTATGCCGCCTTACTTCCCTGTCATATGCCTTTTGGTTAGCGTCTAACCTTCCGCGCCTTGAAATCCTTTCAGAAGAAAATGACGCCCCCTCAGGAAGGAATTTATCATCAACATACCTAGAGACATATTCATCCTCAGTCCAATGAAACGATTCAGATTTCCAACAATGTCGTCTTCTTCTAAAATGAACTGGACCATCACAAAAATTGACACTTCCTTCTGTGTTAACAGCATCAGAATTACTACTAAAATAATCAATTCCTTTGCTTTTCTCCATCCAAATCTGTCTTTTATGTCTCCCATGTCTTTCAGTTAATCCCAGGTCATATGCATTTCTTGGTGAAAAGGTGTCATGCCCCCTTTTTCCACTGGCAGAATGAAGTTCTTTGTACGAATGAGAAGACAGAGATCGATGACCTCCAGAGGTCTGATACTCATCCTCGTTGCATATAAACTGTAAATCATCCCAATCAAAAGAGGGGCTGTTACATTTTCTCTCACTTTTGCCAGATTCTTTCCCTCCTCTTCTAGTAGAAGGGAAACGTCTGTCATACTTGCAATCGAGATTCTTTCTTTCTTTGTCAACATATCCATATTTAGCTAGTGATGAATCATCTTCACAGTTATGAAGAAAAAATTCATCATTTTCCATTCCCCTCCTGAACTGGTAGTGTAAATCTGCTTTCCTTCTCCATTTGGTACCTCTTTCCTCATCCAAACGGGAATAATTTGAAACCAACTGTCTAGGTTCCTTGCAATTGAAAGGATTCAAAGTTTGTCTCCTTTCATCTTGATAACGATCCCTTCCCCTTACCTCCTCACCTGCCCTAGATATTCTTTGTTCATCATAATATTCTTCCTCATCCCATTTTTTATGAGGATTTCTATATCTGTCGTCTCCAATGCCATGAAGATCTCTGTTATGAGATTGAGGCCTCTTGGCATAAGCAGTATGGACCTGATTGTAAGAAAACTTTTCACCAAATTCTTTATAATACGATAAATCTTCTCTATCATAAGCATCAGCACCACGCAGCCTTTTGTCCCGTCTTCTGTGGCCAACCACATGATGACATGCAGCATACCGTCCATCAGTATCAGACAAGGGGAAGCCATCATCATAGATACGATGGCTTCTCA
Source organism: Sideroxylon spinosum (assembly GCA_003260245.2). Taxonomy (NCBI): domain Eukaryota; kingdom Viridiplantae; phylum Streptophyta; class Magnoliopsida; order Ericales; family Sapotaceae; genus Sideroxylon; species Sideroxylon spinosum. The sequence continues at coordinate 3,707,307 of QLOD02000017.1, read as the reverse complement.
ATTCATATACATTGTGAAGGCTCCTCCTGTAATGTTTCAGATCCCGTGGAGTAGAACTTCTGCTTCTTGAATAATAATTATAATCACCAAATTTTCTTCTGCCACCATGGCTTCTAGAGTTATTTAAGTGATGGTAGTCAGATGCAACTGACTCCCTTAACTTGGTGACTGAATTTGGGGAATGTCTTCTCAGATGCTTTTCATTTCTTTCTGAATCAGTACAAGCACCATCTCCAGATGCTTCGCAATGACTTCCAGAATAAGATGATCTGGGGCTACATTGAGTCTGATCACCAAGCAATGATTCTGCTTCCACCATGTATGGAGTAATATCATCTGTGTCCCTGCAAACCTTTTCCTCTCTGCTATTTAAAGTTTCCATTGCGTCAGTGTTTCTTTCGGAACTGGAAAGAGTAACATTTTGCTGGAGATGCCCATCTATGTCAGAGATCCGACCACTTCCATGATTATCCGAGTCCAAGGGCATTGGATTTGATGCAGTTTTTAGCAATGAACACCTAATTTCATCAAGTAAAACAAGAAGATTAGTCACTTTGAACCAGATCAAGAAACATCACACATATAACCTACTTCAAATATGAATTCAAAGATTCATGAGAAGAATGTAATCAAGCACACATTACAAATGCCAAATCTCATACTATAAAATTACACACCACAAAACCTCTCTGAGCATTCAATTTCCAAGTCAAAGTAAAGAACGGACGTAAATGTGAATAAGCTGCATAAAATTATAAGATGTCAAACAGTTAATCTTAAAGCATTCTCCAATTAAACCGCTTTCATCACATTCTCAAAGCATTCTACCATGCCAAAACCTATTATTTCAAAGATGCCAAAACCCTACGACTGTACCTGCCATCATATTTTAATAGCCATACCCATTCCAACACAATTTCAAGCAAATATAAGTAGCAGAACAACTGCGCAGAGTATAGTAAGTAACCCAGACTCTAGACATAACTAGATTAACATTTAACAACAATAACTGCAAGTATTTTGTGACAATAATGTCTTGCATTATTCGAACCTTTTGGGAACAGATTCGCTCAATCTTTCAAAATTCCCTTGCAAAGATTCCCTGGACAGTTCATCTGCACTGACACTACCACAGTGATGGAGGTTATCATCCACACCAAAATTTCCATTTTCAGCTGCTTCACATACAGAGCCTTCCTTGCAGGCCAATTCCTTGCCTGAACCAGGTGAATCCTCCACCGAGTCCTGCAGAGTAATCTGCCAAAACATACTGTTAAAGAAAGCCCAATAACATGGAAGAGAAAGGGCTTAACCTTAAAACCAAGTATTAATGTTAGGGAAGTCCCTCTCTCATATGGGGAAACAACCTTTGTTCGGTGCCAATCACACTGACCCACATGGACAAAGGCACAACATAGACTATAGTGAGGCCCAATTGTAATACCATATTAAAGAAGTCCCAACAACATTGAGAGGAGGCGCCTCAACCTTATTACTAAGGTGTTAAGGTGAGAAAATATCATCTCTTATATAGGGGAACAACCTTTGTCATGCCGATATGGAACACAACAAATAACACACAATAAGAAACAAGACAAGGAAAGCACTTGCTGTAATCCAAAGTGATAGCACACCTGTATCACAACATCTGAATCCCGTGCAACTGGCCGCCTCACGTCCATGGAGGGTTGTCGCTCAAGGATGCTGTTTTCCACAACAATCGCTCGGCCTTTTGGCTGAAAAAAATCAAACTACTTATTCAAAGAGATAACTTTACCCTGTAACTGCAGTAAAATATAAATTTTAGCGCAAACCAAGGGATATGCACTTCCTGGTTTAACCATACCTTATCAAACTGCTGGATTTCTCTGCATGCAATTTCCAATGCTGGAAAAACTTTTTCAAGCTCGGATTTATGAGCTCCTTTTTCATACTCGGTCCCAGCATCAAATGCCTACTTTAGAACAAAAAGATCAACTAAGACAGTTTTACTATATTAAAAATAGTTTGACAACAGTTTCTAGAACAATTTAGTATCCATAATGGCTAGGTCAACCCACCTCCTCAGGTTTTGAACAGTCATAAGTTGGGATCCCTGAAAGCAAGGATGTTTGATGTCGAACTTGTTCCTGTTGCACAATTCAAAACAACCTCATCAAAGGTTAAATCATAAGGGAAAAACGACAGAGGAAGGGGGAAGAAAAGAACACGAGCATAAACAAATTAGAATAAATAAAACCTCATCCCACCATCTCAAAGTAAAAACATAAAGTTATAGGAGTAGCACAATCACAAAGGGAGGAGAATCTGTGCTCACAACCAACTTTTTATGCCCAAAAAGACCAACCTAGGGACCTATTTGATGGACAACTTTAATGTACTTAGGGATGGCGTTGTGGCAATTTGCATGTCAAAGGGAATTGTTTTTAGGAGGGATGGGGATAACGGTTTCTCAATCAGGGTGACTGTATGGTTTGACAGCAAGGATCATAATGCAACAATGGGATTAAACGATTGATCTGTTCGTATGTTATTCCATCTCATCTGTCATTTGATGGATGAGGACTAGAGTAGGCAATGACATTTAGGATTGGCAATGGGATTAAATATACAACCCCATCAGGTTTAGATAGACACCAGGTCGGTATAAGGGTTCCACCCACCCACTCCCCCGGGGGCGGGGCAATTGCCATCCCTTAATTAACTAGCAGGCCCTATTTTTTGGATATTTGAAAACAACAGTAAAATATTTACCATACGGTTGCAATAACACTTCCAACTCTCTTCATTGAAACCAAAATTAAAAAAATCCGTTAGATCTGCTCCAGGGTGCCTCCAGGGCTTCTTCTCAAATGTATCAATTTTTACATCCACTATGCTCCTGTAAGCAATTACAAGCAGGTGGTTAGTGGCAAACATAGTGAAAGCAAAAGAACTGCCGCATTTTTTGAAAATAATAACCCTCTAGCATTCATCCTTATATCAACCAAAATCAGGCATCATGGTCATAAGAAATCTCGTGCAGGAATTTAAAATAGCCTAATCAACTTTTATGCTTTTTTCAGTTTTTTGATTAATAAACATCTAATTATATTGAAAGGGCATCAAGAGGATGCCAATAAAGTAATTTCCACATGCTCAATATAGCGCAAAAACCTATATAAATCCGGCTCCCTCACCCCCCCCCAAAAAAAAAAAACCCTGGACGCATATATAAAATAGAGAAAAAAATACTTTTCAATCTACACAAAAATTAGTCTAACCAACATTGAATCATCAATTCTATTGTTTGATTAGAAAGTTATACTTCTTAAGCCACCATTACACTCTTGGAGTCAAAAAGAACGTGCAAATCTTACCTATACCATGGAAGTGAGAAGTTCTGTACACTTTGAGCTACTATTGAGCTCGAGCCCACGCGGCAATCATCACCGTCTAAATCACCTCTAACTGATGTAGAGAAGTAGGAAGCCATCCCCGCAGTTTGACTGACTTTTGAAATGGTTGGAAATGCAGTTGCATGAGATCCCATGTACTACACAGCACATAATCTCAGTTAGAAATCATACAAGTCAAGCTACATCAATCTGCTGCTTCAAGTACAATCATACTGTAAGATCTGTTCATGAATGTAAAATGCCATCTTTATGCTCCAATAGATGTTTACAATCCAAAAAGAGTTCAACCCAAAGCCATCACTCCACTAAGAGAAAAAAAAAATAAAAAATACATACAGCAAAGCAGGCTGTATCAATTTCACAAGATTGGATGACTAATAATTGCGACATTAACCTATATCAACTGGATTTTAAAATGTTATAACGCAAATAATTGTCGAAAGTAAACAAATTCATCAAAAACATACAAATTAGAAAAAACAAATATCAAGATTTTTCTCAGGAACAATCAAATGTTAAAATCAACACTACCTTATGCTGCAAATTATGTGACTGATTAGCATTTGTTAGTCCATGTCTTCTATCCTGGCCGCCAAGGCCATTCGGACTCAGCTCTGGCCCATCACCCAATTTCCGATTCTTATTCAATCCATTTCCCTCAACCACCACCACCTCAGGACGACCGCCCTCCTCATCCTCATCAAACTCTCCACTCAGCGAACCAACAACTCGCGCCGCCGGAAACGCCGGGCCGTTCTCACCATCATCATTCAGAACTATATTCAAATCGTCCTCGCTTTCACTTCCATTATCCAAGCCAGCCACCCTCTCAGCTTCTTCTTCGGTACTGGGAGTGGGAGCTCTCTTCCCTTCATTTTCGACCTGAATTTGTTCATCTCCATCGGATTTGATTTCTTTCTCTACGCTCAGTGGACTTCTTGATACGCCATTGACGGCTGTGCTTGCTTGGACTTCGACGTCTGCGTAGAGATCGCCGAAATCATCATCAATTTCCATTTCGAGTACGAAACCTTCTAGAAAGAGGGAATGATAACGCCAGGGTTCTAGCGTGAATGCGTGATCATCAATGACAGCGAATTCGCCATCGGAGACGAAAATATCGAAGGACGGATTTCCTAAAGCCCTAGAAAATCTTAAAGCCCTTCTTATATAATCTATTTTGGGGGTGTTTTTCTCTGCTTAAAATATTTCAATTTGAAATCAAAAATATCGAATGTGGTTTTCCGAAAACCCTAGAAAACATTAAACCCCATTTTACAGAAGCCATTTTTTGGGGATTTTTTTCTCTTTTTTTCTTAAATGATGAAAAAAAAAATGCTTCAAGTTAACACATGAGTTTTTTAAATTTAAAATTCTGAAACAATATAAGTACTAAATTTTCTAACAGGTTTTATATTTTGATAATATGAAAACGCTAAATAAATAAAATTGTCTCTTTTATTTGTAGAGGAAAAAAAAAAGTGAAAATAAAAAAGTGGTCCCAAAATTTTTTATTTTCACAAAAAATTTTACTAGCACCGTTCTTTTATCTTGCATTCATCACCACTCACTTATTTTGTATCAGTGATTATGGCTAATGATTGGTGTATTTTGTCTAAAATCATTAAAATTATAAAATATTATCTCTTATTAAAAAATCAATGATACAAAACTAAGCAGTGAATGATACAGGATAAAATAGTACTGGGTGTAATTTTACTAAATTGTCATCCACCTAAAATTCTATTTTGGGGACTGTAATAAATAGTCAGGATGTAGGAATTTTTTTTGTTTTACCAATATATAATAAAATTATATGGTATTTGTCAATCAGTTAAAAATAATTATGAAAATACTATTAATGAAAATTCTATTTGAAACAGAGTTTTTCATTTATCAAAAATGCTATTTGAAATAGAGTTTTAATCATTATACTGAAAACTTTATTTCATATAGAATTTTCTTTTAATACACTTCCCTGCACTGCCTATTCCTTTTCTATACTCCGTTAACATATAAAAATTGCTCAAAATACCAACTTATAAAAAGACAACTAAAACAATAATAACTTTTAAATAATATTACAAACATGAAATAAAATTTTTCACACACAATAACAAAACATGTAAGCTAACATTTAAAACATAACATGACAACTGAAATAATAACAACTTTTAAATAAAATCACAAACATGAAATAAGATTTTTCATACACTACATAAGCCAACCTTTAAAACATTAGTATATAAAAAATCTTATTTCATGTTTATGATGTTACTTAAAAATTGTTATTGTTTTAGTTGTCTTTGTATTTATTCAATGAAATATTGGTGTTTTGAGCAACTTTTGAAGGTTAATGGGGTACAAAAAAAGAAATAGGCAATGCAGGGAGTGTGTTTGGAATAAAACTCTGTATAAAATAGAGTTTTCAGTATGTATTTAAAAACTCTGTTTCAAATAGAGTTTTCATTAGTGATATTCTTACTAAATAGAGTTTTCATTAGTGATATTCTTACAATTATTTTTAACTGGCCAACAAATACCATATAATTTAATTATATATCGGTAAAAAAAAAAAAAAAAACCTAGAATGCAACCAAGATGAGTTATGTTATGTTAATAAATGTTGTAATAAATGCTGTTTGGTAAAATTAATAATTCTTAATTGCATCCCAACCATTCACTCCTATGCTCTAGAAACCCCTCAAATTAAACCGAGAAATAGAGAAAATAAAATTTCATTAATAATTTTTTAATATACCGTGCATATTTACACTAAAAATAAAAATAAAAACAAAAAACACATATGTTTATAAAATATAAATATAAAACAATCAAATACATTTTTTAATTTATTATGAATTCACGAATATTTAAAAAATCTATTATCTTTTTTTATTAAACTCTCAAATAATAAAAAATTATTTATTGATTTTTTTCTCTTTAATTAATATTTTCTTTATTTTATCTCTTAAATTCCGAAACTAATGCTCCGCATAATTTAGTTTGTCCTCACATATGCACAATTTTTCTTGTACTTTCTATTCCGAGCAAACATCTTTTGTTTATTTTTTATTTTTTTATATTTTTTGGGGCAAATTTGCAAGTGAAGGGAAAACCATAACACTTTATTTGAAAATATTCTACGATTAGAATTGATTTCATTTTATAATAAGAATTTGATTTCATTTTATTTGATAAATAAAATTTTATGTTTGGAACACATATTTAAATTTAAAAATTGAATTAAAATTCTATATTTGAAACCTAAATAGAATTGAATTGATTTAAAAAATATCAAATTTGACTTTATTATATTTAATGTACTTTTTATATCTGAAAAAAGATAAAAAAAAATGGAAGTAATGGTAAATTTGTCCAATTAATAAAAAACAAATGAACTCTCATCAAATTTTATCAATTTAGGTGTGATTTGAAATTGTATCGAAATCTTAAATTTTAAAATTCAAATGAAATAAAATATAATTCATTAAATATCATCTTTTATTCCAATATAGAATTTTAAGATAATCCCCACCAATTAAAATCAAATCTCATCAAGTCATTTGTTCCAAACATAGTGTAATTGAAAGTGGAGGACGCACCGAATGATTAATTTTAAAGTTCGTTTGGAG
>QLOD02000017.1:3598477-3615281 GCA_003260245.2 Sideroxylon spinosum | reverse complement strand
AGATTCACGATGATGATCAACGTGAAGGCCACCGAAATTAGGAGAAATTTCCTCATGATTCAATTAGTGTCAAACCCCGAAACAAGCTCTTTGAAAAATACATTTATGAATGGTGAAATAATGGATTCTGAGCATGGGGTTATATATTGGTAAATTTATTCCTCTATGTATGCAAGCGTTTGAATTTTGGAAGGTTGAGATAAAATCAAAGCACTTGGAAGAGAATGGGCTGAGCACTAGGGGACGACTGCCAATGCCTCAGCACCATGTATGAATTAAATAATGATGATTAGGGTTGATAATTGTTGAAGTTATAGTGCTGACTCTTAATTATTTAGTGAATAAATTTCAATGATGTTTCCACGTTAGAGCTCAATCGGCCATATTTTGCGCTTTGGTGTATTTTTGTTTTGGTATCTTAACTACTTGTCACAGCTCTCTTCACCACATTGAAACGACAGTGAGCTGATTAATGTTAATTACTTACGGTATAAGTCATTAATATTGCTTATGATTGTGACAAAAGAGTACACATATCAATTACGTGATATCCGGAAATTTTAAAGCTTTTGACCCTCAGATGAACACGAATTTGGTAGCCCAGCGCTACTCGAGTTCCTAATTTCGCCAAACAGTTGGTGGGAGTCAACTTTTCTTGGCAACATAATAACATTTTTAATCGCTATGTCTAGTTTGGAGACATGGGACTCACGATTGAATTTATCATTTCAGATCTCACAAATTTGATAGTTGATAACAAAAATAAGAGAGGTTAGTCAAAACGTGATAAGGTGAAATAACATATCTTTTATCCCAAATTTAATTTCCGTCAAAATCTAAAAGTCTAATTTTATGTTTCACATCTTTTATCAAATTACATTTCTTATCTCAATTTATATTCTATCGATCAACCACTAACGAAATAATTATACAAAAAACAAATAATCTAATATTTTATTCAATCTCATCTATTATTTCAATGGTATCATTATTTATTCAAACATAGCCCACGTGTTGGCAAGGGTCCGCAGTCCTTTGCACCTTCCTCTTGTCCTCTCAGGTTACAAGGCCATGATCTGCACCATTAGGAAGGTTGGGAGGCGGAGGTAGGCATCGGCCTGATGACCTCTTATCTTTATCTTTTTCATTTTCTTTTTCTCTTTTTAATTTGCAAAAAATTTTAAACTTACAAAAATAGGATGACTTGGGATTTCAAAATTTGGCCGCATGATCTGATTTAATAACAACTTATATCATATTTTATACATTTTATATATCATTTTATTTATATTTTCTTATAAAAAAGTATTTGTTTTAGCATTCAATTATTGTTTTCATAATTTCAAAATTATTTTTCACCTAAAAATATATTTAAAAATTTAATAAAATTAAATGGGTGAGTTAGGGATTCAAAATCTAAGCTTGAATTTTTAGGCTCGGCCCAAGCCCAAGTCCAATAGGAGGGTACAGCAAAGCCATGTCTGCCACTTCCTGGTAGTCCTTACTCAACCCTGGCTTTTTGACCCAATTAGGCAGCTGGGAGTCAGTTTATACAGTCGTAGGTGGGTTTGGAACCTTTTTTTTTTTTTTATCAAAATGAGAGCAAATTCAATTACAGAGGAAACGAATCTATAATTAAAAGAATTCGTTTATTGAATTAAGGATTTTACCAAAAGTTTACCTTCAAATTCGTTTGCCATGTAAACGAATTTAAGCCACACACCACTCCTCTAGCAATTGTTTTAAGAAGCCTCCGCTGTTAAACACAAAGCAGCCACACACCACTCCTCTAGCAATTGTTCTAAGAAGCCGCCGCTGTTAAAACACAAAGCAAACCATCGTGCCCCCACCTGTGACGTAACATATAACTTATTACAATAATAAAACATTTTATTTTTTAGTTTTTTAAAAAATTAATCGAATTTAATAAAATATATCTCATATTAATTTAATTTAATTAATCAACAAAAAATAAATTAATAAAATATATTATAGATCATCGATACTGATCCCGAATCCAGTTCATTACTGGCGTGTTTGGCGAATAAAAAACACTAAAAAATTCTGAAAACCTCTAAAACTCTCCAACACATTTTGCATTCCTCATACTTTGTGAAATTTTTATAAATTTATATATATATATCTATATATTTGAGTAAATTTTTACGGACCTTAATAAATTTTTTACAATCTCTAGTAATAATTCCACAAACCCAAATAATTTTTCTATAAGTTTCAAATACTTCTCAATAACTTTCCACAAATCTAATCAAAAAATCCATCAGAATAAACATCTAAAATACGTTGGAATGATTTTTCATTCCAACATTTTAACGCAAAATTCAACAAGTTCAATAACTTTTAAAATAGTTCTGATATAAATCCATCCAAAAGGTTTTACTTTTCAATATCTAATGCAACAATTAAAAAGTTATACTACTTCAAAAAATTACTCATATTGTATTTTTGGTTGTTTTTTTAACTGTCTAAACGCACCTTACGCCTTCAAAATCCCTCAGAGGGCAGAATTAGAAGGCAAAAATTGGTGCCAAAAATCAAAATAACAAACAAATTAACAAGGGGGAGAGGGGGAGAGGGAGAGGAGGATGTTGCAGAGAAGACAGATCGCGAGTTTGTGCGTGAATCTAACACCGTCGGATAGACCGTCCTGCCTCCAGATTTGAGCAAGGAAGGCAGCGAGCGGCTCTGATGAAGGGATTAGAGTCACGCACAAACAGGAGATGTGGCTCATCTATTAATAATCAATTCACAAATAGTTGAATGATCTCATTTTTGGAGTGGCCTTTTATAGACAAGCGAGGTGAAGGGCAGGGAGATGGTTGGGAAAACTGAAAGAAAGTGTTGGGGTTTTGGTTGACAAATAATCAATTGGCTCATTTTCTCGGAAAATTTATTTTTTTTCTTTTAATTTTTTGTTGGTAGGTAGAGAAATAACCCCGTAATAACTTGGTCTACACGTTAAATTAAAAATAATAAAAAACAAGGGGGAAAAAAAAAAAGACTCCAGTCGATTTTAGATTATTCTAAGAAAAATAAAAGATTGCAAAAATGTTAAAAAAAAGCACAAATCTTTATTTTTTTGAGCAAAGTTTTGTTTTAAATTCTTGTTTTTTTATTTATATATTATTACACTTACAGTTTCTATAAAAGATTAAATTTTTGTATCAAAATTTATAAAAAGATATATATTTTATTACTAAACTACATACTTTTAAAATTTTTTTATATGATTTTTTATTTACAAATATAGCCTAGTTTTAAAAAATAAATAATTTACATAGATAAATATAATAATTAAATCTAGACCCAGATAATTTTATTTCATTTTATTTTTGTAAGCACAAGCCGAAACAAAACAACTCTTTTAAGAAGTTGTTTGGCACCACAGAAAAGTATAACTTTGAACTAGAATACAACACGTGTCATGTTAGATTTTGAGTATTTGATAAAAATTTGTAAAAGTTAAAACAAATCAGAGAAATTTGACATAAATTAAGAAACATTAGTAAAAAGTAAAGAAAATTGAAAAATATTGATAAAAGTTGTTAATATGTTTAGTTTTAAAATTTTGATAAAATTATTATTATTTCTTTTTTTATTTTTTCATAAAAATTGACTTGCTAAACACTATCTTAGCATAGTCTGACCTGTCTACAATCCAATCTTACTTGTAGCTTGTTTCCATGGAAATTGATGGCAAGCATGAAATGGATAACTTTAATTCGAATGGTGATACTTTGATTGGTCTAAGGTGATTTTTCAATTAATGGGCAATTGTCTCTAATGAGGACATTTTAGGCTGATCAACCACTAGATCAATACTTATCCAAAAAAAAAAACTTTCGTTATTCTCTAATTTCAATCCTTTTCCGACTTGAGTTCTCTGTTTTATATTGTTTATTATTGTCTAGATAAGCATTGTCAAATATTTTGTCTTACCTCCAAGTATTTTAGTTCGCTAGGTATCAAAAATTGATTTTTAGTTTTTTCTTTAATTTATTTTTGTTTTAATGACCTTTTTCATTAAAATTTATTTATTTAAAAAAAAAATTCTAGCTTTTAGGTGGGTCAATTTCATTCTAAAAAAATTTAGAAAATTTAAGTCCATGTAAAAGTTAGAGGAAAAAAAAAAAAAAAAAACGAAAAAATTTTCCATTACCTTTTTTCAAAGGACATGAACTTTCAAATTTTTTATTTTTGATTTATTTGTCCACTAATACGATTAATACACTAAAATAAGTTACAAAAAGCAATAAATGATTTCGGTACCTCATGCCCCAAATTCATCCAATTTCATCTTTTTGTTATTTAAATAGGTCTTATTATTTTGTTAGATTTTTTTTTTTTTAATCTTTTACCATTTATCCAATTTGAGTTTTCTTTAGATAGGTTTATCATAGGCTTTATCAAATATTCACCAAAAAAAAAAAAAAAATACTAAAGGAGGTGAATAATATGAGTTTTTCACGATTTCGATAAATGTTTATTGAAAATTGAATAAAGAGAAGAAAAATAACAAGAGTTTTTCAAGATTTTGATAAATGTCTATTCCAATATGTGAAATACAGAAGGATAATAATAAACGTTTTTTAATATTTCAATAAATGTCTGTTGAAAGTTTTAGTGTGTGAAATTGAGAAATTGAATAAAGGAGGAGAATAACAAGAGTTTTTAAAAATTTCAATAAATGTCTGTTGAAAGTTTCAATGTGTGAAATTGAGAAATTGAATAAAGGAAGAAAATAAAAAGAGTTTTTCAAGATTACGATAAATGTCAGTTAAATTTTGGATAAAGGAGGAAAATATCAATAGTTTTTCAAGATTTGGATAAATATTGAATTTGTATAAATAAGGAGAATAATAAGAGTTTTTCAAGATTTAGATAAATATTGAAATATGTGAAATCATGATTTTGGATAAATTTCTATTGAAAATTGGATTAAAAAAAAAAAGAGAATAACAAGAGTCTTTCAAGAATTGGATAAATGTCTATTGATAGAAAATTGGATAAAGAATGAGAATAACAAGAATTTTTCAAGAATTAAATAAGTGTATTGAAATTTGTGAAATTTGATAAAGAAAGAGAATAACAAGAGTTTTTCAAAATTTCAATAAATATCTGTTAAAATCAATAAATGTCTATTGATAGAAAATTAGATAAAGAATGAGAATAACATGAATTTTTCAAGAATTAGATAAATGTCTATTGAAATTTGTGAAATTTGATAAAGAAATATAATAACAAGAGTTTTTCAAATTTTCAATAAAGGTCTATTGAAATCTTTAAAGTCTCAAGGTGCCAGTCAATTGGACAGTTTTATTAAGTTCAGACGGATATTTTTATTAAATAGCCAATGTTGATTCCAAATCAATTGAATTGGGATAAAAGAGGAGAATAAAAAAAGTCTTTCAAGATTTGGATAAATGTTGAAAAATGTGAAATCATGATTTTCGATAAATGTCTATTGAAAATTGGATAAAAGAGGAAAATAATGAGAGTTTTTCAAGATTTGAATAAATATCTATTGAAATTTGTGTAATTAGATAAAGAAAGATAATAACAAAAGTTTTTTAAAATTTCGATAAATGTTTGTTGAAATCCTCAAAGTCTCAAGGTGCAAGTCAATTGGATATTTTTATTAAATTCATCTGGACATTTTTATTAAGCTATATTGATTCTAAATCAATTCCGATTCCAATTACCAAAGTTATCAACTTTATAATTGAATTTATAATATGAAGTACTAATTATCTAGAATTGACTACTTTTATATTATCAAGTTGACTACCAATTGAATGTATATTACGAAATGATCAAAGTGAGAGGCATTTAGACATTTTTATTAAATTCAGATACTAAATAAATCCTAATTCAAATCATCAAAGTTATCAACTTTATAATTGAATTTACAATATGAAGTAATTATTTAGAATTGAAATCACACTCAATTACCTAAGTTATCAACTTCATAATCAAATTTATGCTATGAAGTAATTATCTAGAATTAAAATAAAGTAATTATCTAAAATTAAAATCAATGTGATAGACATTTATGCCGCCTATGCTATAACAAATCAAGCCTAATTCTAATTTCCAAACTTATCAACTTTATAATTGAATTCATAGCATTAAATAATTATCTAGAATTTTGAAATCATCGAGATAAGAAGCAGTTACACATTTTCTATGAAATGATTATTTAGAATTGAAATTATTAATGTGAGATGTGTTATGCAATTGCACATTTTTGTTAAATTCAATTGATTGGGCCACTAATCTTAATTTTAACTTTATAATGGAATTTACAATATGAAATGATTACTTAGAATTGAAATCATACTTTTTAAAGAATTGAAATCATCAAACTAAAAGGTAATTGGGCATTTTTAATAAGTTTAGGGCCACATAGAGATATTGAAATTAGATATTGAGATTGATGTTGTGAAATCGAATTTTAGGAAAAAGATCACGAGTTAAATATCATTATCTAAAAAGAAGAGTTTATCTATTGAAATTCTTATAGAGATAATTAAATCAAATTTTCAAGGAAGCAACTAAACCAAAACACCATTAACAGATTTTATGTGTTGAAATCCTCAAGGAGATGAGTAAACCAAACACCATTGAATCGAAGAGATTTATCATACTTTTAAATTAGAATCTTCCAATAATAAAAATCAGAAGTTTTCAAAAATCCTCCAACATTAAATATAAAAAAATTATTGTGAAGTAACAATATTTGATAAGACTTATCTAACAAAATTATGGATACATATTATATATATAAAGATATTATCTGAAATAGTTTGTTGTGAAGCTGTGAAGCTGTAAAGCATTTAATTTTGAAAAGAATGATTAAAAAAAACTTTAATATTGAACAAATGATAGAACTTAAAAAAAAAAAAAAAACTACGTGGAAATTAGTAGTTAAATATCATATGGAGAAGATTTTATTGGTTGGTTGAAGTTGGTGACAGGAGACCACTAAACTAAAACCACTAACTAAAAGAGATATTTTAGGAATAGAATACTTTCAAGTTAGGTATATAAAAAAAAACAAAAAAAAAAACAAAAAACAAAAAACTGCTTAAAGTCGAATTGCATGGAAAAGATCAAGAGTTGTAATGATATTGGAGAAGATCAAGACTTAAATATCATTATATATGAAAAAGACCTGATTGCATGGAGAAGATCAACAATCTAGAAGATCAAAAGTTTAAATATGGGACAAAAAATTATCTGTTGAAATCCTTAATAGGAGACCACTAAACTAATTAAGTTGGTTAAAAGAGATCTTTAGAAAAGCTTTTTAAGACGAATTGCGTGTAGTTTTCTAAATTCCCATAATAAAGTCATTGCAAATCCGTAAAATTTGATTAGAAGTATTTAAAAAATTATTCTCTAAAATTCTTCTAATGTGGAGAATTTAAGTTTGCTGCGAAGCATTTAAATTTGAAAAGAATGATAAAACTGCTTAAAAGGTGTTGTTGAATTATATGGAGAACATCAAGATGAAAGCAATAGACCACTAAACTAAAGCCCCCCGTGGGTTAGAAGATATCTTTTGAGAATGTTACTTTTAAAACAAATGTAAAGCCAAATTGCATAGAAAAGAACAAAAGTTTTTGATCAATAATAAATTAAAAAAAATACTGTGTTGGTGAGGCTTGGACAAATATTCAAAAGAAAAAAAATTTACTATTAAGGCAATTAGATTTGGATGCATATTAAAATTGTTGTGAAGCAATATTTTTGCACTTGATGAGGCTTAGATGCATTTTTAACAAACAAAAAAAAGAAAGAAAGAAAGAAACTATGAAGGCGATGAGTCTTGGATACATATTGAAATTGGTGTGAAATTTGAATACGTAAGAAGCATTTAATTTTGGAAAAATGATAGAGCTACTGTTGTGAAGCATTGAATTTTTTTGAAACCATGATTAAGTTGTTTAAAGAAAACGTGAAGCTGAAAGATCAAGAGAAGCATTTAATTTTGAAAAAAATGATAGAACTGTTTAAAAAAGATGTAAAATCGAAGTCGAGAATATCAAGAGTACATAAAAGGTACATGAAATGTAGTTGCATGGAAAATTGTATAAAAAAGATCAAGAGAATATGGGAAAAAAATAAGGTTGCATGAAAAAATGCATGGAAGAGATCAAAATAATATGAGAAAAAGATTTTATCGGTTAAAATCATCAAGGTGAGAGAGATGTAGTAGAAGTAGAAGATTACTATATGTGAAAAAGCTCAAAATTACATAAAAAAATATGAGATAGTAGGAGATTAGAAAACATAGAGAGGCCCAAGGTTACATATAAAAAAAATGTCCTTGGATTGCATGGAGAAGATCAAGAAGATATAGGAAAAAGATTTTATAGCAAGTGATTACTAACGTGGAAAAACTTACATAAAAAAAATGTCCCCAGATTTCATGGAAAATTACGTGGACATAGAGAATTGCATGAAGAAGATCAAGAGAATTGCATGGAGAAAATCAAGAGAATTGCATAGAGAAGATCAAGAAGAGACAATAGGGAAAAGATTTTATCTATTGAAATTCTCGAAATGAGACTACTAAACCAAAATACAGGTTAAGAGTACGAGATTACTACATCAAACTGGCTAAAAAAAATCTTTCATAACACTGTGAGAGAGAGAGAGAGAGAGAGTAGGACTAAACCAAAGCATGCACCATTGGTTAAAAATGATCTTCTAGAACACTTTTAAGTTAGATGTATATAGAAAACAAATGCAAAATAGGATTGCATGGTGACTATCAAAAGTCTTTAAGATTCTATCAATAATAAATATATATATATATATATAAGCTTATTTGATGAGGCGTTTTTTTTTGGGTAATCAAGTATAATTTGAATTAATGAAAAAAAAATATACAATATCAAGAGGCTTATTCTCGTATACAAAAGTCTTAGGTTATGAGAGAGATCCCTTAATTATTACATAAATTGACATTAACATTTGTTATTAGAAAGTTAAGAAACTTTTAATCTTACTTTGCGTTTGATACTACTAATCACTAATTCATAATATTGAATTAATAGTTCTTTCTTTCTTGTCATATATGGTATACCACAACAACTCCTTCAATTTTACTGATAAGGCTTATTCAAGACAAATTCTTCCACTAAAAAAATTTGAGTTCTGAATGCATATTGAAATTGCTGCAAATTTGATTGTTGTGATTGTTATAAGGGTTTGAAGCTGAATTATTGTGAACCATTTAATTTTGAAACAAAATGATAGAACTGCTTTAAAAAAAATATTGTGAAGTTGGATTGCATGGAGAAAAGATGAAGCAGATCAAGAGTACATATGGATAATATATAGGAAAAAGATTTTGTCTTTTGAAATATTCAAGATGAGAATGATACTAAAAGATCACTAAACCAAATCATCATTAGCTAGAAATATCTCAAGAATAAGATACTTTTCAATTAGATATATATAAAAAAAAAACAAATGGTTATAGTGAAGCCGCATTACAAGGAGAAGAACAAAAGTTTTTAATATTTCAATAATAAACATCATTATATAAGGACAAGATTTTAGTTGAAATTCTCAAGGTGTGAGACTAGAAAGGATCTTTTGGGAATAAGATACTTTTAAATTATATATATGGGAAGCATTTGTTTTAATAACCACCTACATTTTTAAATTATAGATATATATATATATATATATGGAGGAATTTGACTTAATGAGTAGCTGGTAGGACCGGCTATTGTTTAGGTATGGAAATTAGTTTTTGTTTTTTTTTTTTTTTTCTTGGTACCTCATTTTTGTTTTATATGACTTTTTATTTTAGAAAATTTTATTTTTTATAAGATGTAATTTTTAAGATATTAATCCAATTTGTAAATAAGTAAATTAAGAAAATTAAAAATTCATATACTTTATGCAAACGGACACGCCTACCGTTTACCAAAAAAAAAAAAAAATTATAATAACAAAAAGGTCAATTAAAACAAAAATAAGTTTTAAGAAAAACAAACTAACAACCGATTTCTGATATCAAACCAACTATAATCAAATTTATAGTATGAAGTGATTACCTAAAAGTGTGTAACTGAAGTATAAAATTAATTTTAAGGTGTATTTGCTTTGTTTTGTTCGTCCAAAAGACTTGTGATGAACTGGTCAATTGATTACCCCAAACCAATGGAAAAATAAAGTCGAGCTGAAAGTTCTACCAATAACGTCATACACATATATTTACAAACATGTGTATTTATAAATTACCAAAAGGACTGAAAAATATGTGCGCCTAAGTGTGGATTCAAGAATTTTTTTTGGTAAATATTAATTATAAGATACACAAATAGTTTATGTTTCATATATTATATAAAATTTTTATTGGAAAAAAATTTCATAATTTTTAGTTATATTAAGTGGGTTAGATATAATTTTATTGGTGTATATTAGGTTAAAATTTATTTATTTCATTGGATAAGTACAATTAGTATTAAACTATTTTTTTTCTTTCTTAGATGGGTACAATTAATATTATGTTAATTTTTTTAAAATAAAAACAATTAACAATATCAATAGAAAAAATAAATAATGCTGCCGGGTGCATGGGAAACAAGTATCATCTAATATTCTCCTAAATTGACCAGCTTCAACTCCTTTAAATACACCTAGAGCTAAGCTGGTCTCCATTCATTGTCATGTACTTTTATTTGGTAGAATAATGCTGCTGCTTCTTCTTCTTTAATACAAAAACCTACAATAAAATAATAATTATTAGAAAAATCTACTTATTATTTGAATTAAATCTGATATTCAAACTGAAAATCCATTCAACAACAAATTAACTGTGAGCCTAACAGAGTATGAAATTATCGAGTCTAATATGATATAATAATAATAATTTTTAATTAACATTTATTTTGATAGATATTTTTATTTAAAACAATATACTCAGAAAGTGCTCATTTTTTTGTTTTGTTTTTGATAATTAACTTAAATTAGGATGTTTTGAGGTGTATATATAAATATACATATGTATACAGCATTCAAGATAAGTCATGCAACAATTTAACCCCACCCTTCCAGTTACCTTGTGCTGCTTTGTTGAAGGATAACTATCATGACTAAATTTACAGAACCCATGTATTGTTTGATCTGATCTATTAATTTCTTTCACGAAATGTTTATACCGAAGATAGGGTAATTATATAATTTATATTTTTAAAAATTTGATTAAATAATATATGACTACCTCTAATTTAAAGATTAATATGCAATCTTTGATGGTATAAACAAAAGTATAATATAGACAAAATTTATCAAATATAATTGAATTTGTAAGTATGAATTTGAAAAAAATATTTCTGCAAATGTATAGATAAAGTACATTTTTATCTTCTTTTTTTTTTTTTTTTCTTGTGATGGTCAAGTGGTAAAAAAATAATTAAATAAAATCAATGCGATATTTGTAAACAAATTTAACTCTATTTTTTAATAATATTTTTTGTACAATTATATACGAGCGTCATGCATGTGAGACATAAAACTAATTAAATTTAATTAATTTTGTATTTTATTTTAAATCATAAAAAATTAGTACATAATTTTTAAACTAAAAGAGATTATATAGTTGATTCTGAGCCAAAACTACCCTTAAAAGATATATACATAATATGGAAACAAGAAAGAAACATTAACTTAAGGTGCACTGTTTGTAAAACTGATTCTCGCAGCGTTTTGAAAGTTTAGTTCTTTTGGTTACAAGCATATCATTTCGACAAAATTAGTTCGCCCCGTTTGTTCCAGAGAGAATGGTAGTGATAATGGATTCCGAGGATGGTGTTAAGAGTTATGATAATGGATTCCGAGGAGGGTGATAAAGTACTAAAAAAATAGTTAATGTTTGAGCGAAGTGAAGACAAATCGATTCGTTTAAATTTACATTGGTATGTGGGAATGCATTGAAAGTTGGGAAGTTAGTACAAATTCATCACTTCGTGCGTTCATGGGAAGTGAGCAGAAAGTGTGCTAGAACTTGTGAAAAACTCGCACTGATTTGCAGAAAAATACCAAGAGATGTGATACGAGATTTTATGTAGAAGGGTGTAAAAAGAGAACGATATCTTGTAAAAAGATCACTTTTGCAAGTGTCAGTCTAATAGTGTTTTGAATTGTGTTTCGAAAACAATTTTATAAACCTAGGATTTTGGAGATTATATTTATTATGTTATGTATTGAATATAAGTAAGAAGTATACATTAGGATTGAGTTGTAAGAACAACCATGGACAAAATGATGAGATTATTTAAAAATTTTTACGACTTTCGTAGTTATTTTTTTGTACTTTCCTACTTCATTTTTAGAGGTTAAATTGTGAAAATCAAATTTTATCATACTCGTAAATCAACGACATATTATCGAATTACATAAATATTATACTTTTCTATTGCGTTTAAATTTATGTGTTCGGTTATTTAATTTGTCATTGTATTTATGCGTTCGTTTATTTAATTTGTCATTGTTTGCTGGTCGGGGGACGTTTACGTACGAATGAGTGGCGCGGATCATCGGACCAAGAAACATTGCAGGGAAAATACGAAATATATGGACGATTTTTTTTTTTAACTGTATTGTAGATTTTTTCTTTCTTTTTTGTTTTTTTTTTTTTTTGTTTTTTTAACTGTATTGTAGATTTTGAATTTTGGGAGGAAGAGGAAGTGGCAAGCACTGAGACGAGCAGGGCCAATGCCTTGTCTCCAAGAATGAAGCAATAATCATTAGAATTGATAATTATAGAATTTTAGTGCTTAATTTCAATAATTTAATAAATAAAATTATATAAGGGTTCCGTTTAAGTGTTCAACAATGGACCATACAACAATTTAATGATTTCTTTTCTCTAACATATGAAATAGTAAATTTTAAATTCTAACACTACTAATATTAGAAGTTATGAGTAATTTTTGTTAAATTTTATTTTAAATAATGTAATTATAAAAAATTTATTTGTGCAATTTATCAAGAGTATAAAAATAAAATAATAATCTAGTTAAAAATTTAAAATTTACAAAATGACTTAATCAATAGTAGTTTTTAAAAATTGCTTGATTTAAGTATTTGATTTGATTGATTTAACGTTTGATTTGATAGGTAATTGAAGGGCAATATGAGAAATTAAAATTTTTATTAAAATTAAATCTCTATTATTTTAATTTCATAAATATTTATAATTAATGGTGTAAATGGGATCAAGTTGACTCGAGACCTGCCCCATTTCGATCCTAAAATAGCTTGACTCGTCTTTGCCTAGAAATTTGTATCGCTCTGACCCGGTCCTGTCTTCAAACCTTTGGATTAGGACTTGGGTTGAGATATTCGGCTCGACACATGACCCACTTCCGGCCCAACCCCTCGCCCTATCGACCCACGGTTTCCCACCCCTTGGTGTGCAACAATCCCCTTGGGCAAAACCAACTTTTGTTTTTAATCAAAAAGGCAATTTCATTTTTCAAGCAAACCTTTGAAAAATTGGAGGTTTCTTAGGTTAAAAAATTTAAAAACTTGGTTTTTCTTTTATTTTTTGGGAAAATCAAAAAGTATATTTTACTAATAAAATTAATTACTAGCTAAAACTTTGATGTAAAAATTTGAGGACCAAAATATCATCTTCCTCTAATAGGTTAATCACTTTAAATTGAATAAACTATTAAGATATAATTTTACCGTGAAAATGAAATTAACACATCATTTGATGTTGATTAAAATTCTAATAGAAAAATATTTTTTAAATTAATTATTAGTTAGCACGTTGCAAGGATGCATATAATTTGATTTGATATTGAAACTTAAATTAATATAGGTTATTAGTTTGGAAGAAGTTTGAAATTATAACACGTTTGGAGTGATAAAAAATTATAAAAATTGATAAAAATTATAAGTTCGTAATTTATGTAGTGATGTATCTATATACTTACTCTATCTTTTTAATTTATAAGTCTACATTTGTAAATTTGTAATATAAATTTTATTGTTTATTTTTAATAAATTTTATTTTTTTCAATGAATGTTTTAAAGCATTTGTATGAATTTTATTTAATTTATGAAAAGTATTAAAAAAAATTTTCCGAATCAACTAAAGTATGTTAAGGGTGGGCATTAGTGACCCTAACTGGATCCGACCTGATCTCAAGATGGAAAGGGTCAACAGAGGCGAAACGACTACAGGTTAGATCAACCAGAGGTCTAGGGGCAAGACAGAGCAAGTCAGGTCTAACACTTTTACACCACTATCTATAATGTTTCTTTTATACGATAATTGATGTATTTGAAGTGATAAAAAATAAAATAAAATATGAGTTCGTAATACATGTAGTAAAATAAAAAATAAATATATTTTAAAAATTTTGGGGGTTATTAAAGTTTTTTTGTATTTCAAACAATGCCAATATAGATGAGACTTTCAGCTATTGTGATGAGTGTTAAAAAGTAGTTAAACAGTGACAGTTCAACGAGTCAACGACTGCTTCTTGGTAACCTAATTAATGGGGGGCCGTTGCTTAGAGTCGTCGCTGAAAGTCGCTGAACGATAATTAAGAAGGCTTGATAAAACGTCTATGTTAACTGTCAAAACGGTATCTAAAAGTGAAAAAAAAAAAAAAAAAATAGTGACTCGTCTAATTTTTTAGCATAAGGGTAAATAAAACTAATTCATCTCTGTATATCCCAAACATGTACATAACCTATATAATTAATCAGCGCAATTCGATCCCCAGAAACCCGCTGGATACAGAAAACGTTTTCTATTTGAGTGCGTTTTCGCAACACATCTTTTTAAATTTTTCACAGAAATTGTAATTTTTAATGCATTTGACAAAAATATGTATTTTTTTAAAATATTATCAAATTACTATTTTTCCTTTTTAACTGACATAACATAAAATGATAAAAATATAATTTACAAAATTCTCCGAACCCCCACTGCTGAAAAAATGTCTAAGTCCTCCAAACGTTAAAAAAAAAAAAAAAAAATTCAAACCACCCACCAAAAATTGCAAAAAAATTATTGCGAAAAGTACTCTTCATCCTGGTGAAAGTTATGTTCTGTGTTAATCCATCTCTACAGCTTGCAATTTTCATCCAACCTGCGCATGTGTATAATTTTCCAATTATATATATATATATATATATATACTAGAAATATATCGTACTCTAAACAAAATTAGTATTAAATTTCTTATATAGTTGAAACTTTAGGTAAAACATTCAAATCAAAAAAAAATTTGATAATTCATGGATCTTAATTTTTTTTTTCTAAGACTTTAGGTCTTCGCAACTATTACATATATTTTGGTCTGCCTATATAATTAATTTTTAAAGGACATTCTAAAAGAAAACATAAATTATTGTGTTTTAATTTGAAATAATGAACTTCTTAGAAATATATTAAAATTTAAAATGCTCACGTTATTTTTTGAGAGATGGATGGTAATGGAGTACACTAAAATAAGAATTTAGTGGAGTTAAAAATATAAAAACGATTTTAATTGTTGAATGAAAAAATAAAAATAAGTATTCCGGCAGGGGAGAATTTATTTTATAGCGGTGCCGGAGGTCTATGGATGATCCGCTACCATGGGTGTAACGTTCACGCTTTTCGACCAAGATTTGCATCGCTTAGCCGCCGACGGTCAACCCAATCAAGCCTCTCTGCGCTGGTTGCTGCTTGCAGATTCACGATGATGATCAACGTGAAGGCCACCGAAATTAGGAGAAATCTCCTCATGATTCAATTAGTGTCAAACCCTGAAACAAGCTTTTAGAAAAATACATATATGAATGGTGAAATAATGGATTCTAAGCATGGAAATATATATAGGTAAATTTATTACTGTATGTACATGAGAGTTTGAATTTTGGAAGGTTGAGATAAAATCAAAAGCACTTGGAAGAGAATGGGCTGAGCACTAGGGGACGACTGCCAATGCCTTAGCACTATGTATGAATTAAATAATGATGATTAGGGTTATAATTGTTGAATTTATGGTGCTGACTCTTAATTATTTAGTGATTAAATTTGAATGATGTTTCCACAATAGGGCTCAATAGGCCATATATCGCATTTTAGTGTATTTTTGTTTTCGGTATCTTAATTATTGGTCACAGTTCTCTTCACTACATTGAAACGATAGTGAGCTGACTATTGTTAAGTACTCACGGTATAAGTCAATAATATTGCTTATGATTGTGACAAAAGAGTACACATATCAGCTATATAATATCCGGAAATTTCAAAGCTTTTGACTCTCAGATGATCACAAATTTGGTAGCCCAGCGCTACTCGAGTTACAATTTCACCAAACAGTTGGTGGGAGTTAACTTTTGTTGGCAACATAATAATATTTTCAATGGCTGTGTTTATTTTGGAGAACGTGAGACTCATAATTGAATTTATCATTTCCAGATCTTACAAATTTCATATTTGAATGTGATACTAGGAATACTGTAGAATGGGATGGCATATCTCCCTCCCCTAGGGGCCGATTGGATGGTGCTAAAATTTTAGAGGGATAAGTTTTAGAGGTGGTATAAGATAAGAGGGGGTATTAGTTTTAGAGGATTGGCCCACGTTGATGTGATGTTTATGGAAGGGGATAACTTTTGACTTGATTTAGATGTTTTATAAATAAGAGGGGTGAATGATGGAAAAAATAATCAAATGACTCTTCTGCCCTTATAGTGTCCCAAACTTTGTTATTCATTAAATTAAATTTTAAATTACAAAACCAACTTT
>QLOD02000017.1:3501450-3516290 GCA_003260245.2 Sideroxylon spinosum | reverse complement strand
ATACCTAATACAACTGTAATAATGTCTAATAAAAATTATATATTTTTCAACATTTATTGATAATTAAAAAAATAAATTTTTTTAGACATTGATGAACAAGGGTTGAGAATAGAAGATCAACTATCAGTTATGACGCTATAAATTAACGTAAGGAAAAATAGTACAAGAGGACAATGTATGACTAAAAGAACAAAGAAAACTAGGTAGCTATGTCAACTTACGCCGTAACATCCATATATTTGTGCAAATCTAAAATAGTCATAAAGCTAAAATGTGGTATACCATCACTTTTTCATCCTCCTCCACTAATTCCTCAATTGGAGTTCTACTATTAATAATCCATACTCATTGGTGACTACTCGATTCTTAGGAAGTATCACTCTGAAAATTGCACTCGATGCATAGTACCTTTTGAATGAAATGAACATATCTTCAAAGTGTTTAATTATGGCACCTCCAAATATGGTTGCTTGAATACAAGTACCCTGCAAAAAAGTGTACATTATAGGACTTTTTTTATGATTCACAATTATTTCTTATCAGAATAATGAACAAAGAGAATACTTAAAAAACAAAAAATCAAATATATATATCAGCAAATATAATCTTTTGGTATGTCTAAGAATTGGCATTAGAGGAATGAGTGGGCGCCCTCTCTAAAACTTGGATCTTTTCAGTCCAATTCCGAGATTGAGGATTGATATCTCCTATTAATTTCAATTCTCTTGGCACCTTGCTTTTGCAATAAAATATCAAACACAAAAATCGGTTTTATGGGGCCTAAAATATAATAATGCAAAGGAGAAATTTATTTGCAGTTTACAGCGAAAGAAAATAATATAAAATGAACAACACCTTTATAAAACAAGAAGAACAAGTTTAGAAAAATTACATAATCCAACCTAAAAAATAAGATGACATAAAATAATAAAAAATAAAAAAATAAAATAAAAATGGAAGCTATTTTTAATGCTTACAGCACAATAAATGTGAAATATATAGCCCTATTCTTTTGATGCCAAAGCTTACAACTCTTCATAAACAATATTTTTTGTATAACCATTTAATAAAATTATCAGGACAAGTTGGTTTCAAGAAAATTCTTATAGCATCAGCTCAGCACTTTTGGCTCCAGAGAGAGCAATACACAAATTGACCATGGAAAAACACTGGCTCAAGAAAATATACTCCAACATTAATTTTCTAATCCCGATTCTTATTAATTGTCATAGCAAAACATAATCTGATTAAAAATTGTTCTCTTTGAAAAGGAATAACGTATTTATCTCCTTTTCCGCTGGTTGTAATGGAATTCTTTGCAAAAAAAAAAACACTCTTTCCCCGATGATGTCCAATAGAAATTTCTGCATATATAACATTTGTTTCAAATCTTCAACAAATAGGTCTAGTGTCATTGATCAAACCCTGTGGAAGATCAATATTTCTCAACAATGTTACAGAATAGTTTTTCTTCAAAACCAATACATGGAGAGGAAGCCCATTTGGAGTCAAACGGATTTATCATTAGTTCTGGCCTTAGGCTCTGTGTGTGATTTTAGGAGAGAAAAGACAAAAAAAATATTAATTAGGAGAGAACAGAAAAAAAAGAGAAATAATTATATTTTTCTTCTATTTGTTTGGAAGTTTAAGAAAGAAGGAACAATAATTTTCTCTCTCATTATTTGTGAGTTGAGAAGAAATAGAAAGAAAATAAATAGTAGATGATTACTTTACCATTAAATCCTTTGAAAAATCTGTGTAATCAACTTATTTAGTCTCAGGATATGTTTATAATTAATTTATTTTTATTCTTTATTTTATGGGTAATATGTCATTTTGAAAGTTTCATTAAATTACTTTTCTCTTCTCTCCATTTCTTCCCACTTTTGGGAAGATGAAAATTTTGAAATTTAAGTCTCACTTTTCTGCCTATTTCTTCACTCCTAAAAAAATTTCACAAACAAGCTATTGATTGTAAAATATTTTCTTTTTTCTTTTCTCTCCATTTCATTCCATCTAAAGTTTATGAACAAGTTAAGAGAAACAACACCTTCCATTAAAAGATAACAATCCATTTGGGCTCCCTCCCTCAATCTTGCTAAGGTGAGCTGCTATTATTTATAAACAAATTCAAATCATGATAGATACAACAGAATCAAATCAAGATAGATACAAATAGAAATATTCTTTATCTATCTCTCCTATCCCACAACACATATCTATTCCTAGAATCTCTTTCTTGAGCACAACCAACATGAGAACTCAATTTGCTGCTAAGGTTATCTTTCATCTGGTTTGTTATGTAACAACAAAGTGAGCATGGATAAGTGAGAGAGAGGAGAGGGCTAGTGGATAGGAGGGTTAGGATTTTGATTCAGTGTAGCATGCTCATGCGATGTAGAGTGAGGTGCTTCCATACACCCCCTCAATCGCAACGATACTAGGCTAACGTTGAGATTGAAAACCATTTGTGCAAATCGACTTGTACTTTAAGTAATCTGGTCCTTGCTTGAGAGAAACCGAACAATCAAGGATTTGGCAGTGACCTGATCTCGCACAAAATGAAAATCTATTTCTATGTGCTTGGTTTGCACATGGAATGCTGGATTAGATGTGAGATAAGTTGCACCAATGTTGACACAATATAAAATAGAGGTATGAAGCGTGGGACCACCAAGTTCATGTAATAATGACAGCAGCCAAACTAATTTAGCATTAGTATTAGCAATGGCCTTGTACTCCACTTTGGTGCTTGATCTAGAAACCGCAGGTTGTTTACGAGAGGACCATGAGATGAGATTAGCCCCAAGAAAACACAATAGCTGGTTGTTGAGCGACGATCATCAGGGCAGCTAGCCCAATCAACATTCGAATAGGCACAAAGTTGTAAGAACATGCCGCGACGGAGGAGAAGGCCAAAGTGAGTGGTCATTTTAAGGTATCGTAAGATACATTTCACAGCAATCTAGTGACTAACACATGGGCGATGCATAAATTGACAAACCCTATTAACTGCAAATGCTATCTCCGGTTAAGTAAAAGATAGATACTGAAGGGCATCCGCCACATTTCGAAATAAAGTAGGGTCATCAAAGGTTTCACCATCAAATTTAATCAGCTTTTGAGTTACAGACATAGGCGATGAGACTGGTTTGGTAGCCAACATATTGGTCTTCTTCAAAATACTATATAGATAATGTTGTTGTGAAATGAGAAGGACCTTGGGGATGGAAAAGGCAATAATACCCAGAAAATAATGTAGAAAACCAAGAATTTTAACATTAAATGTTTGTCGCAACTGATTAACGAGCTGAGAAATAGCCACCGAACAAGAACCTATGACAATAATGTCATTAACATAAACAAGCACGTAGATACGTATTGACTTGTCTAAATTATAAATAAGGATGAATCAGATTGACTACCTTGAAAGCCCAAAAAGAACAAATGTTGACTGAGGCGAGAATACCAAGCTCAAGGAGCTTGCTTAATCCCATAAAGAAACATGTGGAGCCTACACACATGGCAAGGGTAAGAGGGGTGAAAAAACTTGGGGGTTGCTGCATATACACATCCTCAATTAAATTACCATGTAAAAAAGCATTGCTCACATCAAGTTGAGTAATTGTCAACCCTACAGAGGTTGCAATAGACAAAACAAGGTGTATTGTGATTGGTTTAATAACCTGGCATAAGTCTCCCTATAATCAATTCCCTTCCATTAATTAAGACTCTTGGCAACTAGGCGAGCTTTATACCAATCAATAGAGCCATCTGCTTTTCTTTTAATATTAAATATTCATTTGCAACCAACTAAATTATAATGGGAAAAGGGTAGAACGAGAGTCCAGGTGCCGTTATTAAGTAGGGTTATAAATTCCTCATTCATAACCTGGCACCATTGAGGATATTTCATGGTTTCAGTGTAACATGTAGGCTCCATTTCAAGAGAAACATTTTCGACCAAAAAGGCTCGTGGCAAAGGCCATTGTACTGTACCATTGATATGCTATTTGGGACAAAGAGAGTTATCCTGTGAGCAAGTGCAAATAATATGAGTACGATGAGTAGACAATAATTTGGGTGATAAAGAGGGCACTAGATCCAGGGCTGGTCCATGGGAGGAAATAAGGTTTAGATGGGGACTGGTTCTCGTGGGGGTTGGACTAACTAGTGTGGTCTTGGTCAGGGATCCTGGGAGACAAGGACTAGGTTGGCTCACTTGGGGGAGCAGAGGAATGGTAATTAGGTAGTAGGGGTTAGGAATTAGGAGAGTGGGTTAATCTAGAAGGTATAGGATATAAGTGTGGGCCCAAGGAAGGGGTGAATGAAGGAAGAAGTGAGGTGGTCTTGAGCTAGTTGGCTGAGCTTAGTTTTCTCGATAGAGTTGATGGGATAATCCAGCGAGGGTAATTGGATACTAGCGGGGAGAATTGTTTCAATGGCTTGAGATGTTGTAGGTGGGTGATTTTTAAACGAAAAATGTTTTTAATCAAACGCAACGTGGCACGCCAAATACACACGGTTGGTCTGTGGATCAAGACATCGATACCCATGGTGGGACATATCATACCCAAGGATGACGCACATTGTAAATCGTAATTACAATTTATTTTTTATTGTATTGTCATAAAAATGGCCAACATACACAACAATCCATAATCAGGTGGTTTATAAAAAAGAAATTCAAATGGTGTTTTATTTTTCAAAACTGGAGTTGGCATGCAACTAATTATATGGACAGTCAGTTAAAAAAATATCATCCCAACATTGAAGAGGGACAGAGCCAGTGGCTAGAAGAGCTAGGCAGGTTTCAACTATATGTTGATGCTTGCGTTCAACCATACCGTTTTGATGATGAGTGTGGGGGTATGTAACCCGATGGGTGATGCCTTATGATGGAAGAAAATGATTTAAAGTACGGTATTCACCACCCCAGTTACTTTGAACAGCAATGATTTTTTGTTTCAAAAAACATTTAACATTTTTTTGAAATTGTGAAAAAATTCGATTTGGATTGAATAGATAAAACCAAGTAAAACAACTAAAGGCATCAACAGAAGAAATATAGTATTTCCATTACTTGAAATTTCAGGGGCACGGCCCCATACCTCGGTAAAGATCAATTCTAAAGAAAATTTGCTTTAAATTCGAAAGTAACGAAATGGAAGCAATGGCTTTTAGCTTGTTGACAATTAATACACACACTACAAGCCTTATTTTGTAAAACCGGTAGAGAATACTAAGAAATAATTTGGCGCATGACTCTAAGAGCCGGATGACCAAAACAATCATGCCATTTATTTAGAGTTGTTCACTCTCCTAGCAAAGAAATTTTATTTTCTGGAGTAGGGTATGTTGGCCACGGATAGAATCCATCCTAAGTTTGCCCTTGGAGTAGCATAGTCCCTGTTGCCAGATCCTTGACACAAAAAGAGGTAGGTGAGAATTCAATAGGGACATTGTTATCTCTAGTGAACTAGTTGATTGAGATTAATTTTTTTTTTTTAATTAATGGGACATGTTGGGTAAAGCAGAGGTAGAGGAGGGTGTAACCAATTTTACAGAACCAATATGAAGGATAGACAGACCTTGGCCATTACCGACGCGAATAGAATTTGTTCCTGTGTACTCATTTGCATGCAAATTGAGGTTGCCAAGATCATGAGTCAGGTGGTTTGTGGAACCAATGTCCAGGTACCATGTAGAATCAGGAGGAGAAGAGCTCCCTGATGCATACGCATTAAAACTAGAATTATTATTTGCAGAAGGAAATTGTTGCCGGCATTGTAATGCTGAGTGACCAGGAATGAAGCAAAGTTGGCATGTGACAGTTGTATTATAACTAGAAACCTATTGATGATTGTTCTGACCACGACAACCTCCATAATTTCTACCACGGCAACCCCACCTCGGCTAGTACGAGACTGAGATGAAGCACTGCCCGAAGAAGTGTCTTTGACAATCGTATTAGCACTTGTGTTTTCCAAATCCAAAGTGGTGGTTTTGTGCTCCAAACACATTTTACGTGTAAGCAAATGGGCATAAACTACATCAGTACCCATCGAAACGTCACAAGTGTTAATATAAGTAACTATACCATCGTAGTCAGTACTCAAGCCGATGAGCAAATAATCAACAAGTTCCGGTTTGGCCACCGAATGCCCTGCCACAACGAGTTGATCACCCGTAGTACGAACTCACTGAATATAGTCAAAGATAGAGAATCCGCCCTTCTTTAAAGCTACCAATTCAGGTTTTAGATGTAGAACAAGAGCTTGGCTTTGTGTAGCTAAAAGCTTTTCCAATTGTAACCAAACAGCACGGGAGGTGCAATGGTTGATGACATGAGCAAGAATGCTATCGAAGAGGGATGACATGATATTAGACAGGATAATCTGATCCTGTTGACAACAAAGTTGGAAAGGGGATCATTGGGAATTTCCGTTGCGTTAGAGGACTCACGAAGAGAAATTGGACAAGGGTGAATACCATCGACGTAGCTGAAAAGTTTTCAGCCACAGAGATATGGAATCATTAAAGCACCCAAAGGAGGTAATTATCCTTAGTGAGTTTGATTAGGATGAAATGCGAAAGATTGGTGAGAGGAGATAGAGACGAAGGAATCACAGTGACCGTTTGGGTTTGAGCAGCCATGGTGACATCAGTAGCTGAAATGGTTGGATTGGTCATTAGAAAACAAAATATTTGCGTGGGCCGATTTAGCTCTGATACCATAAAAGATAACAATCAATTTGTGTTTCCTCACTTAATCTTGCTGTGGTGAGCTACTATTATTTATAAAATTCAAATCATGATTGATGCAATAGAATCAAATCAAGATAGATGCAAATAGAAATATTCTCTTTCTATCTCTCCTATCCCACAATACATATCTATTACTACAATCTCTCTTATGAGCACAACCAACCCAAGAATAAAGAGAATTGAATTTGTTCCTAGGTTGTCTCCATCTGGTTTGTTATGTAACAGCTAAGTGAGCATGGATAAGTGAGAGAGAGGAGAGGCCGAGTGGATATGAGAAATAGGATTTTGATTCGGCGTAGCAAGCTCATACGGTGTAGAGTGATGTTTTTCTATATCCATTTTAAGGAATAACAATGTTTAAAGGAAGTTTTATCTTTCCATCCACAGTTCCTCAACCCCATTTCCAACAATTAGCAAACAATTAATAAAGGAAAATGTTAAACATTGCTTGCATATTCCTAATAAGCCTAATTTTTCTCAAGCATAGGCTAAATATATGATTTAACTAAACTTGCATCAGTAGCCTCCTCCCTTAAACTGTTCACTACAACTGGAAAAACTTACCCAAAATTAAAAAGTTTAATTGCTTGTCTCTTAGCCATTAAAGCTTCACCCCATATAATAATTTGTAGCACATAACAATTTTACAACTCAACTTTGTCTGCTAATTAACCTTACAAGTGATATCGTCTTCAAGAATGATAGGAGTTATAAATCGAAAATGTAATGTTCAACCATCAGGCAATATAGACGCAGCAAAAGAAGAACCCCCTAAATATAATGTGATTCAAAAACAAAGAAGATATATTGTAGGTTATTTCTGACAGAAAATAAAAAATTGAAGTGAATGGGTTGCAAGACACTAATTTATTTATTAACTTATGAATATATTTATATAGAAAATTTTAACAAACTCAATAAAAAAAATCCCTAAAAACATGCAACAAAAATTCAAATTTTCAGTAGCTTTTTCAGCTTTTGTAATTCCACAAAATCTTCAACAGTTCAACTGTTTTAACTTCTTCAACTTCTGATTTGTTGTAGTAAATATAGCACATTTCAACACTCCTTCTTGGTATTTTTTCTGCAAACTCCTATTTTTCCTCAAACCTTGCTTTGGACAAACCCATTGTTAGAATGTCTGCAAGTTAAACACTCGTGTTGCAATACAGTAGCTTCAGTTCACCATTTTTCTGCACTTCCCTAATAAAGTAGTACTTCAATTTGAGCTGCTTGGTTCGTCCATGAAACACTGGGTTGTTTGAAATTGCTATTGTAGTTTGGTTAGCCATATATATTTCAGTTGCTTCTGCTTGTGTCAGCCTTAGATCAGTCATGATCTTTCTTAACCATAGAGCTTGATTAACTGCAGCAGCTGCTGCCACATACTTAGCTTCTGCAGTTAACTGAGCAACTACTTGTTGCTTCCTTGAACTCCAACAAAAATACCCTCAATCAAGGCTGAATAGGTTACTCGAAGTGCTCTTTATATCTTCACAAGCTCCAGGCCAGTCACTATTTGCATATCCATGCAAAACTAACTCATCTTTCTTTCTTAATTTAACTCCCAAGTCCAGTGTCCCTTTTATGTAACTTCATACCCTTTGTTGTAGTCAAGTACATCAAACAACCAATCGAAGCTTTCATCAACCATTTCAGCTCCTCCTTTCGGACAAAATTTCTCATTTTGAGCCAATGGAGTATCCATGGGCTTGCAGTCCTCCATTTTGAACTTTCTTAACACTTCCTTAGCATACTTCTGTTGATTAATACAAATCTCATTTTTTGATTGCTAGATTTCCATTCCAAGGAAGAAAGCCATCTCACCAAGGTCTGTCATCACAAATGCAGCCATCATTTGCTCCTTAAAAGCCTTGACAAGCTGTGCATTGCGCCCTGTCACTAGCAAATCATCCACATATAGTGAGACAATAATTATTTCAAATTTTTCTGCCTTTATTTTTTTGGTAATTAGGTATAATTTGGATTAATGGGAAAAGGATCATAGAGAGCATACCCTCTTTCCAAAAGGTTTACGTTACAAGCTATCTATGAACTATGAAGCCCCATTTTTCACATAGATTTACATTTAACTCAGTATTTTTGACAAAAGAGCATTGGGAGGCCTTCCATCTAACTTCTTTAATTGCATGCAAAATTTGATCCTTAGAACATATGAGACCCTTAAAAACTCTATTGTTCCTTTCTCTCCATATGTGATATACCATTGCTGACCAAGCTAGCTTCCTAATGAAACTTGCAAAGAACTTGTTACTGAATTTGCCTGTTAGCTAGCTAATCTCTTCATTCCAGTTCAGATGAGCTTGTGAGAGTGAGCAAAGGTTGCATATATCTTCCCTTAATTCCTTTTAGAATTTGCAAATGAAGAATAACTGATCGATGTCTTCATTTCCGACCATGCATAGATTACATTACGTGTTATTTAGCATATCCGAGCGCAAGCTTGTCTTTTGTTAAAGCCTAGGCTCATCAAGTGCTCATCGATTCGATCACACTAAGCTCTTGGGGCTTGTTTTAGCCCGTATATAGCCTTCTTAAGCAAATAAACGTTGCTAGGATCAGCTGTAAATCCCTCAGGTTGTTCAACAAAAATTTCTTCCTGTGGATAACCATTTAGGAAGACAGATTCGACATCTAGCTGATAGATTTTCCATTGTTGTTGTGTCACAATTGCCAGGAGTAGCCTTATTGTATCCAACCTTGCCATTGATGCAAAGGTTTCTAAGAAATCCACTCCAAACTATTATGCATAGCCCTTCACCACTAGCCTAGCTTTGTGCTTGTTCACAGTCCCATCTACCTTCAGATTTGACCTATAAACCCACTTGACTCCTATTGCTTTTTTGTGTAAAGGCCTATCCACTAGCTCCCAGGTCTGATTCTTATGAATCATCCTCATCTCCTCCTGCATTGTAGTGATCCATTTGGAATCCTTTACTACTTCTTCATATCCAGTAGGTTCCAAAACTACTACATTATATATCTGGTAAATTTCGGCAATAGACCTTATCCCTCTTACTAGCAGCTCATCATTGTTGTCTTCATCATATTGGACTACTTCCTCTTTTACTGTTGTCTATTTCCTTGGTTCTTCCTTTTCCTAATCCCATTTTGCATCTTCATCAAATGTTATGTCTCTGCTAATAATGAATTTTCAAGTCAGTGGTTGGGAGATTCTGTATCCTTTGGTGACTGTGCTTTACCCACTAGGGCTCTGTATTCTGCCTTTTCATCCAGCTTTCTTCTCTTTGCATCTAGAATGTGAGTATAACAAAGACATCCAAAAACTCTTAGGTTAGCTACATTAGGTTGAAAGCCATACTATACTTCATATGGAGTCTTTCCTTTCAGTGCTTTAGTGACCAATCAATTCAGCAGAAATGCAACAGTGTTGATTGCCTCTGCCCAGAATTGTTTTGGCATATGCTTCTCAAAAAGCAAACACCTGGCCATCTTCATTCTAGTTCTATACCTTCTCTCACTGATGCTATTCTGCTGAGTGTACTTGGCTGTAAACTGGTATTCGATCCTTGCATCCTCATAGAACTTTTCAAATCTATCAGCAGTATACTCAGTGCCATTATCTGACCTTGTTACCTTGATCTTGTTGTTGCTTTGGTTCTCAATCCAAGCCTTGAATTTCCAATAGACTCCTACAACCTCTGATTTTTGTTTCATGAAATACACTCAACACATCATGCTTAAATCATCAATGAACAGTATGAAATACCTACTTCCATTAGGTGACTCTGTCCTCATTGGTCCACATACAGTAGTGTGAATTAGCTGAAGTCTTTTGGTTGCTCTCCAAGCTTTGTTAACTGGGAATCGCACCTGGCTTGTTTCCCTAGTTGGCATGCTTTACATACCTTGGGTCCTTCTCTAGTGAATGTCATTCCCTTCACCACTTCTATTTTTGCATGAATTCCAGTGTAGTATTGTGGAAGTGTTCCACTCTTCTATGCCATACATTAGTCTGTGAGCAAGGACATGCACTGGATTCATTTTTCCTCCAATCCAGTCTAAAACTCTTACTTTTCATGCCAATAGAAAATAGAACTGCACCATTGGAGTTTGTAATTTCACAAATTTTATTTTTAAAGAATACTCAATAGCCTTCTTCGAGCAAGAGCCCAACACTTGGCAGGTTTTGGTCTATTTATCGTACAAAAAGTACATCAGTACTAAGTTTTTACCTACAAAACCTGTTATCGCAATGGTTCCCTTTCCTTTTACCTCAGCTGACCATCACCAATCCTGAACTTTGATTCTTTTTTTTGTCCAATTCTTGAAAGAGGGATGCATCATTGTCATATGATTGGTACATCCACTGTCAATAAGCCAAGCCTCACTGGTATTAGTACTGCGTTTAGCAAAACAGGTGGCCACAAAGAGCTGCTCCTCCTGTTGTTGATTCATCAATTGTGCTTGAGCGGTTGACCATCTATTTGTTTACTTTTATAGACCATTTCCATGTGCCCCATCTGCTTACATGATCTGCACTAGATGTCTGGTCTTTACCAGCAGTACTTTTGCTGATGTGAGATTTTTTTATAGGATGGACAGAGTGGATTTCTTCCTCTATTGCCTCCACTATTTTTCCCCCTTCTTTCTTCTAATTCTTTCTATTCGTTGGCTTTTTACCCTTCTTTTCTTTCTGATTTTGATCAGATTGCAGTAAATTGACGAATTCTCCAAGAGTGATTATTGAACGATCTCTGGACTCTTCAAGTGAGGAAATCTTGGCTTCAAAACATTCAGGAATGGTTACCAAAATTTTCTCCACAACCCTTTTGTCAAGAAGCTCTTCCCCTAACAACCTAATTTTGTTGACTACCACCATCAATTTGTCAGTGCAGTCCTTAATCCCTTCGGTTTCTTTTATTTTTTGCATCTCAAACTCCCTTCTCAGATTTAGGATTTGCATTTTCTTTGTTCTTGTATTTCTTTGATATTCTTCCTTAAGAAGTTCCCATGCCTGTTTTACTATTTCATAGGCCACGATCTTAGTGAAAATTGTTTCTGAGATAGCTGAGTGAATGCTAGTCTTGGCCTTATACTTCCTTCTTTTTTCCTCCTGATTTCTGAGTTATGCTATAATGGGATCTTCAGAAAGTGGTGGTTCTTCATCTCTTTCCACCAAGTCCCAAAGGTCAGTAGTTTGCAAAAAGACCTCTATTTTATAGCCCAAATTTGATAGTTTCTCCTATGAAAACTGGAGGTGCGGCCATGAAATTGTTTCCAGCCATTTCTTCTTCAGAGTGGAAGTGCTTCAGGATTGCTTATGAAATAGTTCCTCACTGGAAATCACTCAAGCTCGTCATAGGCCCCTTAAGAAATCAGGCTCTTATACCAATGTACAGGTTATTTTTGATAGAAAATAAATAACAAATGTAAATGGGCTGCAAGACACTAATTTATTCATAAACTTATGAATATATTTATATAGAAAATTGTAACAAACTAAACAAAAAAATCCCTAAAAGCATGCAACAAAAATTCAAATTTTTAGCATTTTTTTTCTGCGTCTGTTATTCCACCCAAATCTTCAACAGCTCAACTGCTTTGAGTTTTTGAACTTCTGATTTTTTGCAGTAAATATAGCACATTTTAACATATATAATACCTTTCTCCCTCGATAGGATTAGCCGTTACTACTCTACTAATCACATTCCGTTACTTTCTTGGAGACCAAACCCAATTTTTTTTTTTTTTTTTTTTTTTTTGTTGATCCTAAATAAAGTGTTCCAGAAATTCCCTGCATAAATACTTTAAACCATGAATCTTACACTATCCCATTGCATTTTTGTAGCTTTTAACACTTGTTACTTCTTTGGCTAAATGTTGTCAAGTCGATTTCTTAACAAGAGGATATTTCTTTAAATTTCAGAAATTTGTGGATAAATAGAGTTTTTAAAGATTGAAAGATGAATTATAAAGCATCGAGGTGGTTGGAAGAGTACCGAGATGAAATTATTTTGGATGCTCAAAGAGACAATTATCAAATGAAGGAAGATGATGGAGCAAAGAAAGATAATTTCAAGTGGAAGGTAAACATACCAGCCAAAAGACCCTAATAGTGGTTGAACCGTGTTCGAATGCATTCACAAAAGAGCTTTACGGACTCGGTTGTGCGCATGATTGACACCTGCTGTGTGCACGAGAGCATGGTGGTGAGGCTAGACACACTACATCATGGCTGAAAAGGGACGACTGGATGT
Organism: Sideroxylon spinosum; assembly: GCA_003260245.2. Classification (NCBI taxonomy): domain Eukaryota; kingdom Viridiplantae; phylum Streptophyta; class Magnoliopsida; order Ericales; family Sapotaceae; genus Sideroxylon; species Sideroxylon spinosum. The sequence continues at coordinate 3,503,280 of QLOD02000017.1, read as the reverse complement.
GGAGCAGAGTTGTTGAAACACGCAACACGCAGGTGCTAAAGCGCGTCCACACGGCAGTGCCCACGAGGTGTAAAACGCTTGTCCACGTGCGGTTTTGGTGTCTAGCCACTGTGACCCTCAAGTATCTCGACAGAATGCTTGCTGTCCGTGCCCCTGTCTATTGCTGTGCACGTCTATGTGTTGCTTGGCAATAGGCTATCCTGGGGGAGCATTTGACTTGTGTTGATGCCTTTGATTGGGTAAAGATGACTTTGAGAGCTACTTTCAAAAGGACCCACTACATGTTTGACAAATGGCTCAAAAAAGGTTTTCTTCTTGACGGCACATGGGGTTGCCTTAGGGTTCTTTGTCCATGCCATGGGTGTACTTTTGGAGTTGTTTGAAGCCTTGGGCAGTCTTGGGCCTCTTGATTTATGCATTGACTTCATAGCATGCCTTTGACCTTGGATGACCGTGAGCTTGTCTTGGGCTACCTCGATGATGCACATGATTCGCCTGGGGTCACTGGCAATGACCGGAGGGATAATTTCCTAAACGCACTCCGAATGTTCAATGAAGAGCCCCAGTGACTCCCAAGCTCTTTTCTTACACTTTCTTCACTCTATCTTGCATTGATTCTTCCTCATTGATACTTAATGTCTTTAGGGGGGGTGTTTGAATGCTGAATTTACTTCTTGGAAATGCACAAGAAACAAAAAAAAAAAAAAAAAGACAAGAGGATGAGATAATTAAGATAAAACTAAGTCCTCAATAAGCATAAAGGCATTTTTGGCATCCTTAAATTGATGATGAGATATGAAAATATTATATGCCAATCATTCAATATCTTTTATCTTCAGTCACAATATCGACAGACACACACAGCACTCATAAATGTTGGGAAAAACTCCACTCACAATATCTTTAGCTTTGCTTCTCCTCTCTCAAATAGGTCACAGTCTCAGCCTCACTTTATAAATTGACTCCTTAAAAATGTTAATCATATAAATTGACTCTCGTTGTATAATGAAGTCAAATTAATTTTATCAGATCACTGGATCTAATGAAATACATATTATTATATTAAAAATACAAGTATTTAAACTTAATGTGAAAGATAAATGAGTTAAACTTAAATAATAACTATCGTACATTTAGGAAGTGAAATTTTTAAAAAATTTTGATCATTTTTAACAAAAATTATTAGATGTAATGTTTTACAAATTTGGTAAAACAAATAAACAATTTAAAGAACCTTTAGCAGCTATTAGGTGTTTGATAAAAATTTTAATAACCTTTAGAAAAATTTTAGTAATTTTTGACTGTTTAATAAAAAGTTAGAAAAAGTTTTAAAAAGTTTTAAGAACCTTTGGTTATTTAGTATAAAATTTAAAGAAATTTTTAAAAAGTTTTAACAACTTTTGAGATCTTGTCAACTTAAAAAAAAAATTACTATAAAAATTTATACTCTTTTTTTCTTTTGGATTCAAAATGAACTCCTACTCAACTTGACCGGCTTTACCATATCACTTGCTTTTTAAGGGATGAATAATAATAATGTGCACGAAAATCAATTAACACTACCCTGTGAAATTCATAGATGGAAGAAAGAAAACTGCACAAATGGTCAACTACTAATACTTGATAATAATAATAAATTAAGAAAAATAACTTATTAAATTTAAATTTTCATTTTAATAAATCAAAAAATTTTAAATAGATGAATTTTTATTGCACATAATATAAAAGTTTATATATTTAAAAATTTTAATTTAATAAAATAAAATTCTCAATTAAAATAATTATTGTTAAAATAAAAATCCAAATAATGATGCAAAAAGAAAAAAATTA
>QLOD02000017.1:3326013-3336660 GCA_003260245.2 Sideroxylon spinosum | reverse complement strand
AACCTTGAGCAAAGTTCTGTGTTGTTATACTCCGCCGGTGTTTGTAGTTGCAAAACTTAAAAAGTATGAATTTGTAAAAATTATAAATTTATAGTTCGAAAAAATTTTTACTTATTATCCATAGAGTTTTATAAAATTTTTCAGAGTTTTTGGAATTGTAAAAAGTTATTAAAATTTGATAAAAGTTATAATTTTATAATTTGTATAATGTGATAAAAATTAAATAATTTTAAAAATTTTTAATTTTTACAAGTGTTCTGATTAGTTAAAAAGTGTGACAAAAATTTAAACAAATTTGATTAAAAAAAGATTGATATAATTATTAAGTTTTTTTTTTTTTAATGTTAGGTAACTAAACACTCATGTTCGGTTTAAAATTGTGTGCATGGTTTTTTTTTTTTGGTTCTTCTTTTTGGGTGATAGCTACGCAGTGAGTGGCTACATACAAGCAGTTAGGGGGCTGGCTTGTAAGATTCTGGATCTGATGGCTGAGGGCTTGTGGGTCTCTGACACGGCAGTACTCAGCAGGCTGATCACAGAAGTTGACAATGACTCGCTCCTCAGGCTCAATCACTATCCACCACTCCCCTTTGGTTCTGATGATAATGTGGACACGTCACCCTCCTCTCGTCATCCTCCGCAACCCACCGCCACAAAGATTGGTTTTGGAGAGCATACCGACCCTCAGATCTTGACCATCTTGAGATCCAACGATGTGGCTGGCCTCCAAATCTCCCCAGAGGATGGGGTCTGGGTCCCAGTCTCTCCTGATCCCGCTGCATTCTGTGTCAACGTTGGTGACTTGCTGCAGGTGGGCTCTCTCTCTCTCTCTCCCCCCCTCCCCCTCTCAAAACAAGAGTAATTGAACTGCCAAAAAAATCTCAGACTTTAACGGAGCTTTCCCATCAAATGGGTGAACTGGGAATCAGGTGTTTTGAGGTAATTGAACTGCAAAAAAACAAAAAAAAAAATCTCGGACTTTAACAGAGCTTTCCCATCAAAATGGGTGAACTGGGAATCAGGTGTTTTGAGGTAATTGAACTGCAAAAAAAATCTCAGACTTTAACAGAGCTTTCCCATCATATGGGTGAACTGGGAATCAGGTAATATTGTGACACAGCCAATTTGTCTGTCTAGATTGGAGGAAACTGCTTTCTGGGTCAGCGGAATCTTGTGGTGAAAGGTTAAGGCCTTGTTCAGCTCCCCCAATAAGATGTCACAGGTTTCACTTCCAATGTCAACCAACCACGATTACCAATCTACAGAGTCGCACAGTTGATGGCTGCTTGCTTGTTTTCCAAACACATCCCTATTTCTTGAAGGCACGGTGTCAGCTTTTGGGTCGGATAGCAAACGAGAGCGGTGTTGGGTGCGTTAAGAAATGAAATAAAATGAAATAAAATAAAATATAAAATTCGTAATACGTATAATGTTGGGATAAAAAATAAATTATTTTTAAAAATTTTTAAATTTTTTGATTTTTTTTATATACCAAACACTCATCTAGGCTCTCAAAGATAAGAGTTGGTAGAGTGGTGCAGGATCCCCCCGAGGGGGGATGTGTCACGGCTCACGAGGGGGGCAACGCGTCCAGTTGGGGTTTACTGTAATTGCAGTTGTAAGTTTGAACGGTGTTTTTTTTTTTTTTTTTTAAAAAACAATATTGTTTTATTTAAGTAACGTCGAAATGGTTTGTTTTAAAGTTATTGTTACGGATGTAGTAAGTCCCTTACTACAGTCTCTTCCTTTCTCAACAAGGGAGTGTTGGGTGCTAAAAAAAAAAAATCAAAATTTATTAATTTTTCGTATATTTTTTAATTAAATTTTGATATATATACTTTTATGTTAAATATTTATACTTTTATATTTTTTGGTTGTTTTTTTTAACTTATCAAACAACTGTGTGTCAAACAAAAATTGAGAGAATTTGAATAACTTAAGAGAAGGTAAATAGTACTAGCTAATGATTTAAATTTAAAAGGGAAGGCTATGTTAGGTTGGTTACGTAATATTAGGGGATAGTTGAATTAAAATTTAATGATTTAAATTTATTTAAGTGATTTTTAAATTAAATTATTTGAATTAGTATGGATCATTGGATTTTTGAATTGATATCCTAAGTTCATCAATGTCACTACTTTGACTTCTTTAAGAATTTTCAAACTGTATGATTAGTGCCAAACTTATGGCAATCAACAAAATAGTTCTGTTTGGAGTGTTAAATTTTATAAAAAAAAAATGTATATATACCTACATTTAGATTTTTTAATTTTTTTTATTTGTTATAATTTTTATTAACTTTTGGCACTCTAAATTTGGTTGTATGTTTGCCGGAGTTTGGTAGTGGGACCCCACTTAGACAAACTGCTTAAGTATTGTGCTCGGGTTTGCTCTTTTAATTAAGTGACGAATTTAGTGCAACTTTTAGTGATCATAAATTAGAGCTTTCAATGATCATAAATTAGAGCTTTCATCTATGTTTGCCAATTGAAGGTGATGACAAATGGAAGGTTTGTGAGTGTGAGGCACAGAGCCCTGGCTAACTCAAGCAAGCCCAGAATGTCAGTGGCCTATTTTGGTGCCCCACCCCTCCATGCGAGGATCGCCTCCCCCAAAGAGTTGGTCACTGAGTGCAGGCCCTCTCTCTACAGACCCTTCACATGGGCAGAATACAAGAAGGCTGCTTATTCTCTACGCCTTGGAGATAGTCGTCTCAACCTTTTCAGAAGGCAGGAGGATGACGAAATTCCCTAGTAATATATATATATGTAATGTACGTAGCTTATATATTGCACCAAAACTAGTCTCAAAGATGCATACCAAGGGGGGCTTTCTATGTTATCCGTGGGGGAATTTTGGCCTTTATGTTTCCCACAGTTTTTCCCTACTTATATATGGTAATTAAAATGGTTTCCGGTCGTGCAATTTTATCACCAAAGCAAAGTCCTCCTATTGAGCTTTTGCGCAGTATATTGCGTTCTCAATTCTAATTTCACAGCCCACGCGTGCGCATAATCAAACAATTTACCAACTGCCTTAACCTCCAAAGTTGTCATTTCAGTTCACGATTTCACGTTTCGAAATCCGAAAATTGTTATTGCGACCCATTTAACTTATTTATTTATTTTTTTTAACTAATCCAACTCAACTAAGTCAAAAGCTTGATTTATAAATAAAATTTATAAACAGCGCACATCTACTTTGGCATCCTGTGAGATGTTTGCTCACTGTACCTCTTTAAATTGAAACTTAAACTTAAACTTTCATTTAATTGAAGCAACTTTAAAAAAAATACCAGAAGATATAAAAACACAAACAATATATGAAATAATATATTTGAAAAGGCCGAGGTTGAGAACATACATGTAAGACATACAACCATAGAATGGGTTATGGCTCTCTAAAACAGCAGCCACCAAACCTTCAAATCAGCGATCTACTTACAGACACGCGCGTATACATAAAACCAGCTTTTACAAATGTAACAGTTAGAAAACAGAGCAAACTGACCCATCAATGAATGATTAGGAAACTAGATTTCTAACATATGACTTTGAACCGCATGAAGTTAGCGCCGAGTCAAGTTTCTACTTCCCCAACACTATTATTGTTAAATGAGTTCTCCTCAAATGTGAAGCTGAGATTTGACGACACCAGGCGAGCATTTTCGTTTGCCAGTTTTGCCAAGTGCACAAACACAAGTCTCAAGGAGTTGGTAATCTTCTCCCCAAAACAACAAGGATGCCATCTCAGGCTTCTCCAGTAGCATCTTTGAGGTCAGAAACCCGGCAATTGTCCATGTCTGGAGAAGCCGAGATTGCTTCCCTACAAATCTCCCACTGCGCGTGTCATAATACTCAGGCCACTGATCCACCGAGAGCCTCTCTTCAGCTAAATCAATTGCCTTTCTTGCTAATTCTGGCTTCTTCATCTTAAGGCAGGCCAGAGTGAACTGGAATATTAAGCAATAAAAAGGAATAGTGAGTAGAGAAACAAATCTCATGCTTTTACTAAAATGTGTCAATTCAATTTGCATACATTATAATGATGGTTATGGAAAATATGATGAAATGTTCAAACAACTTTTATCATGTTGGACTTGCTGACGGAATCAAACTTATTAGTCAAGCATAAAGCATACCTGCCACAAGAGAGTTGGCCAGGAACCACCATTATGATACGACCATGGACTGCAAATAAGCACAAAAAACATTATTATAAATATAATATGATATAGCTAATAGCTATTTAATGATCCAGGAGATGTGAGAAAATCATGAAACCTAGAAGAGGCTTACGTATTCTTTGGGTCGCTGCCAGTGATTATACGCCATTCCTCATTATCCAAAGCAGGGTAACATATCTTTAGCGGCATTTGTGCAACAAGATCATCCCATTTGGATTCAATCAATTTTAGAATACCCTCATTCTGGTTGGGGGTACTTAAAGATGAAACAATGGACCAAAGGTTTCCGAGAGTGAAAAATCTGAAATCCATGTGAGCAGGTTGTAGATTGCCGATGAGATAGCCACCTTCCTCGGGAATCCAATCTACTAGCCAAGAAGGAATTTGATCGGGATATATATTAAACTTATTGACGGCGTCACTAGAGTATTCCTCTGTCTTGTAACGATAAATTTCATTTAGTTTCCCCATATCCACCCAGTAGTACTCTCTGACATGAAATGATAATGCACTGAGACGATTATTGATTGCCGCAACCAAATTCTTGGTTCCATCATTCACAATAAGCATCTCCCGCGAACTACGTAGGGCTGAGTAGAATAGAGCCTACAAAATCAAGCACATCAAGCAAGAGATGCACCCGTTATGATGGGAAGCACGCTGAAGTAAGAAGTAAGATGTGTGCGGAACCAGTGATATATATATTAAACACCTAAACAATGCTAAAAGATTTCAAAATGAGGGAATAAATGAGTCTGCATTTTATGTAACTTTTTCTTTATCACTTTTTGGCTGCAGGACAGCAGGAGGACGGTGAGGGAGATGCAGTCTGTTTTTATGCCTCAAAAATGAAAGCTGCTTTAAGGGACTCCAATATGGGTGTTGGGTAGGAATATGCATAACAGTGTTCACCAATTATCAAGTGAAAACACAACAGGACATAATTAGATTTCATATTTATTTTATTTTGGCAGTAATATGATTATTATAACCAAATAGAGGAGCATTTTATACATAAAATGGGATCATTTTACATCATTTATACTAAACTTGATTACTCACATATACTTGTTCAGTACATATCCAACCATGAGTTGAATTGCATATAGCTTAAACGATGAGCAGAGTTGTAATTGAAATGTCATAACCACCACAAGATGTCATGCAGGTTTTAATTAAAAAAAGTAGAGAGAGAGAGAGAGAGAGAGAGAGAGAGAGAGAGAGAGGATAGCAAAGGCCATGTGTGAATTTAATATACTTCGGCTTACTATAATGCACTGCACAAATAGAATCAGGCAGCAGTCAGTAAATCTGAACTTACTTGGATTTCAAGAGGATGGCCATGAATTCCCATCCGCCTATCAATCATGCAGGAACCATCAGTGACTAAAAGAGAAGGAAACATGTCAAATCCATCACTTCAAGACAATTTAAGGATTAGTCTGATGCCTGTCTGCACATCCACCCTCTCTTGCAAGGAATAGTCACCAGTTATTCTCCCATAAGCTCTCAACAAAATAATCCACCACAAACCTGTCAGAGAGTTGAAGAAAGAAAACAATGCTTCAGAGGTAACTTCGATAGAAGTAAAAAGGTAAGTCACAACAACTCATAATAATCTCATTGTTCAAACAATGAAAATAAGATTGCAATATTGTCTTACCAGAATCAACAGGTGCAACACGCCCAATGGCTGATTCACCAAAATCTGGGTCCAATATATCCTCAAAGGCTCCATCAGTTCTGTCACAGGGCACAGTTCTGACTTTGAAACTTGCAGGCATTAACCCCTGCCCAGGGCTGTAGCAGTCCACAGTTTTCTCCCAACTCTAATCAAGACACAGAGAATTAATTTTATTTGAATTAAATTTGACACTTCAGAGTGTATTCAGATAAAGAATTTGTAATGGAGAGTCTTGAAGTGAATGGCAATAAAACAGAGGGAAGAATAATCTGAAAAAATTTCCTTTCAAACTCAATTTCATTGATGAGCACATTACAATTCAATCAATCGACAAAATATGTGATGGATGCGATTCTTTTATTAACAGACAGCTGAAATACAAATAATTTAGCAATGGCCTGGCACATGCTGATGTAGTGGTGATACTGTAGTAGTCAATTGACGAGCCGGTGTTAATGGTTGTGTTCTACTAACAAAAGCAAGGTCCAAAATGATAAATTGATAATGATGACATAGTAACATCATCTGGTAAAGCCATGTCAAAGGTTGGGTGTGGTAATATAGAGTGACTGTGAGTGTAGGGTGGTGATAAGCTGATAGCAAAGAAAGCAGGAACAAGATTGGTCATATGTACAGCATTGGTCACAGGTAAGTAATATTCTCTCTTTCTTAATTTCAAGGATTTACAAAAACAATGCTTTTGAGGCAATTGCATATGCAATTTGGTGGCTAATCCAACTTTCAAAGTAACTGGAAGGATTTTAAAATCTCCATCTCTTCTTTTACCCAAGCAATGAATTTTAAAGTGTGGGATCCAAATCACCAAAATGCTTCCACCTCTATAAAATTGTCAAAGCCCACATAAGGATCACGTATTGCAAACTGTTACTACAAACCCAATTGAAAAAAGCTTACAGAAAATCTACTTAGGATGCATCTGATATCAAATGTTTCTTTTTGAGATCATATTTATCCGCAAATTGCATGTTGAGTGTGACAATGAAAACATGAGATAATGATAGGAAAATGATAGCTACCTGCAACTGCAATGTGTGAAGTAGAAAATTCTTGACGATCTCAGCTTCCCCCTTGAGCAAGAATGCAAGTGCTGAAGGGACAAAATCACGAATGAAGACCTGATCATAGTTTAGTGCTTGCTTATCTGCAGCATCATTAGCCGCAACTGTCCCCACAGGATTTCCACAATAGTTCACAACAGCACTGCGAAGCAACTTCCACGCCTCCTTTTCAATCTCCGATACCTCTCTCTCATGAACCCCAACATTGGTCCCATTCAAACCCTTTAAATTATTTAAATTTACACTTGAAGCATTACCTTCTACTCTAGGCTGTTCTTCCCCTACATCAGGGACACCCTCTATCCTCTCAATCACCAGAGGCTCAACATTCAGACCACCCTGAATGTAAATCCTCTCAAACCCCTCCTCATTAACATGACTTTCCACTGAGCTTGAATTGTTCCAAATATCTGAGGAGACATTAGCTATAACCAAAAGACGCCGCCTTTTACCAACACTAGAGCTTGTAAAAACCCTAGATTGACCCCAAATCGAATCGGACACAATAAAAGATCTCCGATTCGGATCAATAACACCACTACACCCTTTACTCTTTCTTACTTTAAATTGGGGTTTCGAAAAATTATAGGCACCCAAATGATTCAATTTTGGAAATGGGTATCCAAAAATTGAAGAATTTCTACAACTAAGCAAAATTCCACAACAGGGTTTCATCGTGTACGTTCCAATACAAGTGCTAGTATTCATTTTCTCTTTTTTTTGATAAATAGTGAGTATCAAAACAATTTATTTAGCATATATATAGAGAGAGATAAATTATGCAATTCAGTATATGAAAAACTATAAGTACAGAGATCCGTTAATCCTGAAAAACTGAATTAACAGAAGATAATAAATAATTATATAAATATATATATATACAAGTATGAAAATTAGACAAATCAAAAGAAGAAGAAATGAAAATTGAACTGGAATTACAGTTACTTACAGTTGAAGAGACGATTGCTGGGTTTGAATGAGAGAGAGAGAGATAGAGATGAACAAAGAAATTTGGAAGCGGGGAGTCGTTGAAGGGTTTATATTCAAATAGGAAAGGGGAAAGCTCCGAAGAAAAGCTGGAAGGAAACTTGAAATTTTCCGCCGCGGGTGTCAATTTACAGTAATACCCTTTGCACGTGTTAATGATTTTCCACGCTGACGAAGTCTATTTTCACTTAAAAGTCCTTGCCAACGAACTTTCATTTGCTGTTTCCTTTCTCTTTTAAATTACTTGAGACCTCCCTCAGGTTTAGAGTTAACACATTCCCTCCCTGTAGTATGAAAAATTACACTGAGCTCACATAATTTGATGAAATGATATTTAACATCACGGACGGGCAATATTGGAAACAAAGGCGATAAAATATGATTGAAAGTACTACTTGGAGCACAAATACACTCCGACACAAATATATTCATTTATGATTAATGCGGCTTAATTCTATATTAAAATAATAAGAGAAAGTTAACCTGTTTCATAGAGTAATCTGGAGAGAAACTTAAATATTAATATCTGGTTAACTTTTAAGAGGTAGCCACTCCGTCAAAGGTAAGATGTATTTCGATAGTATAAATTAAGGAAAATTATGAGACTCTTACAAAATAAATAAATTTATTTTTCAAATGATTCATGTTGTCAAATGTACATTTAAAATTTTCATCATTTGTTAAAAACTGCTATCACTAACAAGAGATGAGTTAAAAAGATGTTCGGAACAATTGACCAAACCCTACCATTTAGGGACAACCAAAGAAAAGAGATGTATTCTAAATAACAAGGGTAAAAGAGTAAATTCAGTTATTATAATCTAATAAGCAAGAGTAAATTTAGTTCTTGTCATTTAATATTCTTAGTTACTTACACTTTTTCTCTAACCAAGATTTCTTTTGTTATACCTTAATTTTTTTCATGTCTATTTGTGTTGAATTCAATTTTCTTCCTTTTTTTTTTTTTTTTAAGGGTAAACTGAACAATCTTGGGACTGAATCCGAACCCAAAGAGATTTTTGGGGGCGGGGGGATGCGAGTTTTTGGTTCAACAAATTGGATTCGCTTTTTTTTGTTTGGGGGGGGGGGGTTAACACAATTATTTAAGCTTTGGCATTCAGGAAGAAGACCAAAGATGCAAACAGGGGCAAAAGGGAGAATTCGGATATACAAGTGGAAAGCGTTGGAGGGTATAAATGTCATTTTGACTTTGGGCTCATCCATTTGGCTAAGACACGCTGGCATCGAAAAGAGAATTAAAAAAATGTGAGCAAATCCAGAAACCGCAAGTTTCGGCCTTTTATTTATTATTTATTTTTGGGGAGAAAAAGGAAAAAGAACCAAAATAAAAAGCAACACGGGCCCACCCTCCAAAAAAAAATGTTTAAATTTTGACTCTTAAAAAAAAAAAAAAAAAAAAAAAAAAGGGAAAACTATTCTTGTACGCTAGTGCAAAAAATAGTTACACACGAGAACAAAGGAATTTTTTTTATAATTTATTAATTGTTTTTTTTTTTACATTTTTCGTTTTCCACCAAAACTATGAGAGTTTTAGGTATAAAAATTCAATTACGCTACCGCTTTGTTCATATTTCCCAGATTTTGTCAAACAGTGACAAATCTTAATAAATAGATTTAGCCCGCCTGATCTGACCAAATTTTAGACCTTAATCTGAGGCCCGGCCCAAGACTTATTCAATGTGGGCCTGAAGAAATCCTTCCAAGTGGGCTGAACTTTCAATATCTTGGCTGCAAGTTCATATGCTTAGTTTGGAAAGTTAAAAAAACTATTTTTTTTTAATTGATTACTACCTAGCTACTAAAAAAGTTAGTATTTTTTTATTCTTAGAAACTTTTAAAAAAAAAAAAAAAACCAACTTTTTAATTTTCTGTTAATTTAATATTTTTTATTTTTCATGATTTAAAAAAAATTTAAATTGTAAGAGAGTAAATTCAATCATTTCAAAAATAAAAAAATAAAAAAGCTATATAGCCAGAAGTTAAAACTTTTCAAACGGAGCCATATTATGGGGGTATTTGGAGCTTAGTTTTTGGCCAAAAACCTCTATAATTGTCTACAAAACTTTCTTTACCGTGTGAATATCAATGAATTTCTATAAATTAATATATAATTATAAATCCTAACAAATCTCTACAAATCTCAATACAATTTCTACAAATTTCGAATAATTTTGACACAAAAAACCAAAAAGTGCCTGTCAAAATATGTTCAAATGGATCTATAAATCTTTAATTTCTGTGATTTTGTGGTTTACATTTTAAACACTGAAAAATTAACTAAAATCATATTTTATTCTACCTTTTTAGCTCCAAACAGCTCCATTAATTAAGCCTAGACCAAGCCCGCCAGCAACAACTTGCTTGGGTCGCAACATATTTTGCCCAAAACTATGGGCTGATTATCACAAAAGCCCATTCAAGTTGGCAAATAGTTTCTTATCATCCTTTTGGTTTTTAATTAGGTTGTGCTTGGATTGATGATTTGGAGGAGAAAAGAAAAATCAAAAAACGGGGGGGAAAAGGATAATAAATAGTTAATCGTTTAAGCAAGTAGGCACAAAAAAGGTCTTGTTTTTCAGGCTAGTTTTTTTTTTTGTTTTTTGTTTTTTGTTTTTTGTTTTTTGTTTTTGGCATTTTACTTTAAGAAAACTAAGTGTGTTTAATAACTCAAAAAAAAAAAAAAAAAAAAA
>QLOD02000017.1:3274988-3284992 GCA_003260245.2 Sideroxylon spinosum | reverse complement strand
ATTACCAGAGCTATTGCTGACAAGGACACTTGAAATAATTAGATAGAGGAACTGAAGGATCCAGCAACACCCAGAAAGGAGTGGAAAGAAGCCTGACATTAGTGAAAACCCTTTTAAAGTAAACATGGGGGCAAAGATTAATAGTTACAAAGACACTAATTAAAATACAGATCGGAATATTGAAAATAATGCTGAAAGTAAAACCTTTTCAACAACCTTACCAAGGAAAAAACCAAGAATAAACTTCCTACGATTAATCTTCAGCTGCAGGAATAAAGCTCAAATCTAGGCCTTCAGAAGTCGAGTCTGAACTAAGAGGAGCTAAGATCCCATCAGAGTTCAAAGTCAATCCACTCTGCAAAGAAGTATGGGGAAAACACTGAATCAGTATGATCAACATATAATGTACAACAGAAATACAAATGTCCGATTACAAATAAGATGATCAAACCTAGTTACAAATACAATCAACGTAATCTGTTTAAATGTAGGGGTATAGGCTCAAGATTTGAAGTTCGCCTGAACTAAACAAAAGGTTTAAAGAAGTGAGTTAGGTTACAATAATTTAGGCTGAACAAAAGATTTAAAGGCAGAGTAAGCTTAGTTATAAAAGTTTAGGGTGAGCTAAATTAGGAGAAAAAAAATAAAAGAAAAGAAATTGAATTAAAAAAAAAAAAAAAAAAAAAAGGCCAGGCTACCCTAACTACAACTCCGAACAACGTTAAGGTCGGTCAGCCCCTACTTAGATGCCAATATAAAATGCAATACATTGTCGAGGAACCAAGTCCCCCCTACCCACCATCCCTACAATTAACAATCTCTTCCCCTGATATTGTTGACTGCTGATCAATATAATTGAAAAACTCACTTCTCTAATACTTTTTTGTTTTGTACATTGGAAGTCGAAGGCTGGGAGGTACATGTCAAATCCAATACCTAATGCCTAGGTGGTGGAGTCTTTTCCACTGGCTAATCCCTCCCCACTGGGAAATTCTATGATACCGAACTAGCAGTTTTTGATACCGTACTAAAAAGTAAATGTTGATCAAGAAAACATGTAAATTTGGTCGCATTTGATGGTAAAAAATTTCATGTTGAATGGTAAATCGGGTAATCAAGTTTATTGGTAAATTGTCACAATGACTGGTAAATTTAGTGTTACTAGTAAATTCAATCACATTGACTAGTAAATTTAGTGTTACTAGTACATTCAATCACATTCATTGGCAAAGACAAAATCTGACTTGTGAGTCCACATTAAGACTTTCAATGCAATAATGATTGTTGTCCATTGTTTTACTTCAAGAACCACAAACCTTTTGTATCCAACCATCCATATTATGCCACATGTCAATTTAAATGTTTAAAATTTATTTTGATACAACACCTAGAGCCACTATTTGGCAATTGTAGCCATTCTCCCACTTTTAAACACTTTGTTAAGATGAATGAGATGAATTTTGAGTTCCTATACAGGAATAGAAGAGAAAAATTGACCATTTTCTCCAATACAAGGTTAAATATTCGTTAACTGAAAGCTCTTTGCAGGAAAATAATAATAGTTTATCTTTTCTCATATTGTAGTTAAATCTAGTACTCAATTTTACACTAACCTTTTTGTTGGACACAAGTAAAATATTTATGGAAGAAAAACTAAATAACTGGACGGATACCTCTGGCTGGAATCTCAGCATGTCAGCACGAGCCATTGCTTCTGCTTGAGCTATTCTCTGCCTGAATGTCTGGGCCATCTCTTCCGCCTGTCAGAACAGTAACATACAATGCATAGTAATTCTTTCCATTTAAATTGGTGACGAGCAAGCTTAATACATATTAGAAAATTAAAATGGAAGCATGAAGAAACTTGAATCCAAGCATCCTAGTGTCAAAATTATGACCCTTATTCGCAATACACTACTTCTTACTCTCAGTCTCATTCTCGCTCTCTTGAAAAAAATTTGAAAACCAAATTATGATTACCTCTGTGTAACCATAGAAGCATACAAGGACAAGATAGACGAACTATAACAAATATTTATAAAGGAATCACCTTCTCAAAAACAAGCTCTGGATTGCGAATCATATCCCCTGGAGTAGGCTCTAATTTCTTCGTAGAAAGACTCACACGGCCTCTTTCCCGGTCATGACTTAGTATCATGACCTACACCACAAGAATTTGTATTCAGAAGGTCACTTCTAGGGGAGTAATATCTTCAGCCAAGAACTCAGAGAATGTATTATGTTTGTACCTTGAGAGTGTCACCAGGTTGGAGTACTGTTGCAATGTCAGACACACGATCATGACTGATCTGGCTAACGTGAAGAAGCCCATTGATTCCACCAATGTCAATGAAGGCACCATATGGTTTCAGGCTTTGAACAGTTCCAACAACAACAGATCCAATTCCTAGCTGTGCTTGGCTGTCGGCCATGGCCTTGCGGTTGCTGAGGACAAGCCTGGACTGTTCCTCATCCACCTCCACAAATTTAAGTGGAAGCTCCTTATCAAGAAGCTCTTCTGCAGCCGATTTCTAACATAAATGGAAGAGCATAGTCATGACTAGATAATTCAAAATATATTCAATATTAGAGGAAGTTAAGCGTAGAACTAATTACCTATATAAAAAAAAAAAGGTATAGTATTAATTAGTTATGAAGTTGAATGGGATAAAGAAAGTGTGCGGAATAAAAGAAATCAACTCAACATAGTCTTATCCAAACTGCCTAGGGAGAAGAAAAGACAAAAACTACATTAATGGTTTAGAATAATTCACAAAGTTTATTAACTTAGTTCCATTATTTGCGTAAAACCCAACTTCAACGGGTGTTTGACCCATTTCAATGTCAACACATGTATCTTTAATTAACATCAAAACCTGTTGAGAGAAAATAAGTCAATATAAATAATAAAGTTGTTTCTTTCCCAAATAGCTCAAGGCTTGGTTTGGCATGAATAGCTAGAAGTTCAACTTCTAGCCACTAGCTTTTTGCTTTTTTTTAAAATAACCAAAATTAATGTCTTACATTCTAAACTTTTTTTAAATTATGAAGGGAAAATATGCGAAATTAACAAAAAAATAAAAAACTGACTACTAAAAATATAGCTTTTTTTTCCTTCTATTTTTTCTTCCCAAACTAAGCCTAAGTTTCTAGGTGAAATGTGGCTAACACTCCAACATACCATTAGAGCAAGTAAAGGTCGTTAATTCAAACATCACCACCACTCAAAAGAAGTCATAGTCACACAAACTTAGCACCTTTAAAAAAAAAAACAAAAAAGTCAATTGAATACACACGAAGGGCATGTTTGAGAGACATAAGTCAATATAAATAATAGATTTGTTCCTTTCTCTAACAACTTATGCTTTTAAATGAGATGGTGAAAAAGAACAAAATCTACTACACTTGTTAAAAATTATCCACTAAACTTCAGCCTCAACCATAAAAGACAAGCTTCATGCTTCTTCAAAGAGGGATGTTACAAGGTGCCATGGTGTATGTCATTTACACATGATATAGTTTTAGCACACGAAACAAGGGATGGAACGAATGTTATAAGTAAGAATTGTAGAGAGAAGTATTAAAATCACAAAACTTTATGATAAGTAGGATCAACACTGAATTTCTAAAATGCAAATTTAGTATTAACGAAAACATGAATTGAGAAGTTGTTAGCATTGACAGTCAAGAAATACTTACAAGTGAGAATTTTCAATAGTGAAGGTCTATTATACAAGTAGAGGAAGAGATTAGTGGAAATAATACACATAGAATTAATATCGGTTAGATTGAGTAGAAGAATGCTTCCAATGTTTTATGAATTGTCATATACAATTAATGTTAAAAGGAAAGTTGTCATAGCCGGCTAGTTATATGGCACAGGTTGTTTGTCAAGGGGGGGAAAAATAAAATAAAATAAAAGATATAATATTTTTAACAAAATGTATATAGCCAAGATGAAAATTCTAAGGTGAAAATGTGCTAAAACAATTTGAATATTATCGCTCCTCTTAATTGGCAAATCTATTAGTATCCATTGTATATGACCAAATCACCTTAACTGATTTTTCCTGAATTTATTTTGAATTGGGTGAATATGTGGGTGGGCGAAGCTAGGTAGACCAAAACTAAATTTGCTAGAAATAATAAGAAAATACATGACAATGTGATTTTAAAAAAAGAAACAGCACTTAAACAATCTGAATGGGGATACCCAACCCCATGTAGTTGGAAATGCTAAGTTAAGTTGTATTATTAGAGAGGAAGAAGAGAAATGTGATTCTCCGATGTTTGTCTAATTCATAATCGTGGTCACAAAACTAACATCATTTATTTTACATTAGTTTAACCTCAGAGAGTCACAAAAACACTGCTTTTCATGATCAAGTAGCAAACAAAATTTACTTAATATGTCCCACATCTTTAGTCCACTATTCCATTTGAGATGTCCCTAAAAAACGTCACCACTGTTAAAACCTTATGTAGTGAAATTACCTTTTTCAGATGAATTTGGATGTATGGAAAAAGGGGAATAGTTTTGAAATCAATACTCTATTATTTGGTTGTGAACTAATTTTCCATGGTGAACAAAAAGCATGGGTCAGTAATGAGGAAAACTACAAACATGATCAGAGGCTCAACCCACTACTTATTTTAATAAAACAAAATGACTTCACAAAAAAGATCAATTAAATAAGCATAAGATTCAATTAAATAAGCATAAGATTCTCTAGATTTTGTATACCAAAATCCCCTGCTATAGTGCCCCACATTACTGTGAGGCAGAACTGAATCCAAGGACAGATTATGACGCAATTCACCACCCTACTGATTCATATGATATCCTGTAAATTTTGGCTACAACAGATGGAAATATCAACAAGGTTCTCACTTAGTAGCAGAAAAACGACATAGGGAGTAAAACAATTATGATTGGAATTACAGAAGCTTAGTTGAAGAACTAACTGTTGATATCTGTGAGAAGGGAACAAACCCACGAAGGCCTTCCACCACAGCCACAACTCCACCTTTGTTTGCACCAATAACCTGCAAGCATGTTCCAAGAAAAACAACTAGGAGTTATTAAGATGACACAATTTTCAAACTACTATTATAACAACTCACAAGAGAGTCAATCAGAACTCGATAATAGTTGATCTACGAGACAACACCAAAAAAAAAAAAAATAGAATTGAGTTTATAGGAGCATCAATATATGTATTTGATAGGAGGAGCATCAAGATGATTTCATTACATTTGCATCATATCCTCGGACAACTTATTAGATGGACCAGTTATAAGGGAATTATCTACACTAAACTATAAAGGAGGAGCAAAAGGTTGGTCTCCCTATTTTTGTAAGCAGTATCAAAATTTAAAATTCCCTTAATAGAATTCCTCCATTTGTCATATCATACAGAAATAGAAAGCAGAAGCCCCACTTTACCTGGCTTTCTAGGTGGCAGGAGTACTACATGCCTCAGGGTTTACAACGAATCAGCTAAGGCTTTAGAATGTCTTAACACCCTTTAAATGCCAAAATTTTCCTAAATATAACTGTTAGCAAATAGCCTAATTTGAATAATAAGGAAGGACAGAGAGGGGTAGAGGAAGAAAAAAAAATACTAAAAGTGGGAAGAAGAAGGAGGAGGAGGAACCGAGGAGAAGAAGATTTTTTAAGGGGCAGGGGCAGGAATTGGGGTAGAAGAAGACACAAACATAGCATGTGCCCACACCCAAGTACATATAAAGGGAAAGGACTGGATTGTTGTCTCCCTACATAGGAAGCCATGCCGCAATTTATCATCCCTTTAAAACCCTTCAACTATCCTCTAACTACCCAATCCTTTTCAGGTAACTACTTCAATTAGTAACTGCATCAGTTGTCCTTTCTACCTTTTTTTGTTCTTTTTCTTTTTTTTAAGGATATTCAATCTGCAAAGAGCAAATGTTAGGAAGAGTGCAGAGAACAAGAAATCCATTGCAAAGAAAGGAAACAGTAAGGACTAAGGAGGCAGTGAAAAAGAAGAAGAGACTTTTTTTTTTTTGACAGGTGTAGTATGTGCCTCCAAATATTATATAGAAACAAAAAGTAAAAGACAATGTATGCAAAATTTTGGAGTGGAAATACTCACCTTACCCTTGACAACAACATCTTCAGCTTGAAGCTGTCTACAACGTTCCCACGCAAGGTCATACTGGATTGACCGTAAGCTCAAGATCAAACTATCATCGGCTTGATTTTCACCAATGATTACAAATTCCTCTTGCAAACCAGGAACTATGCCTGCCTCTTCCACGTGCTTTATATTATGAATGCATGCCTCTCTAACAGGTAAGAGTGCCGAAGATTTCGCAGTAATGTCCACTAGTGCTCCATTAGCATCTGTATTGAATACTGTCCCTTTTACCTAAAACAAAAGCATATGAACGATTAACCTACTCTTACTCAAGAAAAGAAATAGACATGAACACACTTAAATATGAAGGGAAAAAAAGCCATAAACAAATTAAAATATGTCTTGCTCATACATTCAAATTCCTAAAACTTCTAGCTAACCTATTAGGTGTTGGATGGTCTTGGGTCTATCTCATTCCGAAAGGTTAGCTCGTAGGGTGAGACTTTCCCTCACACTTATATACTGACTACCAGTTCCTTCTACAATTAATATGGGATACTCTAATGCCAGGAATTGAAACACCCAATTGCATCATGTGATTTATACAATGCATTCACCTAAACTTCTAAAAGCATTAGTTTCCAAAGAAAATTTAATTTTAAGCACAAACCAACAAAGCTCAGTAATAAAACAACTTTAAAACCTATAGAATTTCAACAAAATGAAAGCTGAAAAAGGCATGTTGCCAAAAACTCAAATTAAACATTGACAAGAACAACAAACACTTCACAACTCAACAACACATACCCATTAACAAATTTCACATAACCCACAAATAAATCCTCATTAAAGGTCATAGCTTAGCCAATTCAGGCCATTAAACATAATTCTAGTGACTGCTAAGGGCGCTTTCGAAAGCTAGATGCAAAAACATAAGGGTCTCGCTAAGGGCACATGTTAAGGAAATGAGAAACATTAATTATATACATTGAAATCTAATTTAACATCAATTCCCACTCTTTTCAAACAATCTTCAAAACTAATTAATAAATTCCTTCAACTATTCTATGAGCAAAAACCACAACTAACTAATAAATGCAATTAAATGCAAAATTACCAACGCGTTTACAGGAGTAAAAACCAAGATGGTAAATCCTATTTCAGATCAAACCCAGTTACTAATTTACAAAAATTTTGTGGAATGATTGCAGAGCATACATACATACATATATACATGTATATATATTCACATGTAAATATATGTTCATGAGAGAAGGAGGTGGAAAGCAAACCTTGGTTCCAATTTCGGAATTGAAGTCGTACTTATCAAGGGCGGCGTGGAAGTCTTCCATGGTGAAGGCGACGCCTTCCATTGGAGCGGTTCTGCACCTCTCGTAGGCTTCGTCGAACATCTCCTTCAGCTTCTCTCTCTCTTTGGTTTGGGCATTCGAAATGACTGCTGCCGATACTACTCTTAGCGGATTGGGGTTCCGGGTTTGCCTCGTATACTTGTTGCAGTGTTTGGATAGCCGAGTAGTTGAGATTGGGGGGCATTTCAGTCCACCGAATTGCTGCGCCAGAGACGCCATTGTTCTCTAGAAACAGAGAGATGGAGAGAGTTGGAATTGAGCATCCATTGATTGGTTAGATAAGGTGGAACGAAGAGAGGGCTAAGTCGACCCGACTGACCCGATCCAGGTATTGATGGGATGGGTTGAGGGAGGTGAGCCCAATGGGCTCACTTTTAGGCCCATTTGATCTATTCTGAGTCTCTGACTTTGTTACATTAAAAGAAAAGCCCATTGGAAATGAGAATGGGAAAATTAAAAAAATACAAATATTTAATGCTCATACTTAATAAGAAAATAACTAAGATAAAGCACCTTTAAAATTGTTCTCTACAAGGAATTTGGGATTGAATGCTACGCTAACTCAGTGGTTTGTCGCGGAATGATTGAATTAAAATTTAATAATTTAAATGAATTCATATTTTTTTAAATTGAAATAGTATAAATGCATCTGAATCATTACCTTAATATCATAAAATTAGTAAAACATTGTTTTGTTAGTCTCCCATTCTCTCTCT
Source organism: Sideroxylon spinosum (assembly GCA_003260245.2). NCBI lineage: Eukaryota > Viridiplantae > Streptophyta > Magnoliopsida > Ericales > Sapotaceae > Sideroxylon > Sideroxylon spinosum. The sequence goes on along the minus strand of QLOD02000017.1, from coordinate 3,276,787 downwards.
ATAATTTTACTATTAAAAAATTGTTATTGTTAACCTAAACACCAACTTTGCGCATTAGTTATAAAAACATACGGATAGAAAGAACTTAAAAGGGAAAAAAAAAAATGTACATCCATTATAAAAATATTTATATTTGTTTTAAAATATGTACGTATGATATGTCATTAAACCATGCACATTAGTTTTATATCTATATAATATATCATGTATATGTGTATGTAGCAATAACTAGAGACCTACAAAATAATTCATTCTAGTTCTTTTCCATACATTCACTTGGGTCTTTCTCCATCAGCCTAGCTCATTGGTCGACATTAATTTCCCCAACATCTATTTATATACATGTGTAGTGGGTACAGATGAGAATACACACATATGAAATTGCCCCTAAAATGAGGAATAAAACCTCATTTTAGGAGTAATTAACTTTAGTATTATTTAACTACGGTGGGTGGTTCAGTGGGAATTGACCTGGGGCCAAGGGGTTTGCTCTCCTATGGTTTCAGGTTCGAAACCCGCTTGCCACTAATACTGTGGCCACTGGAGGGTTTATCCGGTCGATAACTTCAAGGCCCTTAAGGATTAGTCAAGATGCGCGCAATCTGACCCGGACACCCTGAGATATCCAAAAAAAAAAAAAAAAGGGACTTTAGTATTATTTTCTTATTAATATGTATAATTATTATATGAGTTATCATGTCTTAATTACATTTGATAAGTTTTACGAGCGGTCCAATTCAAATTAATTATAAATACTTATAAAAACTCATTAAAAAATATTACGGTATTAAAATTGTATAAAATATATTTTAGTAGAAGAACGAAAATAATTGTGTAATTGTATTTAATGAAAAAAATAAAATAGTGTAAGTATTTATCAGTGGAGTGCAAACAGGCTCAACTTTAATATTAATATTGTACTTTAATTGTAATCTAATAATGCATTAAATTACTTTTTTTTGACAAATTTTTTAGTTAATCTTTTCGGATTTTAGTTATACTTAAATTTGTTTTATAAAAAAATTAGAAAAATATTTAATTTATTTTAATAGTTCTAAAAAATTTCTACCGATAAATATCTACATTAAGCAACAATTAATAAATAAGGAAATTAGAAAACTTTTATATTCTCTTTTTTTTTTTTTTTTTTTTTTTTTTCCATTTTCTCTCCCACAAGTAGCAAACATGCCCTTAAATCTTAATCGTACTTGTGTAGCTATAGGTGATCATTCTCGAACAGTATTGTTCATCGAGAGCTCACTTGAAACTTTCTCCTCTTTCAATTTATTACTTCCAAGTTCTAGAGGTTAAATGAACCAGATTTATTCAACTACCTAGATTCCAACTTTACATTTTTGGACCATTCCGTAAAACTTGTCTCGCCAATTCTTCAAAGGTATATCCCTGTCTAAAACCCCATGAGAATCAAGCATATATATATTTATGAAAATGAAAATGACATTTCTACCTCTTTTTTCTTCTTTTTCCTTTTTTGAAAAAGACAAAGAATATTTTTATTTACAATGAACCCAACAATAATGCTACAAGAAAACAACTAAGCAAAGCTCATATGCAACCAAAATAACATAGTCTAAAAAAATAAAGGATTCTCGTTATCAACGGAACTGCTTTCAAATAATTTTAATGTTTCTCTTTCTTTTTCTTGGAATTAGAATCGATTTTCTTCAATATGAAGAGATTTAAGAAATTTATTTTTCTAACTGATTTTAAGTTGTTGATTTTTTCTTGAACCTTCCTGTTATTGTCATTCATTTAGAGTTGATTTGAAACATTTTTAT
>QLOD02000017.1:3196955-3209343 GCA_003260245.2 Sideroxylon spinosum | reverse complement strand
ATATCAATTAATGTACCAATTATATACATGACGTGAAGGAGAAAGAGGTTACCGAGATGCTAGGTCGTCTGTATTTCGTACGGACATTCACTAATAATTAATATCATGTAACAATTTCTACCAACTAGCTTTTTCCAAGTTAAATAATGTCCTGTATTTTCCCTCCCATCTCCCAAAGAGTAGCCGGAGGACAATTAGACATCTTTTTCTGTTCACTTCATCCAAGAACTCAATTGTTATGTTTTCATGCATAAGTACTAGAAAATTCTAAATAAAATTCAAAATCATTTTCTAAATGTAGTATTCCGAAAAATATATAAACAAATTAAAAATCAAGACTGATCTTCCCGAACAGATTGCCAAAAAATGATTTTTTTTCTTCTTAATTTTCCTTGAGAGCCAGTGTAAGAATTTTATCAAAAGCCCAGATTACTTAGACGGGGAAAGGAGGATTTTTTTTTTTTTTTCACCTTGTTCTTTAGTCAAAAAATAAAAGCCAGTTCTCAAAAAAGGCAAGAACAAAGACAGTGAAAAGGAATGCCAAAAGCAAAATAATATTTTGACATAGAACTTTCTGTTTCTGTCAAGAGCAAAACAACATTTGTGTCATGTTCACTGATAATCGTACATTACTCTGGATATATCGAAAATAAAAAAAATACTCCGGTAGTTCCATTTGCCAAATAAAAGGGTCCCTATGTAAAGAACAAATGTATTGGTTCAAAACCTCCAAAGCCACTGTAATAATCCTAAAACAATAGTCAACCACCCAAGCTCAGCAACTCCATCCGTTAATCTCTCCACATCCAGAAATCCAACATTTCTTCAAAGCAGCTCAACCTCTGACTTAGTGTGAAAGGCCACCTATAAGACCCAAAACCATTCTTCAGAAAAAGAGAGTTAAAAGTGATCATGTGATAAATGAAAACTGGTACCACCTTCACAAGAAATACAAACCAACTCTTTATTTAACAGCTTAAGCTTCACCAACTTGATTGCACAACTCAGCAGCAGCCTCTGGATTACCTGGCTGAGCCGGTGGTAATTCACCCGGAAGCTCAACTCCAGAAAATGTGTTGTTTTGCGTCCCTTGAGACAGTCTTGATTCAGGAAGAGTTCCAAATTCTGGCATGGAGGGTTCCATTTGATCAAATTTTGTCTTACGGGGTGGCCTTTCATACCTTTCACGGCCACGGCTACGGCTACGGCTGCGGCTGTAACTGGGGCTGCGACTGCGGGACCAACTCCGGCTCCGGCTCCGGCTCCGACTCCGACTCCGACTCCAGCTCGGACTTCTGCTTCGGCTTCGACTTCTACTATAACCCCATGTTTGAACCCTTTCAGGACTAGAGCTATGACTTCTGCCTCGACTCCGGTTTGTAAGATCTCTCCTGTTGTCAAACCTTGCCCGGCCCCTGCCACGGCCAGAGCCCCGTCCACGCCCATCCATAATGTTGTATCTCTCATGCGGTCGGCGTTCATTCCTGTCCCAACCAACTTGACCGCCACCAGGTACAGCAAAAGCACCACCACGCATGCCTCCACGGCCACCAAAGCCGCCCTCCCTCATGCCACCACGGCCACCAAAGCCGCCCTCCCTCATGCCACCACGGCCACCAAAATTTCTCTCTCTCATTCCACCACGGCCACCAAAACCACCATCCCTCATGCCACCACGGCCACCTGAATCCCAACGTCCACCAACACTACCAGCAGAATCAAAACGATTTGATCCACCCCGATCCTTAGCAAAGCTGGGCCCACCACGTAAAGCCATCTCTCGCACTTCTGCAGGCACCCGCTGATTAGCCCCCTCTAGAACTTTTATCAGATCAGCTGCATGTTTCCAGTCTTGGTCAGAGAAAAAGGTATATGACACTCCAGTGGCCCCGGCCCTCCCAGTTCTTCCAATTCGGTGGACATAATCCTCAATCCCAGTTGGGAAATCATAGTTAATCACGACCCTGTAATGTGACAAAAAAAAATAAGCTAACATTAGCGGCATTTAACTCAAGGTAATGCACTAAATCCCTCGAGAAAATACATCGACTATCACTAATTGGTTAGACAAAACGAATAGAGGTCCTTGTCTACAAGAGATAAATAAGTGGAAACGCCTGACCTTATATCTTTTATGTCAAGTCCCCGTGCAGCAACATCAGTGGCAACTAATATCGGGGACTTACCACTCCGGAATTGATTCAGCACCCAATCTCTCTCACCCTGAGACTTGTCTCCGTGAATTACAGCAGCCCCAAAGTTGCGTCCTATACTGCGTGCAAGCTGGTCACACAACTTTTTTGTGGAACAAAATATAATGACCTTAGAACCTCGTTCTTGGGTCCTAAGAATCTGCTCCACTCGCCTCTGTTTCTCCATTTGAGGGACTACTTCAACATACTGCAAGGCAACGGTCGTAGTAAATACCCATCAGGAAGGAACCAGTTTAAAGAAGGCATTAACAAAATTCAAATTGCAAATAGTTAAACGAATGAGATGCACAGCCTAAGAAATATTTCATGGTGTACCAATGACACCTAACTAGCAGAAAATAAAGGTAACAACTTCTAAGGACCGTGGGGGAGGAGATAGTCTAGCTCACAAACAATCAAGATTTAACAATTACCCTACACTACAATGCCTACCAACTTTAATCCCAAGACGCATATTAAACCTTAAAATTTAGACACAGCCATATGTTTCCGGAGGAAGCAATTTCCAATATGATAGCTGCAAGGTAAACATAACATAAAATCATCTGCAATTACTCAAACTTCTAGTATAATGGGGATCAGAAGCTAACCATAATGATAACAAACTTCTTCAAATACAATAAAAACCAGAAAATCATTTGCATGTATCTTTTATTACTATTTTTATAATTAGAAAATCGTATCACTTGTTATATACTCATTGTCTTCACCATTATCAGACCTATGATATCCTAATTGAATAACGGTTTATAGAATAACGAACGAGAGAGAGAGAGAGAGAACGAGGTTATGTTCAAAAGTGAATGACTCTTAGACCAGACCCATCCACAGGGCATATGAGAACCATCAATACAAAAAAAATGAGAAAATTCTGACATATTCACATTTCTGAGCTTCTACAGAACAATTAAGAAACAAGTAATATATCTCCATAAATAAAGGGAATTTTGTTTCTATTAAGAGAAATGAACCATAAAAATTATGATCCAATTCAATATAACCTTTTTTTTTTTTTTTCCACATATTATAACCTTGCCTTCCAGAATTCTTCTTTTCCGCATTAATTTTCCTCTGGAATTATAAGATAATCCTTAGCTTCATTAGAAAGGCCACAAATTTGAACATGTAATACTGCCAGTGTTGGGGCAAAAAATGCAGAAAGGCTACAAGGGTGACATAATCAACCTGAGTAATTGATTTGTTTGCAGCAAGCTCATCGACGCTGCCAATGTTCACCTGAAAAGGGTTAACAAGAAGATCGCTTGCTATTTTTCTCACTTCCTTGGGCCAGGTCGCTGTATACATAAGGGTTTGCCGACGTGGAGGAATCTCATTCACAATCGTACGAATTTGGGGTTCAAAACCCATGTCAAGCATTCTATCAGCTTCATCAAGTACAAGAAGGGAAACTTGACCAAAATTAATTTTCTTCATTTCAAGGATGTCATTAAGTCGACCAGGGGTTGCCACCACGATATCAGCCCCTCGATCCAATTCTTTTAATTGAGGGCCCTTAGGAGCTCCACCATACAAGCACTGTAAAAAGAATTGGTCCATATGATAAAACCATAATGTTGAAGAAACAGGTAAGCAGCATGATTTACGAGGAAAAATAGATTCAATGACAAACCGTGCAAGACACCCTTGAAGATCGGCCAAACTTGATGGCCTCATCTTGAATTTGTGTTGCAAGCTCACGGGTTGGAGCTAGGACCAACACTGTTGGGCCATTCTGGGGATTATTTCGACGATGTCTAAGAAGCATGAAGGCTGGAATGAGATATCCCAGTGTTTTTCCCGATCCTGTTTTGGCAATAGCCACTATATCCCTGTTTTGTAGTGCAATAGGCCACGTTTGCGCCTGAATGGGTGTGGGGGAAGAGAAACCTGCAAACTGCAACTGCAAAAGGGAATATAAAATAATCAATTTAAGGTAACAAGCACGTTTATGGACATTTATTATTCTTAATAAAGAATCCAATATAACTGTATCATACAATTCAAATTAATGTATCTTGAGAGAGGGGGGGGGGAATATAGCAAAAATAGAACTCATGGGGTATGTGGTTGCTTACTGAAGCAACTCGAGGCAACAAAGTGGAGCAATTAAAACATAAGTGATGGAGCCAATAAGCTAGAAAACCCAGTCACACAAGTGTGATTTGGATGAAGGGCGAACCACCCTTTGGAAGATGCTAAAGGCAGGCTCCAACTGTCCATTTTGCAGACTCCAAAAGTCAGAATAGTTGCGGATAGCAGTGCAGCGTACGACATATGCTCCTCTAGAGCAAATATCGCACCTGCGACAAGTGAAAACTCATAAGCTTAAAAAACATAAAGCCCAATATATATATATATATATATATATAACAGAAAGAATGGAATGTATTTAATCATTTATCTTCCAATATTACTTAAATTAACAACAATCAGTCTAGGTTTTGGGGGGGGGGGACCTTACCTCCCTTAGTATCTCTGGAGGAAATCCAGTGGCTTCAAAGGTCATGAATGGAGCTGGAACATCACCACCCTAAACAATCCGACACAACAATCAAATCCATAGGAAGATGATAAAACGCATTGCTTGGTCAAATATACATAAATTAGACTTATTGGACAAAAACTTTTTTGATAGATTTTAACAGAACTAGGACTTGAATATATTAGGGGAATCCAACCTAAACCACTGGGTGTCCCCTAAGTGACGAGTAAACACAATTTAGTGCAATTAGTATGATCTACTTGGAAAGGGAAAAATATCCAGTGACCCCACTATAAGCAACTCAATTCAACCTCGCCTTTCCCGACGAAATGGGGTCGAGTGCATGGATCTTCTTTTTTCCCATTCTGCTCAATTAAAGGTCATTTCCTTTGTTCTAAGAAAGCACTAATACGTGATACAAACACGATGCAAATGTGGACATGAATATGGATATGACGCTACAAACCAATGGAGCTGATGATTTTGATTTTAGTATATTTTATTAGGTATATATGTAAATATAATAAACATAAGAAAACTTATTTAAAAATTAATACATAATTCAACATATAATATATAACCATGTATGAGATAGAAGATTTTGTCCCCTCAAATCTAAGCTTGTCTTCATCATATAATTGACGGGGGGAAAAAGACATAAGATAAAAATAACGGAGTAGACTACATGGCGTGTCCGATTTTTATTTCGATTTTTCCAATGAGTATGCGTGCCCTATACGTATTAGATACGAATAAGACAACCATTTCAAAGTGTCCAATCTTCACGGCATTTGTTAAATCACAAGAAGTTCTTTACTATTTCTATCCATGTTAGTTTTGGCCACTAAACAAGAATATTACTTAAAAATTACCATACGATTACCATGGACTTCATCTAACATAATGGAGAGCTCCAATTGGGATCTTAAAATGCAAGTATAAAATAGGGAATGGAACCGAATTAATCGAAATCATATTTATAAATATATTTATAAATTTTTGTTTTTTTTTTCTTCAACAAATTTATTATATTATAGTAACCAAATTATATTTTTACATATATAAATATTTAATTTCTAATTTTGTTTCGGTACAAATTTATAACTATTACATAAATTTATATTTTTGTTAATAAATATCTAATTTCTAATTTTTTTGTACAAATTATTATTATATAAATTTATATTTATATAAATATCTAATTCAGTCTTTTGTTCTGTAAATACAAGAACCAGAAGCAAAATACAATTTGAGTGTCAAAAAAAAAAAAAACCGAAAACCAAAATTTCGGTTTAGTTAGTCAGTTTTAATCGGTTTTGCACAGCTCAAGATACGACTACCATGTCAATGTATTTACTGCTAAGATCAAGTAAGTTTTCACCAAATTTATCTAAAAATAGACTGGTTCATTTTGGTATGGCTTAACTGAATGAAATGAAATAACATGCTATGAATTGAATCAAATGAATTTGAGAAATTAATAACCTGAAAAACCCCCTTCTCAGTAAACTTGGTTTAAAAAAAAAAAAATCACTTGTCTAAATAATGTCAACATTGACGCCATAATTATATCATATTCTAAATAAAATCATCTTGTCTGAGGTTTCTTCCAATGGTCAAATTAGAGATTACCGTAAAAAAAAAAAAACCGCTTCCAGGTAATTAAAATGAGTGAGTGTTATTCATGTAATTTGATGGAATCAAAAACCTTAATTTTGAAAATTTTAGAATTTATTGCCCCATATTTGCTAATAAGTTTCATAATGGAATCATTATCAAATAATTTTCATAAATTAACAATTATCATTATTGAATAAAGCGTGAAAGGATTCAAGATGAATATGAAATTGAATTGCAATGGTGTGCTTACACAAGGTCTATGTAATTTCCAAATGATAAGGGTAGGTCTCGGTAATTATTACATGGTTGGAGGAGGTCTCCAGAATTTTCAAACGATTAGGATAGGCCCTATAATTGTTATTAAATTATTTAAAAGGCAAAATTGTCTTTTCGTGCAGTTCTTTAAACGTCATCAAGCAAAAAACTAACAGAATTAAATAATTGCTAACAACATTTCAAAATAAGGAAAGTTTCTATAAATTTTAAATGGTTGTGGAAAGTCCTATAATTAAGCTAATGTCTAGGTGATGTATGCGTAATTTATCCAATTACAAAATTATACTCTCAACAAAAGCTGAAAATTATTCATCTGTGGATCATTTCCACTGGACAGCCGCTTATACAAAATAGACACAACAATACTCTTCATCCTATGCACAGAAAATTCTAACTCTAGAAAGAATCTTATGCCTCTCCCCAAAAAACCTAAGATAAACAAAATGATCCTCCACACTTTTTTTTCCCTCTCCTTTTAGGAACCTGAGCTCCCCACTAAGATTAAAAGACATGCTAAACTTTTGCTTAGAAGAAAACTCAATTGATTCTTTCTTGACATTTTTTGTGCACTAACGGATACATGTCCATTAATTAAATAGCCATCTCATTAACATACATTCATGATCCCCTATTAGCAAACCAAAGGAAACTATATTAACACCACAGGGTCATTGCAATAGACTATAATGCATCATCATGGCGACACACACTCAGAGCACCAAGAGATTTCAAACTACAAACCGTTGCTGTAACTTCATGCTTCTGACGATAGACCTCAGCAGGTGAGAGATTGATAGCATCTGAAGAACCAATAGTCATTGGAGGTTGCCTTGTCAGAACATTATTTGGGAATGCTTGCCCACCAGTAGCATGACCATACAAGTTATGCAAGGCAGGCCCTCCAATGGAGTTTGGTCCACCAGCAATACCAGGTGCGACATTTTGAAGTGAAGCACCACCCATCCTCATCTCCTAATATAAAGTAGAACAAAGAAGATGCATAACATAAATTAAACCAAATTATTAAAGGAACAACCCATAATTGTTCATGGTACACACACACACACACCAAAAAAAAAAAAAGGGAAGAAGCATGGTTAGCATTAGATTTGAGTCTAAAAATAGCTGGCAAACTGGTTTGAAGATGCATTATCACCAAAAACAATATAGAACGTACTTGCTGATTCCTTGCCATGGGTATTGCTGCAAGCTTTGGCTTCTGGGAGACCATGCCAGGCCCATCGTTGATACCTCCAAAATAATAGTCACTCCCAGCTCTTCTAGATGCATTCTCTTCAAAACCCATCTTTAAATTTGCAGGAGCTGCATTGGGCTGTTGACCATGCATCATTGCAGGGTCCAATTGATTTTGGAAACCAGGACCATGTTGTGGATGAATTAAATCAATTCCACCTTGCATTGGCGAAGCCAAAGAGCCTGGTTGTTGCATATTGTGAGAAGAGCTTCCAAACTGTTGGGCTTGGCCAGGCTGAACACCCATTTGCTGCATCTGACTAGAATTAGATCCCGTGGGAGCATTTTGCAAAGATGGTGCAACAGGTTGAATCTGCCTTCCAGAGAACCCAGTTTGCTTTCCTTGTTGAGAATCAACATCCTCTCTGTGCTGCAATCCCGCTTTCTGCTCTTGCTGATGCGGAAACGGATATCCCTGGATAAGATGCTGAGTCTGTTGCTGTAAACTTTGTTGCCCATGCGGAAGAGTTGTCTGCTGATATGCCATGAACTGCATCTGCTGATGTGTAAATTGATGCCCCTGTGGTTGTCCCACTTGTGGGCCTTGATATTGTGACATTTGCTGCCCCGGATACTGCTGCAGTGACAGTTGTGGCATTTTCTGCACTGGCTGCTGAGATATCTGCTGTCCAGACTGCGGTAGCATTTGCTGATTTGGATGTTGTGTTGTTTGTTGCAGTTGTTGCACTGCTAAGTGTTCCTGCTGCTGCATAGCCTGTCCCGCTTGTGATCCATGGAGTTGCTCAGCTTGAATTAACTGTGAGCTATGCTGTTGAGAAACTTGTGACATTGGTTGCGGATGTTGTGATGGAAAGTTTGTTTGTGACCCTTGTGGTTGTGGGTTCTGTGCCACTTGCTGCCCAGGCTGGCCCACAACACCATTTTGCTGCATCATTCGAGCCCCTGGAATCGGAGCTAGCATAGGTGTAGAAGCTGGGAGAGGCTGACCTGGAGGCAGTGGAGGAGGCAAAGGCGATGGCTTTTCATACTGGGTTATGTTTGTTTCAGGATTCCAGTAGTACAAAAGCCCAGTGGTTCCATCAATTAATCCCTTCCAGGGTTTTGGCAGTGTAGGGTCATCAGGCGCATATCGAGGACCAAGGGTTGCAGGTGCCTGCTCCGCAGTTGCCATGCTGAATATTTATCTACAGCCACATAGATCTAAAACATATCAATAACATCAAATAATATTGTGTAATGTACAGTGGAATCTCCTGGTGTAAAATAAATAACCATGCCATTATAGAAGGCAAGTGAGCGACCGAAGGAAGTTAAAGAATAACTCCACCATAAATATACAAGTTGTACCCCCAAGATGAGGAAAGAGGAGAGGGTGCAAGTGTGAACAAAGCTCTATTGCCCTCTGATTTGCACCTCAACAACCTTATAAATATAGTACGGAGCTTGGTTCACTAAAGCTTAGTCATCCATAAGTATTTGTCTAATGTACCCAAATAATGATAATTTCTTAGTTCTTTAAAAAATGTGGAAACTATCATAGAGGCAGGATCACAATAGAACCTAGTTCAAACAACTCATCAGAGCAAACCCGAATACTGTCAAGTGCAACACCCACAAAGCAGGGTATGAATTAAGCTGAGATTCTGTGATGCAAAACTCGAATTCAGAATGTTCGAATTAACAAGCCGGCCCAATCTCTGCTCCTGTTAAAATTTCCTAAATCCATATAATTAATCTTTTCTCTATTTAAGCATTTCCTTTTTCAATTAAAAAAACTAATAAAAAAAAAATCTCCATAACCCCTTAAAGAAAACGAGCCTGTATATCAGGATCCATTTGTTTCAGCGATTAAACACTAGCCCAACTGAATAGTTAACTCATTTTTATATGTATTATTATTAATTTTTTTTTAGGATACAAAATAGAATCCTCAAAACCGTATGACCAACACCAAGAATTAAATTCAAAAAATGCAATAAGTGATGAATGTGAAAAGAGAAATGAGCACAAACCCTAGATTACTCTCAGATATTTAATTTACAGGGAATAAGCACAAACCCCACGCAAAAGATTATATCAGAGAAAAATTAAATCATCGCAAACCCCAGATAACTATTTGATATAAAATTTAAAGAAAATGAGCACAAACCCTGCGCAAAAGATTATACCAGAGAAAAATTAAATCATCATAAACCCTAGGTAACCATCTGGTATAAAATTTACAGAAAATTTAAAGCCCCGTCGCATCACCAAAATACAATCATCCGAGGCCTCGAAATGAAACTGGAAAGGCAGAAATCAAACAACTTAGGAGAATAGCAACAAGGAAATCATTTACCTTCGTCGGAGAAATCGAGCTCCCTCTCTCCCTCCCTCCCTCTCTCTCTGTGTTCAAATTTAAGGACGGAACGTGCGGAGGATTGCGCGCCCTAAACCCTAATTTTATGCCCCCTCCGATCTCCTCTTCCGATGCTTTCAGATGAATTTATAGGGGTAAAGCACGCATTGGGGCCACGTACTGATATTTTAGCATGGGCTTTACATCGCAGGTTATTCCTCTTAGGGGCGGTTTGGAGTTCATTTTCTCCAATAAATTTATCAATTTTTTTAATTTTCTTTGGTATGATTGTTCACAATTCTGTTTTTTCTTCACATAATTCAATTCATTCATACATGTTATATTTTTTTTTCCAACGTAACTCAAAAATTTCTCCACATAACTTAAAAATTACACCAAAATTTAAAAAAATTCACAATTTATTAATTTTATTCAACAATTGATTATTGAAATTATTTGATTTTTTTAACAAACACCCGTTAAAAATTTTTAATTTATTTAGTAATTAGTTATTGAAATATTTCGTTTTTCTATCGAAAATTTATTTCAGCAAGTGATTGTGAAATTTATTTGATTTTTACAGTAAATGGTTATCAATATTATTTGATATTTTTCGCAAGTTTTTATTAAATTTTTATGTAGGTTTTTTTAAAGTGTGGATTATGTGTAATAAATATGGAGGATAACGAGGTCATTTTTCTTTAAGACATTTTTGTCCTAAAATGAGAAAACTGTAAATGGACTGTAGGCGAAAAAATAAAGCTGTGAATAACGACACATTTCTAATTATTTTTTAACTTTTTTTTAAATTATACCTTTTTTTTAACTTTTACCAATTTGATTTTCAATTTTTAAAATTTTACTAACATGCAACTTTTTTTAAAACCGATACATTGTAATATGAGAACAAAAGTTACGAAAAGTTTCACATTTTCAGTTGCCAAACATCTCCTTGCTAATTTAACAAATATTTAAATTTTAAATAAAAAATTGTAATGCGTTTGTTAAAAGAATAGTGCTATTTATGTTAATGGTAGTTTTGATTTTTTTCATTCAAGCTAATAAGTATAAATGCCTTCGTATTATTTCAATAATTTATTTTATGTTTTTTTGGGATCATATTCCTTATTATATATGGATGTTAATTATCTCAACTTTTTAAAGATTTAGGTTCATTTACCATTTACATGTAACTAAATGATATATACTAATTAAATAATTTTAATTTGTATCATGGTAAATTATGTTTTTGTTTAAAAATTACATACAATATATTAAATTTTTATTTGAATCATTTGTGTATTTGCAATTAATTGTTGAATTATAAATTTTCATAATAAAAGTTTTATATTTGAATCATCGCACCATTCAATCTAATATTTAAAATTTATTAACAACATGACATTAATTTAATGTAATAAATTTAAAAAATATATAAATAATTTAGCTAGTAACAATATTTATTTATCAAAGTGGAGATTTGCTTCAAGGGTATTTGGAGAGCCAAAAAAAAAAAATTTAATGTAAAATTGATGCGTGATAAAATTTAATTTAAGAAAGTTGATAGCTTTTTAATATTTTGATGGGTTTTAGTCTAGCCAAACATTCATCACATCTTCACTTAATAGATAAACTAAATTTTCATAAAAAAATTAGATTTAGCTAAGGCTCCGTTTGGATAGAGTAGCAGTTACCAACTATTAGATTTTTGGTTTTTTCTAGAATTACTAAAACTACCATCTTACATTTTAATTTTCTTTTAAATTTTCAATGATAAAAATTTTAAATTAACAAAAAGTTAAAAAACTAACTATTAAAAAACTATTTTTTTTTTCTGAAACACAAAAAAATGAACTTTTTTTTTGTTCCCAAACGGAGCCTTAGTCTCCCTACAAAGATTACTGCGTACCGTGAGCTGATTATCTCATTGGATGGCACTAATCTGTGAGTCAATTGTTTTGCATCAAATTTACACATCAAAATTTTACAACCGAGCCTTGGTCCAGTCCAATGAAACTCCAACACTAAAATAAACAGTTAAATTTTATCACTGGAGTAGAGATGTCGTAAAAACATCTTGTATTAGTTCTCTGTTACAGTCTACAGATTGAATGAAATTTTGGGTCGTTTTAATTTTGGACCAAAATAAAAAATTAATTACTAAAATAAAAATTAAATAATTTCTAAACCGAATCAATCGAACTGTTTTAGCCAAATTCGAATGCATCCATCGGAGCCACGGAA
>QLOD02000017.1:3158272-3181991 GCA_003260245.2 Sideroxylon spinosum | reverse complement strand
CATTAACACAAGTCATTTAGGAGATTTGGAGACTTTTTGGGGAACGGGTAGGATACGGGTAGGGGACAGACTCGTACCCGTATCCTACCCGATCCCTGAAAATTTTTAAAAATTATCCTCATACCACACCTGATCCCGTAAAATTTCCGAATCTCCTACCGTTTGGGGTAGGGATTGGGTAGGGTACAAACGGGTCGGCCGAGACGACCATCCCTACAAATTTTGTATTAAATTATATCTCTTATCTCATTTTATATTTTGTTTTTTAAATACCCAAAAAAAATAATTCAATAAAAAAATTTAAATATTATATCCAACATTTAATATACTAACATGGTATTACTTAATTATTTATTAGCCACCCAATCTAGGCTAAATAAGCTACTCAATTATTGCTTCGGGGTCTAAAAACCAGCGCAACAACTTTTGGAAAAGGAAAAAGTGAAAGCTAAGACGTGAAATTATTTCATTTTCCACATCGTAAAGCATTTAGCCGTTGGAATAACATGATTCTTTTGATTTGAATCCCATTAACCTTGCTATCCAAAACTGTCCTTTTCCACCTTAATATATTTGTTTTCATAATTATATTCATATTAATTATGTTGGAAAAGTCACTACCAATTTTATTTATTTATTATTTTGTTTTAAGGGTTTTAGTTAATAGAAATGTAATGCCTATTTTTTTGTTATTATTACGCTTCTTAATTTTCAATCAAACATAATTCCGATCATCCCGTTCAACTCATATTTGAAATTGAGAGTTTTTTAAAAGATTAAATAAATAGTTAAGATGGAGATATATTTATACTGAAAAAAGTGATGTAGTTGGAAAAATCATACATATGTATAGTCAAGAAATTTAATGGGTCTTTGCCAGCCAGGGTCACGAAACGTGCTTCGCGCTGTGCGCACCTTTACGGGTAGCGGCTGCGGGCTTCCACGTACTAGAAGAAGTCCAAATGGGTCATCCCAAGAAATACACATCTTTGTTGATGACTCTGTTATCTCTGCACAATCAGCAAAAGTGATGAAAATACAAGAATTATATATAAAGATGCAAATAAACAACAAAAGCCACCAATAGAAATTTAAATGTCACGTTAAAAGATAACAATTAATTCATATGAGAACCTACGAATTTTAGTCAATTTTTTAACTAGGTTGATGCGTGTAACTAAAGTTATTATAATTGAATTTTTTTTTTTTTTAGGTTAATCACCCAAAATCAACTCGATATATTACCCAGTAAGTTCTAGGATTTTTTTCATTACATCATTTAACTTTATGTGGGATTGATTTATTTTACTGCAATTTTTAAATTTTATTTCTTGTGATTGTTTGTTATCACCGTGGAGGTTGGTTTTTGGGATTTTTATGCACGAAGGATACGTATGTTTTATTCTAAAGGATTAGAGCTTTGGCTAACTCTAGATTAAGATAAGCTAATTATGTTAATCGATTATAGTTTTAATTAAGGAAAAAAAAAAACAACTAATTAATAGTGCAAACTCATCCTCGGATTCAGTAATTGGGTCTTTGTTTATCTAGTAAATGGGCAACTCTATTATGCTTCTAGGTCTAAAAAGGAAGAAATTTTCCAAACTCCATCGATAAGTAGGGATTAAAAAATTTGGAGGTCTAAATGGGCCACTCTGTTATTACTTATAGGCCAGAAAGGGATAACCAGTTGTATATATAAATAACAACTTCATGAGAAGAAACTGTTAGGGATTATATTATATATTAGTAATACCATAATCAAATAAAGAGTTTTATAGTAACTAGACATCGTGTGGGCTAAGACACTATAGTCTTGTATATTGACAACACCATGATCAAACAAAGAGTTCTATAGTGACTAGACTTAGTGTAGGTTAAGATACTATAGTCTTGATCAAGTAGAAGTGTAAAGGTTTCAAGAAAAGTTATCCAAATACTTTTAGAAGTCTAAAACTAATTGAAAAAAGCTAAACGAGCAATAACGCAGGAAGACCGCATGAAACACGCTCTGCGTCCCGAGAAAAAGCCGAGAAACACCTCAACAAATTGGCCTTACTTGAAGACCGCGGGAAGGCCACGCAAGCGCCCTTCCCATGAAGTGTAATTTTTGCACTGTTTCGCACTATATACGGCCTAGGTCTTGCTATATATATAAGGGATGTACCTATGGTTAAAAACATAGAGAGAGAACATTTATTAAAGGGTGCTAAATAGTCTCAAGTTTCTCTCAAATTGCTTAGCCAAGCTTTCCAGTACTTCAGAGTTTAATCCGAAGGAGTTCGGATTTGTAGTTCGTGATCGCTGAGGATTTAGTACGTTGAGGATTCAACAAAACTACTGAGGAATTAGTATAATACCTTCGAGGAGTCGGAGGGCTTTCACTAGAGGAGTTGGTGCATCGAGGATTCGAGCAAATGTCAAACAGATTATAGAGTCGAGTCGTCGATCTATCGAGAGCTTTGAGTTTATAACCAACATTTATTTTAGTGAAAGTTTTTTTTTTTTTTTTGAGAAGTTTCCTGTGTGGATTTCCTCGCCACATATATTGCCTTCTGCTTTCAATTATTTATGTGATTAATTGTTTGGGATATTTAGCATAGTACACTTGAATTTTCAGAAACAATGAAAGTCAGACGTGGATTCCATTTTCCATAGCAAATAGCCATTTAGCCGTTGGCATTACATGAATTCCCAACTAGGATGAGTTTCTTGCCTATTTGTCTGCCAATTCAAACCAAAAGAAAACTATATATCCAATTTATTATGGATTCGCCTCTCTGGGGCGGGCATTGAATTGAAACAGGGTCGAGCTAACCTTTGAGTTATTGAAGCTCAGCTCTAACTATTTATATTGGACTTGGACTCAAGCTTGATGTATAGTTTAATTTTTTTTAATTTAACAAATTTTAGTTTCTTAAATTCAATACCTTTTTTCTTCTACTTTTTTTTTTTTTAATCACAATTCAGATAAGAAAAGAACTTTTAAATTCTCTCTTCCTATCTCTCTTTTTTTTTTCCCCTTAAATTATTGATCCAAGCAAACTCTAAAATTACTGCCTCAAAGTCTGAAAAAAGACACGAGAAAAGAAGAAAAGAATCTGAAAAATGAGAAGAAGTCCAACTTCATCACTTGGGGTTCAATAACAGCGGGGTTGGTTTTACTACTACTACAATTAATAATAATAAATAAATAAATAATTAGTAATTATCTAGGGTCACTCAATAATTGTTTTGGTTCATGAGAAACGAGAGAAGTCCCTATTATTGCTTCTGGGACTAAGAAGGAAGAAAATTCTCCCGCCATCACTTTTGGGATGCATTCATTGAGATTTGTTCTTCTATTAATATATTTGATTGAAGGATACAAGATTAGATTGAATCATTAATTTCAGGATCCTTTCGTGTTGATGTTTTATTTTTATTTTATTTTACTTTTTTTTTTTCAATTTTCATGTTGATTCTTTTGATTTTACGTCCGTTTTCGTAATTATATTCATATTAATTATGCCGGAGAAGGGACCACCAACTTTATTTATTTATTGATTTGCTTTAAAGGTTTTAGTTAGTGGAAATACAATACCTGTTTTTAGTCATTATTACACTTTTAAGTCAATTTTCAATAAGACATAATTTTGGTCATCCGCTCCAACTCATATTTGAAATTGAGAGTTTGTTAAATTATAATATAAATGGTTAAGATGAAGCTTTAGCATATTATAAAGGGAAACCTGAAAAAACAATTATATTATCAATTGAAAACCCTTGTAAATATATGTGTATATACTAGAAATTGTCATATATTATGTGCGTGAACTTCGTTAAATTATTATTTTATTAAAAATAAAATTGTAAAAAAAAAATTAATAAAAGTGGTTCAAATGGTAATTAAGAAGTAATTAAGGGTATTTAAGTAAATAACTAATTAAAGAACATTTAAAAAACAAAAAATAAAATACAAAAGTAATGGGTGATTAAAGGGCATTCAGTTAAGGAAGACAAAAAATAAATATGTGAAATTATGTGGTAGTTATATCTAATAAAATTTTTAAGATCATGATGAGTGTCAAGTCCCCTGTCTTCATTATATAGCTCCATCCATGTCCATTGCAATTTTTTTATTTGATATACTTTTTAAGTGAAATGGGAATACAATTTTACATTATTGTCTTTTGCAATGACGGGGAGAACTTTTACTTTATTCTCTTGTGTAATTGTTTTGATTACATTTGTTCTCTGCTTTCGTCAGTGTGGCCTAGCCCATTAAAGGAAAAGAACAGCGCACATTGGCACGCTAAGTTGGAATGAAAGTCAATTTTTTTTTTTTTTTTAGCATTTGCTTTGCATTTTTTTTTACTTTATTAATAACATGCCTAGAAAAAGTCCATTCTCCCTTAACAATAAACAGTGTCTTTTAAAATATGAGAAGTCAAAAGTGAAGTGCTTATTGCACTTACCAGCAAATGATTAAACTGATCAGTAGACACAAGATAAAAGTGTAACCTATGCATCCATTTACCTGAGGCTAAAAATGCCAGGCTTTCTCATCAATAATGCTAAAAAATTGATGCAATTGGAAAGATCATACATATATAACCAAAACATCCAAATGGGTCATCCCAAGAAATACATATCTTGGTTGATGACTCTGTTACCTCTACACAATCAGCAAGAGTGACCGAAGTACATAAGAGTATAATATAATTATGCAAATAAACAACATGAGCCACCAGTAGAAATCCAGATGTCACATTAATAGACAACGATTAATTCCTGCAATGGACCAAAGATGAGAGCCTCAATCAATCTTCAAGGCTCTGGTGAACAAATCTCATTGTAAAAGCAGAATGACAGATCAAATTATATGAGCTGCATCAGTGAATGCAGCAAGCCATGGTTGAGAATACAATCTCTTATACGCTGCCATAACTTCATATTCAGAACTTTCTTGCGTATTAACAACCTACCAATTCAATTGGTTTGCAGAGCTGTTCAGAAAATAATCTGTAAATTACTTTGCTTTGATGAATCCAAAGAGATCCGTAAATTAATATGTAATGCTTTTGTCCAGATTCTCAGAACGATTAAGTTACTTTGCACTCGTTTGCTTACCAATTCAGATTATTAGGCATCGAAGTCCTTAACCAAAAGCTTCACCTTGAGTTGCCTTCACAAAATTTAGTTCCATTTAATTTCCTCTGCGTCCGAACCTGGTCAACTTTCTGTTCTTTCTTAAAGATGGAGAAAACACCACTAACTTTTTATTTACTTTTAAATAAAATATGACACCAGCTTCACGAGATACCACATTTATACAATTCGGCAAAAAAACTTTTGCCCACGCTCCACTACAATTGAAGATTCAAAATAATGGGCGCAATTATCCCAAAAAATTATATAATGGTTCAATGTAAGTAGCTCCATCTCTCGCTAATCAAGACATAAAAACAACAGCTTCTAAAATAGGCTATGCGAAGACATATATTGAGTCAGCTGTGAAGATTACTTGTGTGATCATTTTCTTTATCAAGAAGCCCAGTAATAGAAGATTAATTGTGGCTTCAAATTAACATGGTTTGGCCACTGTATCAATTTGATGTATCAAATCATGGCAATGAGCAGAAAGGCTATGCACGAAGTTTATCAGAAAATATGCAGTTAGTTTTTGACAGATAAAATTAATATTTAGAACAATTTATAATTGCCCTTTTCTCCAAATTTCAATGATTAGCCCTCATCTGTAGACAGCATGATTGTATACGCATGAATTCCCAACTAGGATGAGTTTCCTGGCAATTTGTCTGCCAGATCAAACCAAAAGCAAACTATATATCCAATTTATTATGGATTCGGCTGCACAAGAGAGGCGTTGAATTGAAATGAGTCAAGCCAAGTCGAGTCGAGAATTAAGTTATTCAAGCTCGGCTCAAGTTATTTGTATTGGACTTGGGTTCAAACTTGAGCTCGCTTCGAATTTTTATAAAGACTTGAGTATGGCTCGATAAAAAAGAATTTATACTTGAATCACAAATTGATCTTGATTCAAGAATTTTTTTTTCCCGAACCAAATAACAAACTTTACATTTTTTTTTTTTTTTCAAAAATCAAGGGAACAGGTGATGCATTTTTCTTTGTGTTGCTCCCTATTTTGAAATGTTTGTTACAATAAAATATTTTTGATTGATTTGACTATTAATATTAAATTGAAAATAATGTTATCAAATAAGAAAATTACATCATAATATATCTTTTTACATTTTAAACTATATAAAATATCCAAAATACTGTTGAGACTTTCAAAAGTTTAAAATAATAGTAACAACAACAACAACAACAACATACTAATGGAATAATTCATAATATATTTGTTTTACTTCATTATTTTTTATTTATAGATATTGGCTTCAATTTTGGAGATAAAGCCGAATTATAAATTGAGAAAAAAAAAAACTTTTTCTAATGCTTGAAAATCTAAATCATGTTTTTGACATTTTACAGTTATTTTAAATTAAAAAGAAACATCTCATATGATTTTTTTACATTGATACCAACTAATATAGTAAAATTAAGAAGCTGATAAATTTAAAATAACTAAATATAAATCTATATAATATATTTTAAATTTGGAAGTTTTTTATTTTAGACAATTATCTAAATTACTTAATACTTGAATCCCTCATACGTAATATACAAACGAAGAAAATAAGAAGTTGATCTAATATTTTGAAAAGTAACTGCATTACACAAAGAAACCTGAGTCCATGACCCCTCAAAATTTTCATATACACCCTACCCCATGTTGTTGTTGTTGTAAAGAAAAAAAGCTTGGATTTGGATTATTAATCTCAACTTTAAAATGACTTAATTTAGCTTTTGAATTGCAACTATATGCATTCTTTTTGGAAAGCACTTCCGCCTCTCTATCACTAAATTTTCTAAATTCACATGGTTTTTAAGAGAGTGGTAGCACTAAACCAGGGTGTATCATCAATGCTTATTATTTCTGAACTAGAATTAGCAGACTGAGAGTTCAGATAAGTTTCGCTTAAATTATAATACTTTATGATTAAATACATTGAATTTAACTATACTTTTTTAATATTTTTTGGCTGATCAAATGTGAGTATATATTATACATGTGATATAAATCTAATTAAATTTAATATATTTTTTTTGTCAATTTTATACTTTAGTCCAAATTACAAATAAACTCTATGTTGACTTAAACTAGAGAAGAGTTTTTGTATTTTTTGTTCAAACCCTAAGAGAGTAAAGTATAATTAATTTTACAATAAAATAAAAGACCTTCATCAAAGTATTAATTTTTTAATTTAACAAATTTTAATTTCTTAAACTCATTGACCTTTTTGTTCTAATTTTTATCATATTTCAAATAAAAAAGAAATTTCAAAATCTTATTTTTTTTAAATTATTGATCAAAGCACAATCTAAAATTACTGCTTCAAGGTCTGAAAAAGAACATGAGAAAAGAAAAAAAATCTAAAAAAATGATGTATCACATAAAATTAATTAATCCAATTGAAAATTGGATTGTAGTGCAAAAGAATAGTGCATTTTTAAAAGTCCCACTTCATCACTTGGGATTCAATAACTGTAGGGCTTGTTTTAATAATAATAAATTGAGAATTGTTTAGGTTCACTCAATTATTGTTTCGGCTCATGAGAAAGAAAAATCCTAGCATTGCTTCTGGGTTTGAGAGGAAAGAAAACTCCCCCTCCATCACTATGGGGATGCAATAATTGAGGTTTGTTCATCTATTAATATATTTGATTGAAAGATACAAGAACAATTTGAATAATTTCGATTTTATGTTTTATTTTATTTTTATTTTTTTAAGGAATATTGAGTGCCTTTTAATGCTAATTACTTTAAAATAAATACATTTAATACTACTTTCACATGGTATTGTACGTATATTATTTTTATATTAGTTTTCTTTTGCTAAGATTTAAAAGTTTAAAATCATTTTATATCAAAGTTCCTATTAAATTACATTGTTTATCTTATTTGACCAATGTAAGGGCATGGGGATACCTATGTAATACCCTTGTACAAATTTGTTGGATCTTATAATTTTTAAAATATTTAAAGAAAGCGGTAGCTTATGTGTACATTTTTTTTTCTCTTTTCTAAATTTCGTTTAATTTTAAGTTTGTTTCTGGATAATGATTGTTTATAATGTCAATACAGTATACACAATTAGGCATGCAATTTGGAAGGGCTGAACCCCGCCTATCCGAACCCACCTTCAATTTTTCGAGTTTGGGTAGTTAGTCCCTCTGTTGGCTGGTGTGACCCTCGGTTGAGAAATGAAAAAAAATCGACCTTTATTTGGGCTGAACTGAGCATAGACTGGTGGTCCTATTACCCAAAGGAAACCCAAAACCCAATTGCATATACATTTGGGATTTGAATTATAAGTTTTATATATGTGATTTGTGTAATTTCTATTTGTTTGAAATAAATATCAAGATCGATTGAGTCTATTGTTGGATAAACTAAATGAATGGTTTATTTGAAATGTACCATGCCATACCTCTCTGATTTGGCTCGACTGAGCGGACCCTAGGAAAATTGCACGCTGCAGAAGCAGAAATAGGTGGCACTGTGTCAAATTGAAATTAGTGGTCATAGTATGAGGGGTAATTGTTGAATCTTTGATAGTTAGAATGTCTTCAGGGGAGTTAAAAAAATCCACGATTCAATGAATATATCTTTATGGCTCTACTTTCTAGTTTTTGCTGGTTAGGTGCTGTGGGCACCGATCCTTGAAATGTTTCTTGGGTTGTGCTTCTCGTACATGACAACCATTTGCAATTTGAATTTTATTAATCCTTCTCACTCTTCCCCCTTTTAAATCATTTGTTCCTTAAGCGAGATCACAGTCTCTTATGGCTCTGGCGCATTGCAGTATGTTCAAGTTGTCCCTCAAATGGAGAAGCAGGGGCGCTCGGAGCAGATTCTTAGGGCCCAAGAACGGGGTCTAAGGCCATTCATTATATTCTGTTCCCCGAAATGTTTGTGTGACGCGCGGAATAGAACGGAACTTTGGGGCAGCTGCAATTCACGGAGACAAGTCTTAGGGTGCTAGAGATTGGGTACTTAATCAATTCCCGAGTGACAAGTCCCCAGCATTGGTCGCCACTGATGTTGCTGCGTGGGGACTTGACATAATAGATGTGTTGAGAGTCTAATTCGTTTGAGATCTTCTCGTATATACGTAAATCACACCATATTACATGAACCTAACATACCTTGAAATATCTATTTAAAAGGTTAAATTTTGTAAGTGAAGTCATCTAAATATATAACTTTTTTTTTTTTTATATATCAGAAGACTCAACTTTAACACATGTTCCAATCAAATATAAGTTCAAGTTTCTATTTCTTTTTTTTCTCTTTCATGAACCTGTAAAAAGCTGATTAAAAAAAAAATCAAAACAAAATATTTAGCTCTTAGAGACAAGGACCTCAGTTTGATTTGTACAAGTAATTAGCGAGATTTAATGTATTCGCTCGAAAAATTTAGCGTCATTTGTGAAGAATTGTGAGGAACTTACATTATCTTATCTTTTTCTATCATCACATTCCAGGGTCGTGATTAACTATGATTTTCCAACTGGGATTGAGGATCAACCTTTTTTTGGTCAATTGGAGTGTGTGTCACGGAAGTTTTAATTGATAGTGTTGTTCCCAACAGTGGGCTTTTAAATTACTGCCCTTTCTTCTATAGCTCTTTTATGATGAATTATGACAGATATTATAGGAATTACTTTTAGACAGCTGGGTGGCTTTTATTTTGAATAATGGACAATTAATGTATCAAACTCCCCTCCCCATTCCTTTTATTTATTTATTTTTTTATAATTTCCAGGTAGATAATGCAATGTATTCAGAAAGTATTCTGGACAAATTTAACGTTGCCACATCACGTCATTTTGATAATGTATTTTGGTACAATAGTATTTTTATTCAGGTTTAGATAGACTTTAATGCCTCGTTATTTTTTTCTTGAAGCATTATGATCATGGCTCCAAATAGAGTTAACTGGGGAGGGAGGGGGGTTGGAAATTAGAAGAATTTGGCAAAGAAATGGCTCCGTGGCTCGGAATGAGGCATTCGAATTTGTTTAAAACAGTTTGATTGATTTGGCTTTGAAATTATTTATTTATTTTTTGGTTGTGGCACCAAACCACCCTTTAGAAATGCATGTTCACAGGCTTTTAGTTTAACAAAAGCAGTAAAAAAATTATAGAAGAGAATTTGATCAACTTTCTATCAACCAAACACCTCTTCGAACTTTCTTGTACATTAACAACCTCTTTGCACAACTGATCAGAAAATAATCCATGAATTATCTTCTTGGATAGATCAATAAATACGTAATGCCTTTGTTCAAATTCTTGGAAAGATTAAGTGACTTTGCACCAGTTTGCCTGCTGGTTTGGGGTATTACTATTAGGCATTGAAGTCCTTCACCAAAAGTTTCACCTTGAATTTCTTTTGCAAAATTTAATTCCATCCAAAATCCTTTTGAATCTGAACATTGTCAATTGTCAGAACTTGACCTGCGGAACATAAGTTGTAAAACAATTGAACTGACGATGAAAAAATTTAACTAATGCCGAACAAAATCTATTCAAGAAAGTGTTAATAAAAGATGATGCTTGTCAAAAAATATAACCTTTATGCATCCAAACCCTCTCTCCTATTTTTTTTTTCCCTTAACAGGTTCGGCGACACCCTGCCTCAAATTCCTCACTGATTTTACATATTTCAAGGTAGTCTGAAGCACCAGAAAATATAGAGAAATCTTAAAAAATGGTCCAAAAGCATTCAAGGAAACTGTAGCATACAATTAATGGCAAAGGAGATGAGAAGATTGATTGCATAAAATTATTACATAGTCTAGGAAATTGATACGAGTCTACTAATTCAGTTCACAAAACTAATTATATTTTTCCAAAATATTAACTAATTGTTTTTTATGGTCAGACAACGGGGGGAAAAAATGAAAGCATTAGGAAACAAAAACAATTACAAATGCTGTCTATTTATCAGGAAAAAAAAAAAAACAATTACCTGTTCTATCGAGTTTTGATCATTAACAATCGGCCCTTAATGACTGTACTATTGGCTGGTGATGAAACATCTATCCAGCATGCATAGCATTAAACGCCTTAAAAAACTAGCAAAAGTTATTGCAATATTAAAACCCTCTTAACAAGTCTACCCTAGCTTGAAACTAGAATGATTATAGAATAAAAAACAACAAGCATAAGATTTTGTCATTTTATTGTGATAAAATTGTGTTTGAATTTTCCAAAGAATAAGAGAAATAAGATAAACTTGTGTTTAAAGAAGAGAAGAACTACATACAAGATCATGTCGGATGTGCACCATTATTATAAATTATATAACTGAGTACAACTTTCCTCTTTGCTTGATACCATATATAGAAAATGTCTTAAATATAGGATAGCAAGACTTGTTAACAAAAGAGTCTTGTACACTACAAGATACTGACCAAACATAAAATGACTTGATGTTCAAAACCCAATGCTGACTCTGAACTCTTCATTTGATGATTCAAGAGTGAGGAAGCGCAGCGATAAGAGAGAACTCCAAAAAATTGAGTGGCAGTTTTTCGAAAGAACATTCGAGAGATAATGTTTCAGAGAGGAAACATATTAGAATCAATGTCGACTCTCAACATCTATACTCTTTCATGAATAAACAAAGAGAAACAAAGCCAATATATAAACAACTTTTTTTCAATTGATCCAATGAGGAAAAAAATGGCTTACTACAAATGTAGTGATTATCTGGATACTTCGACTGATTTAGATACTTTGTGCCAGTTTGCTTGATTAGCCCTCACAAAATTTGATTCCAATAAGTTTAACAAGCTGCAATAGTTATCAATACTGGCGTAAGTGACATAAACGACCAAACATTCAATAATTAAAAAAAATTCGCTTACATTGATATAAATAAAATTTTCAACTAAAATTATTCTAAACAAGTTTCATAATTATTCATCATTAGTCTCCATCATCATATAACTTTATGATGTGTTTGGAATATCATATTATAAAATTGTCTAGATTTAATAACAGGTAGAAAAAAATAGGTGCCTTCCATTAAAAAAAAAAAAAAAATAAGAAGAAGAATAAAAATAAAAGAAAAGAAAAAAAAGAAACAAACAAACTCGTCATATTGAGTCCTTGTATTATTGAAGAAAAATTTTATTTTATGGGTAATTTCACATTACAATCCCAAGGTTTTCGCAAACTCTCATCTTAGGGGCTGAGTTTTTTTTCTGTTGGTAACAGTTAATGGTCCAAGCTTTTAATTAGTTACAATGTGGGGCCTTCGGGACTATTTTGCCTTTGTATTTCCACAGTTAATTGTTTAAGAATAAAATTATTGTTAAGATCCCCATATTGCAACTAATTAAACCTCAAACTCTTAGTTGTTACCAAAAAAAAAAAAAAAAACATAAACAAACAAAGGGCGTGAAATAAAATTTTAGATTAAGCTCAAAAAGCAAGAGCGGTGTTAGAGTCTTGGTGAGTTAGTTGGTTTTTCAATCACAGGAAGAAAGTAATCACAGGAAGAGAGTGTGGAACATAATCCCTTGGTTTTTCAATCACAGGAAGAGAGTGTGGGACATAATCCCTTTTTTTATTCTTTGATTAGTTTGGTGTCTGAGAATTAAAAGAGTCTCTATAAATAATACATTACCATTGTATAGGTTGAAGAGTCATTTTTTGTTCAATTTATACACTTGGATAGAGGGAGGCAAAGAGTTGGAGTTATATTAATTTTTGAATTTTAAAGATAGTTTGAGTTGTAGATCCACCTCCGGGTCATTTTGGCATCCTCTTGATGTCTTGATGAAATTTTCATTACTTGTAAAAATAAAAAATAAGGGCTGCAAAGTGAAAATTACCATTGCCATTACTTGTAAAACTAAAAAATATGGGGTGCAAAGTAAAAATTATCATTGCTTAATTTTATATCTCAAAAGGAAGGTGGAAACGTCAATTTGATCATTTTATTAACAACGTTAGTATCATTTTTAATTTTGATAGTTTAATTGCCAACATGCAAAGTTTTGTAAATAAAAGATGTATAGTGATATTGAGTTATAATTCAGGCAGTCATGAAGTAACTAATCCCAATAACAACAAAAAATAAAGAAACAAAAAGTTGCAGATGTCCAGTAGAATTTTTTGGTGCAAAATATATAACTACACCATAAAAAAATGATAAATGAGCAGCAAAAATCTAAACATAATAGAATCGCTTCATCCAAAATCAACAGAAAGGGATCAGAAAAGCAGAGTCAACAAAACCACCTTGATTTTCCAACTTAACAACCTGAGAAATACAGTAAGAAGCTCAGATTCGAAACTATTCTTCTATAACCACATTTGTTTTAGTGCACCCAAATAGTGATTATTTGATTTTTCTTTATAATGTGAAATCTCTCTTCATGACAGGGCCAAAATAAAACCAAACCAGCGGAGCAAAACTGAATTCCCTCAACACCCATAAAACCTATAATCGTTTAAGCCTGAAATGTGCCAAGCGCCACTTGAATTCATAACATCCGAATTCACAGTCCTTCCATGCATCCCACTTTTGTTCCACTGGGCTACCCCATGACTTAATAATAACAATTTTCCAAAATCAAATATTTAGGCACCATTTGATAAACTTGTTTTAAGCTTATTTTTTTATTTTGTATTTTTGAAAATAAAGAGAATAGCTCAAAACACATTTTTTTTTAAAGATACTTAAAAAACATGTGATGATTTGTGTTTTCAAAATCTGTTTTAGAAAACAAAAAATGAATTTACACATGAAATGTAAAATATCCAAAATTGCTTTAAGCATTTTTAATTTAAAATAACGAAAATCTCAAAAGAGAAAAAAATAGAAAATGTCAAACTGTGTTTTCTGTATTATTAAAACAAAAATCTCAAAACAAAAAATAAAAAATAGAATTACAAACCAAATGTTTAACCATTTCCCATTTCAGCATGTTTGCGATGAATGAGTAAATCTCTACAAACCAATAAAGAAAACATGCTCCTATACTGGCAAACAGATAATGACAGATTACACACTAGCTCCCAAATAATTAATTTACTCCCCCCCCCCCCCCAAAAAAAATCTCTACAAACCAATAATTAATTATGTTAAATCCCAAACCATTTAGAAGCATCAATAGAGGGAGTATTACTTAACATATTTTCTATTTCGTTTTTTCTTTTTTCCCTCATTTTTACTTGTGTGGACTTCAAACAACAAACGTTCTATTTGCAAATCAAATTTTTAGTAATTTTTTATATTTTTGTTGACTAGGTAAATTTTTTTTTTTGTGTTTTTAGTGAAATAAATAAAAATTTTTAATAACTTTTAATAATTTTGAAGTGTTTGGTTAAAATTTTGGTGACTTTTGAATTAAGTTAAAGTAAAATGACCATTATACCCCTTATCCACTCAGTAAAAATTAGTGTTTTAACAACTTACTAACTCTACAAAATTGACAATTTCTTATGTTTATTAGACCAAAAATTGGTTTTTTTTTTTTTAATTTGGCTCTTCCAAATGGAATTAGAGGATATATAGACTGTTAAAAGAGTTAATTCATAATTTAACATAATTGTGAATTTGCAAAGTTGTTCTAATCAAACGAGATTTAGAATGTATAAATAATTAAAATCACGTTGTCAGCAGACTCAGCACAACTTGATTAGAAAGATCAAGGTAAGTTTTCATTTGTGTATTCTCATTTTTTTTTCCTTGCTTGTGATGACTCCGAGAAAGTTTCAGACATACATATTCACGAGTTTAGATATTATGTATAATTTAACAAAAGGAGTAAAATTGTTCAAATATGTGTAGTTTAGGAAAATTTTTGTTCGGAATTTCGAATTTGAAACTAATCAAGGAATTTGGTAGTATTTGTTGAAAAAAAAAATTTGTTCAAATATAACTTTACTAGTTTTAATGCGAATTTTATCATGGACTTGAATTTACTTTAGATGGTGCTAACCAAACATTCTCTAAAGTATTGTTGCTGGTTATAGGTTCAACCGAAAAACAAGAAAAAATAAATAAATACAGTAGATGTACCAATAGCATGAATTGATGCAGCTAGAAGAACCATACATATAATAATGAACTCCAAATGGGTCATCCCAAATTTTCGAACAAATACATCATTGTTGATGGCTCTATTACTTCTGTGCAATCAGCGAGAGTAGAGTAATACATATATAATGATGCAAATAAAGAACATAAGGCACCAATATAAATCCCGATGTTACATTAACAGCAATACTTTAATTCCTGGAATGGACCAAAGGTGAGAGAACCTCAATCAAATCTTCAAGGCTCTAGTACAACTTTCTTCAAAGTGAGAATAAATGTTATTGTAGAGCAGAATGACAGATCAGATCAGATTAATTGCATCACTAAATGCAACAACCCAAGGTAGAGAATACCATTGTAGTGATGCCACATCTTCATATTCAGAGCTTTCTTGCACATGAAAAACCTCTTTGCAGAACTGATCAAAAAATAGTCCGTAAATTCTTTTGTTGGATGGATCCACGGAGAAGAACCGCAACTCTATAGACATGTAATGCCTTTGTTCAGATTCTTGAAACAATTCAGCTACTCTACATCGGTTTGCTTGCTAGTTTAGGGTATTACTACCAGGCATTGAAGTCCTTGAACAAAAGCTTCACCTTGAATTTCCTTTGCAAAATTTAATTCCATCCAAAATTTCTTTGCATCTGAACCTTGTCAATTATCAAAACAGCCTGTGAAAGAAACATAAGTTGTAAAACAATTTAACTGTGGATGGAAAATTTTAACTAATGTTGAGCAAAATCTATTCAGGAAAGTGTTAACAAAATATGAAACTTGTCAAAAAATATAATCTTTATGCACCTAAGCCTTCTTTAAGGGGTTCTATGACATCTTGCCTCGAATCCCTTATTGATTTACATATTTGAAGGTGGTTTGAAAAACCTAAAAACATAGAGAAATCTTAGAAAATGATCCAAAAGCACTTGAGCATATAATTAATGGCAAAGGAGATGATGAAATTGATTGCATAAAACTATTGGCTAATTTTTGAAATTTGTAACAAGTCCACTAATTCAGTTCACACAACTAATTATTTTTTCCAGGCTATTAACTAAAGCTTTGTTATGGTCAGAGGAAGAAAAAAAACATGAAAGCTTTAGAAAACAAAAACAATTACCTATCATATCTGTTTATCCAAAAAAAAAATTACCTACTTTGTCACTGGCTGGTGATGAAACATGTACCAGCAAGCATCACATTGAACTCCTTGAAGACCCTGAAAAAGTCAACACAATATTGTAACCTTCTTGATAAGTCTACCCTAGAGCTTGGAACTAGAATGATTGTAGAATAAAATACATTAAGCTTAAAATTTTTTGTCATTTTATTGAGATAAATTTGTAAATAACAGTTTTCAAAGAATAAGAAAAATCAGATGAACTGTGTTTGAATAGGAGAAGAAACGAATGCCAGATTACATAGGATGTAAATCATTATCATAATTTGTATAACTGAGTACAACTTTCCTCTCTGCTTGACACCATATACAGAAAATGTATTAGATATAGAAAAACAAGACTTGTTAACACAAGAGTCTTACACACTGTAAGATACTCACCAAACACAAACTGATTTGATTTTCAAAAACCAAAGCTGATTGAGCTCTCCCTTCGATGATTATAGGGTTGAGCTCTCCCTTCGATGATTATAGGGAGGGGCAAGCGCAGCAGTAAGAGAGAACTTTAGAAAATTAGGAGGCAGCTTCTTGAAAGAACATTCTAGATATAATGTTTCAAAGAGAAAACATACTAGAGTTAGTGTTGACTCTCAACATCTCTACTCTTTCAAGAATGAACAAAGAGTAACAAGGGCCAACAATTTTTTTTCAACTGATCCAATGAGGGAAAAAAATGGCTTACTAAAAATGTGAAGATTATCCGAAATCTTAGATTGATTTAGCTACTTTGCATCAGTTTGCTTCATCTACCCTCACAAAATCGGATTCCGATAAGCTTAATAACTGCAACAGTTATCAATACTACAAGTAAAACATAAGCTCTAGAAGAATTTGACTTAAAAGGGAAAAAGAACTAATTAACGACAAAATTTGTACAGGGAAGTGTTAACCAATGGTGAAAGTAATTCTTTTCAAAGAACTAAAAAAATTGAGAACCTAAACCTTCTTTTAATTTTTCTCTATTCTCTTCCTTTTCTTGTTGGTTCTAAACCACCTTGTCTTGGCTTCCTCATTGTTTTTACATGCCGCCAAGTGCTTTTAAAATCTGAAAACAAAGAAAAATCTTGAAAAAAGCTTCAAAGGCACTTAAAGAAATTGTAGTGTACAAATTAATGGACTCAGAAACTTACTTGAAATAAAACTGGAAGTGTTGATCAATAGGACGCTACCTAGCTAGATAACTTGCCGCAATGCTGCTTTTCCTAATGAAGCCAGCACTATAGTGCTCTCTTAACGAGCTCCTTGCAGCATTCTTAACGAGCTCCTTGCAGCGCTATAGTGCTCTCTATTTTTCCCAATGACCATGCTTTTTACTAATACACCATTCTGCTTTTCTTGGCAACTCCCAGTGAGCTGTTGTACTGTACCGTGGGGGTAAACCCACACACTCTCGGATCTTCCCTATGTCCCCGTGAGTCAAAATGAGCCATAAGTCTAACAAATACAATCTGTGATATGATGCCATAACTTCATATTCAGAACTTTCTTGCTCATTAACAACCCGCCAATTCAATTGGTTTGCAGAACTGTTCAAAAAATAATCCGTAAATTATTTTGTTCGATGGATCCAAATAGAACCATAACTTACTAAATATGTAATGCCTTTGTCCGGATTCTTGGAACGATTAAGGTACCTTGCACCACTTTGTTTGCCAGTTCAGGGTATTAGGCGTTGAAGCCCTTGACCAAAAGCTTCACATGGAGTTGCCTTCACAAAATTTGATTTCATCCAAATCCTCTTTGTGTCAAAACAGATTAGAAAACATAACTTGTAAAAAGAATTCACCTGAAGAAGGGCAAAATTGACGAATGATGAATAAAAGTTCTTGATGAAAAATGAAAATAATAATTGCCAAAGAATAAATTTTGCTTTCCCTACGGAGTTCTATGGCGTCTTGCCTCGAATGCTTCATTAATTTTACATATTGCATGGTGCTTTGAAGAACCTTGAAACATAAATAAATGTTTAAAAATGGTCCAAACCCACTCAAGGAAACTGCAGCATCTAATTTATGGCAAAGGAGATGAGGAAATTGGTTACATAAAAATTATCGGCTAGTCTTGGAAATCAATGCAAGTCAACAAATTCAGTTCACAAAACTAATTATTTTTTCCAAGATATTATTAACTGTTTTTTATGTTCAGAGGAATGACTAAATTTACATAATTGGATACAATGGCCTAATGCTTAATATTCAAGCATGGAACAAAGTAATAACCTCACCTGTAATTGGTAGAAGACTGGAAGAACTATGTGATCCTCCCCATTGTTTGACCAAGTTTCCGTAAGATTGAGAGCTTCCCTAAGCAAGAAACTTGAATTTCAGAAGCATCTTAAAATACTACTCACGCGATTCAGTTAAAATTGAATAAGTATTTATTTTATTTTATTTTTTAATTGTTTATGGAGAGCACAATCAATTCTAATCAAACTCATATGCGCCCTTTAGACAACTATGAAAATGAAAATTTCGTCAAAAGGGAAAAACTGAAAGTATTATGAACAAAAATAATACCTTTCCTCTCCACTTTTGATCATTAAGCATGGCCCTTAATCATTTTATTGCTTACCGGTGACGAAACGTTTTTCCAGCAAGCTTCTTCCTATTGAACTCCTTGAAGACCGTATGAAAGTTACACAATACAGTGACCTGGCTTGGAATTGATTACAGAATAAACAAAATTTAAACATAAGATTTTGCAATTGTATTAAGATAAAATTGCATTTAAAGGTTTCTATGAATAAGAAAAATGAGATAAAACTAGGTTTTCAAAACATAACAAACTAGTGTAAGATCATGTCAGATGTGCACCGTAAAGTGCATGTGTTACTCTCTGGAAACCAAATTAAAAAAATGTCTAAAAAATTTAAAAAACCAAGTTTTGTTAATAAAGAAGATAATCAATAACTAGAAGATACCAACCACGAACTGACTTGATTTTCAAAAACATAAGCTCACTCGATACTCTTCACTCTATGATTTTAGAGAGGGAAATTGAGACGGTAAGAGAACTCCAGAAAATTGGGATCCAGCTTCTAGAAAGAATAATCTAGAAATAACGTTTCAGAGATGAAACATACAGAAGTTAGTGTCAACTCTCAACATCTAAATTCTTTCAAGAATGAAGAAAGATAACAAAGGCTAATTCATAAATTAGTTTTTCGAACTAATCCGCGCCCCGGGGGGGAATGGATTACTAAAAATGTAATGATTTTGTCCAGATTCTTGGATTTGCATCAGTTTTGCTTGAGCTGTCCTCAAAAAAATCTGGCTTAATAAGTTGCAACAGTTATCACACATAAGCTCTTAAAGAATTTGATTGAAGATGGAAAATATTTAAACTAATGAAACAAAAAAATTTAGACAGGGAAGTGTCAAGAAGCAATGAAAATAAAGCTTTTCGAATATTAAAACATTCGAGAACCTAAAGCATCTCTCTTCTATTTCGTTCTTCTCCTCTTTTTCTTGTAGGTTCTACACTATCTTGGCTTGACTTCATCGTTGATTTCGCATGTTGCCAAGTGCTTTGAAAAATCTGAAAACGGAGAAAGATCTTTAATGATGCTCTAAAGGCGCTCAAGGAAATCATAGTATACAAATTAATGGTAAACGAACACAGATACCAATTAGTATAGTATAGAAAAATCTTTAATGATTTTTGTATAGATGGTATTTCCAAGAATTCAATCAGAAAGGAGGGAAGAAAGAAGGGGAAATAAGAATTGATAGAACAAACATACGATTGTAAAATATGGCATGCCAATTAGTACCATGTATCGACTGATGGAATATGAGAAATCTTGTGCACTCTCAGCTAACTTCCCTCCCTGCAACTTTCCTTGAGAAAGACAACCGAGAATCATCAATGTTATTAGAGTGGTGAGGCGTAGCATGCTTGAAAGAAGGGCAGAACTTCCAACCCATCAAAGCTACGTATTTCCAAATATTTCAAAGCAGCAGCAATAGTATTGAGATGGTGCTGATGAAGTTGATAGGGCAGAGACTGGAGTTTTGGCCAAACAATCAATGATAGAGACTGGAGGGAGACGAAGAATGAGCACTGCTCTGTAAAAACAGCAACATCATGTGCATGCTTGGCAGTGATAGAAGATGATGATGACGAAGATACAGCTAATGATGGGCAGGGCCAGGGGAGGAAATGTTCAAGCTCCTCTGAGAAGCCACCTATGCTCAATTGTTGGACAATCTGAGATCTCCGACGTCTCAAGGGACAATCTGAAATCATCATCATCTGGATTATTTCCCATGTTTATAAAATTCAAATAATTCTCTTATAAGTAATATCACAAGGGTTTGTGGGAGCATTCTCTTGGGCAAACATGTCGACATTTGGCAATCCTTAATTATAAGGTGTCGAAAAGATGTTAGGCTGATGTTGAGTTCTTCAAATCCTTCTACAGATAGCAGGTACAAGAACTAGACAATTTAGATAATCACCCCATCCTATAAAAAAGACACTAAATTTAAAAAAAAAAAAAAAAAAAAATATGGATAGACAAATATTAAGTTAACTTAAATTCATCCTAATCACAAATAATTTTGAAACTTATCTTAATACATAGAAACAATACATTGTAAGACTATCGATAATATAGTTATTAAAAAAATTAATTTAAATAAAATCTATTTCCTTTTATTTTCACCAATAATAAGATATTTTCCCTAATTTTTAGTTTAATGACTTGCACAATTATAAAATTCTTTTAATGATTATTAGTTCCAAATTAATTACATAATAGTTGTCTGAAACTATGATTTAAAAAGTTATACTAAAATTTAATAAGTAATTCTATGTATACTAAAATTTAATAAGTAATTCTATGTTTCAAACAGTTCAAAGAATTATTTTTAAATAAAAATTTTAAAATATTTTATATTATATTAAAAAATTTAAAATATTTTAAAATATTTCGATTTCTCTTCAAATGTTAGATAAAATTCACTCTTCAATTATTATTCGAAATATTCTCACCTCTTACACAAACAATTTCTATTTGTAAAATAGTTTGAATGTTTTGTCTTGACACAGTTGATTATGTTTAATTCAATAATAAACTAAATCATGCAAAAAGAAGTTAGATTTACTAATAGTATTGATAGAAAAAACTTTTTTTTTTTTTTTTGGATGAAGAATTCAAAAATACAAGATTATATATTAGTATCAAATGAACACAACATTTTGCAAGTGCATTGATACATGCTTTCAATCTTTTATAGCATCTTGTTGAGTTAGGGGACCTTTGAAATTCTCTTGTATACCTTTCTGTATTAATATTACAAGACAATATTTTAACCCTTCACCACAGCCATAACATCTCTCTCTCTCTCTCTCGGAATGACAAACATATTGACAATACAAATGACAAGAAAAATGTCAGATAATTGATAGCTTTGTCTATATATTTGGTGATGATTCAATGACCACAATCATGGACAAAGTTATACCTTCTTTTGCAGCTATAGAAGAGCAACTCAATCACCTTTATCTAATTGATTTTCCGAAAGGTTATCTTTGAGTGCTTCCTTGAATGGAGGAGTATCCTACAAAACGCACAAATTATTATTTTCAAAAGAATAAATATTCACAAATAATTTTTGAGAATACCATAAATTAGCTATTTAAATTGGTTTAAGAGAACACAACAATTTCCAAATTGCTAAACATAGTTTCAAGGCAAACTATGAACTATTACATAAAATAATTTTCTGAAATTCCTTTTTCCCTTATTTTGAATATTAGTTTGTTTAACACCAATATTGTATCAAAGAAAAAAACAACTTGCTCTCACTAATTCTGTAGTTTACCAAATTGAAAACTTGCTCCAGATTTAAACATAGAAGTATTTTGAACACCATTTGATTATGAAAATTATTAGATATATCACTCAGCTAACTAAAAACATTCACAAAATAACTTAGGAAGTAAAAGGCCTTAATTTGAAAACCCAATTCTTCTCTTCTCTTCTTTTTCTACATTTTATCCTACTGGATTTATACCACCTTGTCTAGAATTGCAATGCTTTAAAGAATCTAAAAATATAGAGAACTAAGAAAAAGTTCCAAAAGTCACTCAAGAATTTATTTATCTTTTCATTAGTAAAGGCATTCAATAAATTACAGTATGGAAACTAAATAAAGAACCAGTAATATGTTGCCTAAAATTGATTGATTGATTGAACGAAGTGAGAAAGTATGACTTACTAAAATGCTGTGCTTTTGTGCAGATTCTTGGGAGAGAACAAGCTATTTTGCATTGTTTTAAATGTCATTAACAGCAGCTGAGCTGAGGGGGGCATTGAAGCCTTGAACCAAAAGCTTCATCTTCAGTTGCTTCTACAAAATTTGATTCCAATCCACAACCCCTTTGCATAAGAAAGTTTACAATCGTCCAAAATATACCTGCAAAATATAAATTCTTGAAGAATCTCACAGAATATGGAAAAATAAGTTGAAGACTTATGAACAAGAAGAGTTTAGTTTGGTAGCAAATGAATACGCAACGTTGGGGTAAAGGAAAATTGATTACAATTCCAAAGGAGAAAGAGAAGATGAAATAAATTTACCCATATTTGGAATAATAATCATCGGTCTATCTTTGGACTCGGTTGGCAGGAGATCTAGCAAATTCTTTCAGATTTTATATTTTGCCGGTGCAGTTAAAATATGTGAAGAGAGAGAAATATATAAATGAAATCATTAAATTTGAGACTATATCTTTTTATGTAAAATGAAGAACGGAAAAAAAAATCAAGTGAGAGGAAATCTTATTTAGGTTCTATCCTAATAAATAAGTCTATTTTGATTGTATTTTGATATTTTTTTTATTTCTTATGCTTTTTATTACAGTAAAAAAAAGAAAACGGTTCATTTTTAATATATCTCAATAATTAAAATCTCAAAAGAGGTAGATTTTAATTTTCTTTGCTAATTGCTTCTAATAAAGTAAAAGAATTTTTTTTTAATGTATATAAACTATCTATCTTAATGTGCTAGAACTCGTAATTGTTGTGGTGTGGGTTCAATTATTTTGCTACATAGTTTATAATTTTCTTTACAGATAATATTATTTGGGTTGTCTTTTTAATTGCAAACGACAGACTATCTCTGTAATATTAGTAGAAAAAGTAACTTTCAATTAGCTTTTAGTCGGTGATCGCAGATTACCCCTTCACCTATTAGACAACTTAAAATATAGAGTTTTTAATTTATATATAATATATATATTTGTAGTTTATCATTTTTTTTTTTTATAATGTCACTCTCAAATAGTCAAATCTCATCTTAAAGTGTTTTTTTATGAAAATATCTCTCAAACTATTAATCTTT
>QLOD02000017.1:3057882-3069427 GCA_003260245.2 Sideroxylon spinosum | reverse complement strand
TTTTTTTCATTAAAGTTATTATAGAAAAGTTTGGAGAAGTGCAAATATCACCACTTAAGTTCTTAATTAAAACATCAATCTGGGATAAAGTTTTTGATTTTCTTAAGGGTTTTAAGTTTTTAATTAAAATATCAAGCTTTATTAAAAATTCTAATTTTTTTAAGGATTCGATGAAATTAGTAAAGTTCTAGTCTTAAATTAATTACTGTTGACTCTATAAATTCTTTTTTGTTGTAAGTGATATAGTCCATGAGATTACGTAACATTAGTTATTTTCTCATAAATTCAATCCATATAATATTAGGTTTATTTTTAATCTTTTTAATACCTGTTTGAATCAATTCATTTTTTCATACCGATATATTTATATGTTTATATTGGACATTACCAACTCATTTTAAACTATTTTTCTTAACTTCTTTTTTATCATGCTTGAATATGATACAAACATGAAATGATTTAGAAAATATAAACATAACTCGACATATGAATATATTAATTTAAAATTGACATCATTTGATCTCGTTTTTAAATAAATTAGCTATTTTATATATTCCTAAATATAATTGAGTGTAAACATCCAGCGACACCAATTGACTTGGTTGGCCCCCTCAATCTATTGAAAAAGAAAATTTTTCCAATTTTATGATTTGAATGTTTGACATTATCATACACAATTTGTTGGAAATCAACCCCATCACTCTCTCTCTTTTTTTTTTTTTTTTAACATCAAATTTAATGTCAACTCTATACAATATCTTTGATCGTTAGATTAAAATCCAACTGTCTAAATATATTCACGTATTTTAATCCAACAGTACACAAGATTAATGCCACCCCTCTTCTTTCTCTGCATAGGGTTTTTGTCATTCACACTGCACATTCACTTCTGGTATCTTAATTCAACTGTAGACATAAAAACCTGTAATAAGATAATGTCTCAAACGTATTGGTGCTGCTTCCTTTGCAGCACAACCAATCACCAGCAAAGAATCACTGAAATCCATCTCCTGCTAACAACATATTCTGATTATTCAATAAACTGACCATTTGCTCCCCAACATAAACCTGAACACTAAATAGATATACATAGCATTTCCTACTGAAATCTAGATCCATAGAGCACCAGTACTGAAACTACATTTCATCTCATGAACATGATTGAAAAAGTTGGTCAGTCTACAAAAGGAACATGCTACATATACCTATCTATCTTAGCTTGAACCATACTTCAAAAGTTCCCATCTGAAGGGTCGGAACACATACAGGACCTCAGGCGAGCTTTTGAAGAGCAGAGCCACGCATACACAGACAGCAGCAATGGCGACCATCGAAAGCATTGCAGGCCTGTAGATCGCTAGCGACGTCCGGGTGCCCCCACTGTACGCGATTTTCTGTTCACATAGTTTGCAATTTCGGGGAACTGGGCGTGCTTGCTTCTTCTCGGTGTGAAAGCTGGCAACTTTCATCGACTGATGCCCATCTGTCAGTTTCTGCGGCTTGAGGTAATGCACACCAGGGATGTCCACCACTATGTGCCCGTTTTGTGATTTCTTATTGATTTTTGTCTGGACCATACTGATGTATGAATGGTACCCTCGCATGCTCGCATAATCGTTGGGTGTCAATCCAGTACTGTCACGAGCACCCTTCCATGCTTTGATTCCCACCTGAAAAGGTAACAGTTTCCTTGTCAGCATGGAGAAGGTTTTCTTGTTTGGAAACGAGAAATTACGAAAGAGAGGCAAAATGTAATATGAGACAATTTGATGTCATAACATTGGTTTTTATACATCATTTAAAAAAGAAGTATTCTTGGTTGGGCAGTAAGATATATATTTTTATAGTGAAAACTGTCTCCGGAGGCTATTTTTTTCACCAAAATAAACTTGTTTCAGTAGCACAAGTTGAAGGACAAAATTATAGATAGAAAAAAATACAGGCAGCCAAGAAGAAAGGAAGAGGTCAAATTTGTGTGAGGTGGTATCGCATTTTGAAGTCTAAAGCCTCATACTGTAAACAATCATAAGGGCATCCACATCAGTTGCTTTAAATTCATTGCTTCCCCCCCCCCCCCCAAAAAAAACACAGAGAGATGGGTGAAACAAAGCCCTACATCAACATCTCTGCCCACCCTCAGAGGCTAGCTTGACTGGCTAGTCACTTGTGTATTAGCCTTTGGCAAGTGTTCAAAACCTCAAAGTTATGGTGTCATGTAATGGGTTGGTACCGGGAGGCCTGCCAACCCTTTTCTCACTGAGTTCTAGAGGACTCGGTGCAAAATGCACTGCAGAAGTTGAAGTATGAATGTCAACAACCATGATTTGATCAAATCATGACCATTGATATTCAGACCCATGCAGTGCATTCCCCTTTCATCTCTTTCTCGGGTTCCAAGGCCAAATCAACATCTTTACTAGGGGCAGATGTAGGATTTGGACCCACTAGGGTCAAGCCGATAATAATAAATTTGCACTTGCACATAATATACTGAAAGATAATGAGTAGTATGTCTAACATAAAAATAAGAGCAAAACTTGTAAATTATTTGAGATATTGGGACAATTTATTTTGGAAAAATATTTTATGAGGTAAAATTACAAAAATACCTCAGAAATTATACTATTCCCATAAATTTGCATTTGCACACAATGTATAAAAGATAATGGGTAATGTGCATGATATAAAAATAAGGGCAAAATTTGTAAATTGTTTGAGGTACTAGGACAATCTATTTTAGATAAAATATATTATGGTACAAAATTACAAAAATACTCTAAAAATTATACTATTTCTTATGAAAATTTTGCATCCAACAGGGTCAATTGACCCCCCTTGCCCCTTCTTGCGTCCGCCACTCATCTTTACCCATTCTCTATTTAGAGAATCTCTAAAGTCGCTTTCCAAATGTAAAGAATCAATATACATTCTTAATTATAGAGAATTGTTTAGAGCAACTTCTGAATAGAAAATTCCTAAAGTCACTTTATATTTTAGTGAATCTTTTAAGAGAGAAGCTGATGTGGAGAACATACCGATCCAGGATCATCAGTTAAAGCATCCAACACGCTCTCAGAGCCATCTCTACTAGCAGCTATGTGAAGAGGAGTCAAACCCCCAGGGCCAAATGCATCTGGTCTAAATAAGAAGTTAGCACCTCCGTAAACCTGATGCGTCGGTTCAGAGCCTGCTTTATTTGCAATTCCATCTGGGATGTATCTCAATAAAAATTCTACCATAGATCTACAATTTCTGCGCACGGCTTTGTGGAGAAGGCCTATCTCAAGCACAGCAAGTTCAAAGGAAAGATGTTCTCCGGCATCTACAGTACCGTTGAATAGAATGCTTAAAAGTTTCTTAACTACCGTGCACCAGTCATGTTCAATTGAGAACTCTACAAGCCACCGGAACCGTTTGAAGGGAAATAGATCCGAGTTGGGATCCATGGTTCCCAATCTAGACTTCACCTGGCTTCTGTGGAGAAGCCAACCCATTTCATGAATAAAGTCCATTACGTTATTCCGGGGTTTTATTTGTTCAGATTCTGCCTGAGTGTCATCAGCAATCTCAGTCCCCTCAATTGCACTCTCCAGCATACAAATCTCAGAACAAACATCCTGCTCTGCGACTATAAATGGAAAGAAGCTGCCATTGAGACCTTGGTCTTCAACCTGAATAAAGAAAATAAAGAGAATCCACAATTCAAAATGGGAAATAGCGTGAGATATAAAATGTGCAAGGATTTCGTGTCTTGAACTGCTAAGAATAACTAGTGAGGGAAGCAGCATTTCATTCATGTGCGCACACAGATGATAAATTCAAGTTGATTCTATAGACTGAAGCAGTTTGAT
Source organism: Sideroxylon spinosum (assembly GCA_003260245.2). Lineage (NCBI taxonomy): Eukaryota > Viridiplantae > Streptophyta > Magnoliopsida > Ericales > Sapotaceae > Sideroxylon > Sideroxylon spinosum. The sequence goes on along the minus strand of QLOD02000017.1, from coordinate 3,065,576 downwards.
CGAAACTTGAATGAGTGAATTTCGAGCGACTGAATTTCACTTTCTCCAATTCCAACAGCAGAAGGCTGATAGCAGAGGAAACCAACAAGATACAATACAAAACAAGGGGAAAAAACTAGGATTGCATCACCTCGATGAATCCTCTCCCGGTAACATTTGGTATAGAGCAAGAAAAGCTAAGACATTGGATCTCATCATGGTGAACCAAAGTATCACCTCCTTCCATCATCTCAGAACAACTTTCCTGGACCAGATACTTCCCTTCCAGTGCACATAGTAACCTAAAGAAACAGAAATAATTTACTAAAGGTGCGATGACCCCCCCCAAAAAAAAAGGCAAAAAGATTCCTATGAATCTTGAATGCTGTCGATAGGATCAGCGATGAAACAGAATGAATTATACCTCATGGTTGACTGTGACAGGTTGAAGCCCTTAACTATGAACTGGGCCCTCTCAGAGACAGAAACAGCAATAGGTTTGATGCTCAAGATCCTGCAATTTTTATAACTTCTAAGAGGTAGCAATGTGTCTAAAACAAACCGACCTGCAACACAAATAAAAAAAACAGCCAAATTATTGCTCATTAAAGTGAGACAAGAGAGGGGAAAAAAAAGTAATAGCAGCAAATATAAACCAACCACAAAGTGAAGAACATACCATCATATATAAATGCTACACGGTGCTGCACCCTAGCATACACCCATCCTGCTCTCCAGAAAGAATTATTTGATGCGTCGAGAAGCCTGGTCAAGCTGGAGCTCAGATTACAGCAAAGCTGTGGACAGCAACAGTAACTTCAAGATTTAGAAGTGATTTCCCAGGGATGAAAATTAGCAGTCTACATTCTGGTGATCACAGATAGGCTTACCTCCTCCCATGTGGATTTCCCCAATCGAACATAGATGGTTAATACGATACATCCAGGTCTTATGTAGCTTTCAATATCAGTAGGACTGTGGGATAACCAGTCAAGGATCTGGAATTCAAAACATTTAACCAAATATAACCCTTTGTGGAAATAAACAAGAAACTAAATTCATATAATTTCACAGCACAGATGTACCTGTTTGCGCAAGACAAGAGGGAAACCACTTGGATCTTTCCCAAAGAGTTTGAAAACAATTCGATCTGTGCGACTCTGAAAATTAGTCAAAATGATGCAGTTCAGGAAAAAAATCCACCTTCGCCAATAAAGAGAAGCATGATCCATCAATATTGATAATTGCTTGATTGTGAAAGTTAGCCAAAACCATTATCACTGAAAATGAATGGAGTTTGCAAGCAAAGATATACATCTATGAATAAAGGCAAGGGATATTGCCCAAGCACACTAGTGCATACCAATCCATGTAACAACTAACATGACAAACCCCACCAAAACTGAGCCCTTCTCTGCTGGTTCCTTTCCAATGAATGTACCACATCCATTGGAGCTTTCCACAATCTTTTCACATGATATCCCATTGACCCACTCTTGTGAAAATGAGGACTGAAGCCGGTATAACCCAACAAACACCAGATATTTGAGAAACTAAGCATATCACCTCTAACCATAACAGATCAGCAACAATGATGAAATATATCAAAACAGAAACAGACACCAGCATATTAATTCCTTAAGCAAAGCTTTTTCAATGTGTTTCAGAAAAGGCATTAACCTTAAACATGAAAGATAATGAATATGGAAGGCCATGGTGCACACGCATGCATGTGAATGAGAGAGAGAGATGGTCATGAAAAATTCAAAAGTTTTAAAAAAAACCTTTAATTGACCATGGGTCAACATTCATGGTGTTTGGTGTTTATATTCATCAATCCAACCAGCTCTAATTTCATAGTTAAATTTCGATATTCAATTTGCAACCATTCAACAAACAGATGCACACACGACAAAAATGTACCTGAGTCTCCCCACTGGAACTAGATGGTGACCGGGTTGATGTTGAACCTGAATTCCGACTAGTCTGAGGTGGGTTTGACTTCTGACAGTCTTGATGTCCACATAGGGCGCGATCAAGAGACCCAGTCCCTAGCATTACAGGAGCACGATAACTCTCGAGGTTTTCGGCAGAGTCTTGAGAACCATCGTATGCATTATTCAAGTCAATTTCATTCAATTTCATCCTTTGCACAGTAGTCTGGAGGCGACTTGCTATGATTGGGACACTGTCTCTTGTAGGAGACAAAATTGTAGATGGGGTTTGAAGAGTTCCAACCTGAGCATTGTCCACAGAAGTTCTCTTCTCTGTCCGTTCAGTTGTGCACAGTTGATTCAGCCTCAGATTGTCCTGAATATCAATGCAATAATCTAACTAAGAAGTTGGACAAGAAATAGAGGTGCATTTAGGTCTGGTTGAAGTCAGATATGAAACCTTTTCTGGATTTTTAAGAGACATCCCAGCATTTTGCAAATCTTGAGAACCAGGAAGTAACTCAGATATGTTTCTCCCATTAATTGAGCCAGAGCCAGAAAGATTAGCAAGGTTTCTCAATAGATGAGACAGCAGATCCTGATCCTTGGTTTGATCTGAGCTATTGACTGCATTTCACATGAAGCACAATATTTGTGAATTTAAGTGCGTGCTGCATCATGACATCAGAAAGGGAATAAAATAAAATATATAAAAAATAAAAAAAAGTTCTAACAATTTATTGGGGAAAAAAAAAACACAATCAACTAATGTAAAGTGATATCTTGAATGTTACTGTCAAAGTTTGGAATTCACTTTCAAGCATTTTCCGATACAAAATGTGGATAAGCTGCCAAAGCCAGATCAAATTGGAAGCATAAACCACATATACAGCATTAGCTTTTTTCCTCAGGTGTTGGAGCAGGGGCCATAAATAATCAAGTCTTCATTAGTGGTTTTTCCAGGAAAACCATAAAAAGACCCATGCCCACTATGATGAATTGTGTCGCACAAACACAACACAGGCACGCTGATACAACAGATCCTACAACTATGGAAATGGCAACATACAAAATATTTTTTTAACATATAAGGGAACCATGACTTAATTTACTATTTCTACATATATTGCGCAATTTGGAACATAAAGCTCTTGCCTTTTTAGCATCCTTTTTTTTTTTAATCTTCATAACTAACGTCTTTCCTTACCCCGCCGCATGCTTAGTACTATTAGTCAAGCATGCTATTCACTTATTTTACAAATGTTTATGCATTTAGTATGGGAAGTGTTAAAAAAATACGAAATGTCACTCTTTCAACAGAACAAGTTCAAAAAGTGTTGCACACCTTTCCAGGCTTGTCCATGAAGACAAGTGTTTGCATCAATCCCACCAAGAAATTTGTGTGACTTTAGTCGACAAATACTAAAGTAGCCATTTCACAATTGTAGGTCAGAAACTAAACATAAGGCCTACCACTAGCAAATGGACTACATGATTAAATACATTAATTGTACTATAAATTCACAATTTCAATCATAGTTACACTATTTGAGTGTGAGCCTTAGCACAAAGTATAGTTGCTCCTTTGCAACCTGGAAGTCATGAGTTCAATACATGAAATCAATCCCTCCAATTACTTAGGGTGAACTACATATATTGCCCCTCCCCAGATAGTCCATAGGTGGAAGCCTCATGCATTGGGCTTCCCTTTTTTGTTAATCATAACACTATGATCACATTGAATAAAAAGTTACTGATTCGGTCAAATTTTATTCATGCAGAACAATGTTTATTTGATTCTATCTACAAACGAATAATACGTGAAAGGAGTGGTGCATGGATTAAAGTCTATACATCTAACAATGGTATTGCAGACTAGCATGTTACGCAGCAACACTTAAGGTCCACCTACGCTAGAGCAATTTCTTTAATTATGCTCTGAGGAGCTGCATAATTCCATATTTTTCCAAATACTTGACAAGTAAATTCATTTCCTCATTCCCCAATCCTTGCAGCATAATTTAGAATAAAATTGATTCTTACAAAATCATAACCAAGATGCATAGGGGTTGTACAAATTCTGTGGCAATCAGAATAATCTGAATAATGGTAGCAATAAATATAATGTGCAATCAAGTCCCGTCTTGTTAATGTAAAGAGACAAAGTAGGACTATACACGCTTTTGTATGTGTATTTGCTTGACGCCTGCATTGCTGTTTTTGACATTAATACAATTTGCTTTCATTGATCAAAAAAAATATAGAGACAAAGCACAAAACTTTTCACTAAAAAAAACACTTACCATGCAGATTGGAGAGTATCCTCAGTAGAGTAACCAGTAAATAACTACTACCACGTTCATCATCTAATGAGCCTCCATTAACAACGTTTTCCGGGTGCGTCTTTCTCCTCCTTCTATTATGGCCTGCCAAACGCCTACGACAACTTCTCTTTCCTTCATCAAACTCTTGAAGAACATGGAACCTGCCCAAAGGCACAACCAAATTGATCTAACTGGAGACACGAATATTCATGAAATTACAGTTATGCCTCGTACAAAACGACTTGCAGCAATATTAAATCAAAAGGAGAACTTTAAGTGCAATTACCCGTTTGGCAAAAAAAACTGGTAGCTACTAGCTTTTTGGCTTTTTTCTAAAACGACTAAATTTACATTTTTACATTTTAAACTTCTTCTAAATCCTGAAGGGCAAAAATGTTAAATTAACCAAAAGGTAAAAAAACTAATTACTAAAAAGTTAGTTTTTTTTTTTTCTCAAATACAAAAAAAGCTTGCTTTTTAATAACTAGCTAATAACCAGTCACAAAAAAACTAGCGTTTTTCTTTTCAAACTCAACAAGTTTCTTTAAGTGTGATCTTGCCTCAATTTAGTTCATCACTTGATCTATTTAGCACAAAAAAACCAAATGGACTGTTAGTATTGTACTTCACTACTATCACAATGTACTCCTACTTATTATCTTCTCTATGAGCATAGACAATGGTAAGAAAACATTTGTAAGTATACTCCGCAATAGAGCTGACCTGCTACATTGCTGACAGAACCGCTGCATAACATTCCCTACCAATGCCCTACTAGCTTTGGAATGCATATCGCAAACCTTGTGTCGTCGGTGATAATCCTTGGCACTAGTCAAATCAGCACGACAATCCTCCACTTGGCACACTGTGCGGTTTGAAGTAGCCACAATAACTTTGCTCTTCTTCCCGCTCTTCCCGTCCAATTTTTCCATCTCAGCTTCTGTGATGGGGTACACTTGCCCACCAAGCTGCAAGTTAAGAAGGGAGCCAGCTTCACCATTCGACTCACCACCATCCCCAACGACAGCCTCCCTCCTCCTCTTCTCCAATTCCCTCTTTCCCTTCTCATTTCCCAAATTGATTTCATCCGAACCAGACGACGAATTGTTTGACAAACTTATATTGGCCGGAATTTCGGGCCTAGCTGGTAATAATTGCATACCCCTGCAATCAGACGGCCCAGGATTAAGTGGAGAAGCCGTAAACAGATCCCCATCCCATTTCCAGTTATTTAAATCCCATTCCAATCTCTTCTTCCCAAGTCCCCTCAAATCCGGCACCACTGGACCATATAAATGATCAGCCTTTCCTCTAAATTTAGCTTCCATTTGTCAAAATTCAAACAACCAGGACCAAAAATTCACCAAAAAGAAAAAAAAAACTCCCAGATTCCAATTCCACCAATAATTCCACAAGAACACAAACCGCACTATAACAACCCTTAAATCATCAGAAACTTCAGTTTAGACAAAACCACACAAACGCTTCCTAATCAGCTTCACTGCGTGCCCAGAAATCCAGAAACAGCACTCCAACACATCCATGGATCCAAACAACAGCAACCCACATGCCCAAATTACCCTTAAGAAAATTACCAAGAAATCAGCTCAACAACATCACAAGAACCACCCCTTACCAAAAAGCTTCTAACTTTCAAAACCCACTATTGGGAAAAAAAAAATGAGAAGAAAAAGACAAACCCAATTAATAACTGCAATTCAACAACTAAAAAGGCAAGAACAGGGACAACTTGCCGACAGAGACCGTGGCGTTTCTCGATCCATAGAGAGCCGTGGGCAGCGGTGGCGAAGTGGTGGGTCTGTGAAGATCGCCGTCGATAAAGAAGAGAAAATTTCGGAGGGACGGCTGAGAAAAGTGAGAAAAAAAGCAAAGATATACCAGAAATAGGGGGCGGAAATGAAAAAGGTGAGAACGGACTTTGTATAATAGTAAAAATAAAATGATATATAAATAATTATACATAAAAGTACATTTTTTATTAGTTCATTTATGACGTCATCCAACTGGGAATCTAAGCCCAACGTCCGTGTCGCTCGCTCTCACATCCTCCTGTATAGGTAGGTGTGAAATCTTGACTGCCTGGTAATTATCGTTTGAAGAAATTAAGGTTACTCATTTTCAATTATAAAATCGTTTTATATTTTTAAAAAAATAATAATAATTAGCCAAATCATTAAAAAATAAAAATAAAATTCTCAGCTTCTCTCCGTTTACCCATTACCGCTTAAAATATAAGCGTTAATTGCACTTATTTTCGATCAACATTTAGACATTTATATTTAGGCTTATCAACATTAAAAATTTTATATTTATTTCTTTTATGTTGAAATAATGTTAGGAGGTGTTTGGTTGGAAAAAAGTTAACCAAAAAATATAGTAAAAATATAAAGATTTGATGTAAAAATAATAAGGTGTAATAAAATTTAATTAGAAGAAAGTATAAACTTCTTACAATTTTTGATTTTTTTTATTCACCAAACAGGGCCTCAAAATTAACATTTTCTATTAAATCAAACTTAATATTAAATGTTAAAATAACTAAAATTTTAGTTTTTTTTTAATTTTTTATTTTTTATTTTTTTACTCCTCACTCTTATATATTTGTCAGTTTTCTTTACAAAAATCTTCAAAATATTTTTGTTTTTACTTATATTTTAGAATTTAAGTAAAGAAAACTTACGAAAATGTGAGAGAGAGACAAAATAGGAAAAACTCATAAAAAATTAATTATTTTGACAATTCCTATTAAATTTTAATGAGTAATTTAATAAAATGGGTTAATATTAACAATATTTTAAAATAAATAAATATTAAGAAGTCTAAAGGTAATCATATAAATACTGAGAAAAAATAAGTTCAATTTACCAAGTTATAATTGGTCAATAAGGAAGTGAAAGTAAATCCTCAAATAAATTCAAAAATTATTATCATAATATATAGAATTTATGTTGTTTTAAGTATTGAGGTTGTACTAATAAATCCCTATTTTTATGGTTGAAATTTATTTAAATGTGGTAAAAAAAATATTACGCCTAGTGTAATTTTATTTTCTTTTTAAAATAAAATTTGGAGAAACGTGAATTAAAGTGAGAGTGGGAGCTATTAATAATGCTAAATGGTAGGAAGAAAGAGTAAGAGGATAAGTGCAAAGACAAAATGGGAGGAAAAAAGGGCGTAATTGTATAAGAGGTGTGATTGTATAAAAGCAAGTCACGTCTTTTAGCAGGAATTAACGTGAGTAAAGGACAAGATCATATAAATGTAAGAAGGAAATGATAAAGGTCAATCTATTCTTTAAAAAATGATAATTAATTGAATAAGTATTATAAATAGGGAAAATCTAAAATAAAAAAAACCAAAAAAAAGAACTCTTAGACTTAAAATTTCATTTTTAATGAATTAAAAATTTTAAATTTTAAATTCGTCACTTTTTATT
>QLOD02000017.1:2803623-2822736 GCA_003260245.2 Sideroxylon spinosum | reverse complement strand
AAAGAATTACACGTTTAAACTCCATTTTTTTTATCATAATGAACTAAAAACTTAAATTTTTAAATAATAATTTTTTTCACTCCTAAATAATAATTTCAAGCATGAGATGGCTAATCTTTTGTCTTATGTGGCAGATGGGGGTTCAATTGGAACGTGAGTTGGGGGAGGAGTTCAAACATTTCAGTTAGAAGTGTTTTAAAATTTGAAATTTAAATTTTATTATTCCTTTTGAAAATTGAAATTTAAATGTTACTATAAATAGATAATTAATTATTTTTTTATATTTGTATATTTTTAACCGCTACATTTTTATCACAAATTGTCACAAATTTTTTTTCTCTCTGTATAACTTATTGATTTTACATTTATATAATTTTATCCGTTAAATTTATTCAATAGTCAAAATTACTTTTTTCGCATTCAACCTTGGGTTTCTAGATGTATGGATACCTATGGATAAGTCAATTAAATTTTTTTATTTTAAAAAATATATATTTAAATTTAAATTTATAAAATTTTATTAAAAATAAATATTTAAATTAAATTTTAATATGCTTGAAATTTAAATTTTAAATAGATATACTTTTACACTTTTTGTATCATTTATATAATAAGGAAGTTTACAATTTTGAATTTAAGAGTTTTTTCAACTATTAAATTTGCTCAATAGCTAAAATTACTTAATTCCGTCTCTACTTTAATTGTCTTTTCGGTCATATCATATAAAAACATAATTTCTCACTATTCTATATATTTTTTGAATACTTTTTATATATAAAACTTTTTAAATTAATATTTTAAAAAAATTTATAATATTTACAATAAGTAATAAAATTGTACGCATTTATTAAACAATATATGGATAATTATTAGACAAAGTCAACTAAATTTTTTTATTTAAAAATATGTTTAAACTTTAATTTTCTTTAATGTTTTTAAAAATAAACATTTAAATTGAAATTTCAATTTTAATGTGCTTAAAAGTTAAATTTTAAATACATTCATTTTTACACTCTCTGTATCTTTATATAATAAAGAAACTTAAAATTTTGAATTTGGGATATTTTCAATTATTGAATTTACTCAATGTCTATGATTATTTTTTTCTCTTTTTCTTCTCATTTTTTTAAATACTTTTTATATAAAAAATTTCAAATCAATATTTTAAAAAATATGACAATATTTGTCATAAATAATAAAATTTTATATCTTTATTAAACACTGTATGAATACTTTAATCTATTTTGATTAATGACTTATATTTTTATAAGTTATTTTTCTATTTGTTCATATACATTTGCATTATAAATTTGAACTATATATATACCAAATTATATCTCTATGCCTTTTGGCACGCGTAATAACTAATTTTAAAATATAAGAGAATAAATGTAATAATTTCATAAAAAGCCAACAAATCAAGGTTTAATTTGGGAAAAAAATTAGTTTTTCTGTAAAGCATGTTAGTCAGCTACTAAAAACTTAACCTTTTTTTTTTGTTAAGGAAGAAAAAAATCACTCTTTTAGTATCTAACCTTTGATTTTTTTATTACTTTAACATTTTTTATAACTAAAAAATTAAAATGTAAGAAAATAAATATAATCATTTAAAAAAATAAAAAAATGATAGCTAAAAGCTAAAAAGACTGTTTGCTTTTAAACGTAGTCTAAATAGAAGTTTGGAGGCTGGGCTTCCCAAACGAAACCCTTAAGGTTCCGTTTGACAATACTGTCGATTTTTTTTTGTTGTTTTTCTTTTGTCATTTTCTGTTTTGTGTTTTCTGTTACTGTTTATTTTTTCTGAAATAAAAACTGAAACTGTGATTAGAAATGTAATTTTGTTGATAGTTATTAATTTTTTTTCATAAAATATTTAATTCTATTAGTTTCTAAAAATTTAGTAGAATTAAAAATTATATTTCATATTAATTTAATTATAATATTTTTTAAAAAATTGAATAAAATATAATTATTGTATCATTTAATCCATTAAATATAAATATATTAATTATAATTTCATTATATTATTACTAAAATATATTTCATAATAATTCAAATAATTTAATTATGATATTATTAAAAAAATTTAATAAAATATATTTAATATTAGTTAAAAATAACTAAATTAAATTAATTATTAAATTAAATTAAATTAATTAATCTAACTATGATATTTATTAAAAATAATTTAATAACATATATTTAATATTAGTTAAAAATAACTAAATTAGATTAATTATAAAAATTAAATTTAATTAATTAATATAATTATGATATTTGTTAAAAATAATTTAATAAAATATATTCAATATTAGTTCAGTTAATTAAATTAAATTAATTAATTTAACTTAAATTTTATACTTATTTTAATTTAATTAATTTAACTAATATTAAATATATTTTATTAAATTATTTTTAATAAAATATCATAGTTAAATTAAATTATATTTTATCAAAATTATTTATAAAATATGTTTTATATTAATTAAATTAAGTTAATTATTGTATTCAATTATAATTTTTATTTATGAAAAATAGTTTAATAATTAATATTTCGTATTAAATAAATTAAATAATAGTTAATAATTAATTTAATTATTTATTAAGATAAATTAATAAAATATATTACATATTTATTTAGATAATTTTTTTAATTAAATTATATTTTTTATTAAAATAATTTTATTTTTATAAAATATTTAAATAAAGTAATTTATTTTAATATGATAAAACAAAAACAGATAAAATAATAAAATTTAAAAAAATATTTACAACAGAAAACAGAATAAAAACACAGTTTTCCTGTTTAAATTTTTATTTTTTTGAAAATAAAAAAATATTGATAGATTTAACAAAAATATTTTTTGGTGCGAGTTTATAAAATTTTAAAAATATAAACAGAAAAATAATTAACAAAAATAGGGGGCCTGAATAATTTTTTGTGAAAGTTTTGCGCGGCGGCACAAATGACGCGCGCCTTTCAAATTCTTGGCCCCAAAATCAAACATCATGTCACCGGGAAAAAGCAGCATAAAAGAAAAATGGGAACCTGCGAAAACTCTTCCCCAGTCTCAAAATCCTCCATTTCCGAATGGGACAGACCCTTCACCGATCAAGAACTCCAAGCCATAGAAGCCGCTTTCCAATCTGCCACTTCGTCTTCCTCCTTCCCAATGAAGACCCGCCAACAGACCAGCCAGTGCAGCCACATTCGTGAACGTCGCCTGAGGGTTCGCCGGAGCTTGCCGGACTCGCTTGCCGGTAACCATCAACCCACCGCATCCCCTGCCCTGCGAGGTTTTGGAAGGGAGGGCAGTCCGATCATGCGAACCCCAGATTCGTTTTCGTTATCGCCGTGTCGGAGGAATCAATTCTTCGATGTCTATAGTGATTCGTCTCAAGGCAAGCATTTTGCTTTCACTTCTCTCTCCCTCTCTCTTTGGTGTGTTCGTATCTTCAATTTGTGGTGTCAAAAGGGGGAAAAAAAAAAAGAAAATGAAAGGAAAATAGGTAAAATGAAATAAGAAATGAAAGTTAAATTTATTTTGGTTGGGTTAGAAAAAATAACTTTTATTTGACTAGTTATAAAAGTAATATAAGTAATGAGTTTATTTCATTTTTACAACTTGTTATTTTGATTTTTACAACTAAATGTGTGTTTGCAGTGACAAAAAGTAAAATAAATTGTCAATTCATAATTCGTATAATGAGATAAAAATTAAATAATTTTTAGATATTTTTAAAGAAATATTGTATGCCAAACATTCCCTCAGACTCATAAATTTTATAAATGTATATATAAATTGTTGAGATTTATATTATATTTACTCACATTTTTAATTAGATTTTTATGTATTATTTCTGAATTGATAATAAAATAAACTGACACTCGTTTGGAAAACATTCGAGTATTATAATTGATTTCATTTTAAAATAAGAATTTGATTTTATTTAATTTGTAAATAAATTCTGTGCTTGGAATATATATTTAAATTTAAGAATTCAATTAAAATTTTATGTTTAAAACTTAAACAGAATTGAATTGCTTTAAACAAATTTCAAACTTAACCTTACTATTTAATTTATCTATTAAGTTAGAGACTAAGAGGCAAAAATGAAAAAGTGTAAAATAGGTTAAGGATAAATCTGTCCAATTAATTAAATTCAAATAATTTTCCATCAAATTTTATCAATGTTGGTTTGATTTGAAATTGTAAAGAAATCTTAAAATTTTGTTATTCAAATGAAATAAAATTTGATTCATTAAAAATTATTTTTATTCCAAACATAAAATTAAATGACAATTCCTATTAAATGAAATCAAATTCTATCTAAATCTTCCTAAAGAAATAGTAAGTGCTAATATCTAAATCTTCTTTTTTCTTTGTGTCAGCCAAATTAATGATGAGATATCCAGAGTTGGCTTTCAGAGGTCAAATTGTATATAGCAGAACTGTTGATGAGGTGGAGAAAGCTGCAAAGGAGCTTTTAGAGATTGTTGAAACTAAAAAGAGTAGAACGGGTCAAGTCGTTCTTGGATTTGACATTGAGTGGAGACCCACATTTAGAAGAGGTTGGTTTGGTATAATAACTATGTTTTTATCATGCTTTTAGTTTGTATGTTCTGTCTAAGCACTCTGCATCTAATTCACATGCATGATTAAAACTTATTTAGCTTTTCTAAATGTGTAATCTAGGAGGAAATTAAAGCATATGTGTTTTTAGCTAGTCACAAATATGTCCAGCTAAACACCATTTCAGACCTTTAGATTTAGTTTATGTAGGCATTTGTATCTGCTCACTTTAATCGTCCTTAGAATTAAATGCAAAAACTAAAAAGGTGTAAACATTAAGCTGTCATTTGATTTATTTTTTGATTTTTTGTTTTCATTTTTATTTTTGTTTTGAGCTCATTTTTCATTTTATACTTTTGAAAATAAGGAAAATAATTCAAAACGTGTTTGGTTATTTGTATTTTTAAAATTTATTTAAGAAAACAGAAAATAAGTTTACGGGTGAAATTAAAAGTAACAAGAAGTCGTTTTAACCTAAAACAAGGAAAATCTAAACAAAAAAAGACCATTTTTTTTGTATTCTTGTTTTAGAATTTTTAAAACATAAAAAAAGTAGAAAATAGAAAATGGAAAAGTAAACTAAATATCACCTAATTTTTTCATAGTAGTACTAATTTTATCACGTGATAGGTATTTATATTACTCTTTTAGGTCGGTAACCCGAATTAATTTTCTTTTGCACATAAAGGATGACTATCTGAAATGTATAATTTGATAACATTACAACATTTGTTGGTGTATGAAAGATTTTGGATTGGAAGCTTTTTACAGCATGCACTAGAGTTCTATTGCCAGATCCTTACAGAAAGAAACCTGAACTCTGCAGGTGTTCCACCTGGAAAGGTTGCAGTTATGCAGATATGTGGGGACACTAGTCAATGTTATGTGATGCATATTATTCATTCTGGAATCCCTCAAAGTTTGCAATCTCTTCTTGCAGATCCTACAGTTTTGAAGGTAAGTTAAATCTCTGACCTTAAAAGTTTCCAACTTCACTTTATGTGGTGTAATTATTTTCTGCATTCTAGTTTTGTTTATTTAACGTACTGCGTAAAACATGCATAGGTTGGAGTGGGCATTGCAAATGATGCTCTTAAGGTTTTCAAAGATTATAATGTATCTGTAAAATCGTTGGAAGATTTGTCTGGCCTAGCCAACCAAAAGCTTGGTGATCTGAAAAAGTGGAGTCTGGCAGCACTAGCCGAAATGCTCATCTGCAAACAGGTTAGCTTTCATGCTATCTGCTTGGGAATTAAATTACCATCTCATATGCCTGATTGTCATCATCAATTCTATATTGACAAATTTTGATGGGTCAATCAATAATTTGGGGGGCACTAATGCTCTTTTAACACTTCCTATTACCAGACCCTCTTGCACCACTATCTAAACCTATTTTCTCCTTTGAGCATGTGTTGAAAACTGGTATCTGTGTTGACTATTCTCATCATCAAAATGGATTGCCCCAATGGTTATTGCTGCCACATCTGTCTTTCTGTCTCAAGTTGGCTTGATTACAAGATGCCACTTACCAAATTATTACTTTTGGCATCAGCATACTGTCTGTGTGCGTGCGGGCGCAGACTTTGACAGTGCAAATTGGTTTTCTATGTATTTAATAAGATATGCTCTGCTTTGATCATTATCCCATACAGTGGTGGTAGCCCCTGGATCTTCTTCTTGATATTATATGTTTGTTTTTTGTTTCTTTTTCTTGACAATTTGTTTTTGGTTCGTAGTTTTGTAAGAAAAAAAATAAAAAAAATCTAACAAATTAAATATTTCGAGATCATAATGCTAGTGTATGTGTGGTAAAACAAGGAAGTATAATATTAAGAATGATCAAGTTTAGCAAGATTTTGGTGGTTTGGTCACTACAACGGAAATTATTAGATGCATTAATCAAGATAAGCGATACCATGTAAATTGTGAGTAATGAGAGGAAGCAAGTTAAAGCAAAACTAATGTGGAAAGAATATTGAAGAATACAGGTTTCATTTAGAAAATGATCCTAATTCAGCTTAATGGCGGGAAAAGTCAATGTAGCTGACCTCCTTTGGTTAGGGAAAGATTAAAGTTGGGTTCGCTAACAAGGTTTAGATGAATTAGAAAATTGGATTCTCCAACGTCTGGAGCTTGCAGTGTTAGATTCTTTTAGTGCATTCGTACAAATAATGGACTGATGGCCTCCAAAATCGTCCAACTCTAGTTTGGGGCTATGGTTTGAAACCATTCCTTGTTTGATATCTAATTGGAAGTTCCCTGAATGTGCAGCTTCCAAAGCCTGGGAAAATTAGACTGGGAAACTGGGAGAAAGATATTCTATCCAAGGAAAAACTAGAGTATGCTGCCACTGATGCTTTTGCTTCTTGGTTCCTATATCAGGTAAATCGGAAAACGCCATTATCGTTGTGCTCTTTGGTATGGTATGGAGTCGATCTTCTCTCTTATTTTGCTTATGAATTTGACGACAACTATCCCTCCTCCTCTGTTGCAGGCTCTGAAGAGCCTTCCTGATGCTGCTGCTAACACAAGTGAGGGACTAGAAAATGGGCAATTGAAATGATTACTGCTGGCATCAGATGGCTAGATCTGCATCAGCACCAATATTGTTGCAAGCTCTGAAGTGTCGTCCCGATGCTTCTGTTGAAGAACTAGCAAATGTGCAATTGAAATGATTATTGCTGGCATCAGATGGCTGGATCTGCATCAGCACCATTATTGTTATTGTTGTTGTAGTTTGTTCTTACACATATTTGATTTTATAAAAAAGAATGTGGAAGTGTTGGACTTCTTATGTGGGCAAAATGGAGATGCTTTATTTAGGTATTTCAGTGAAAAGAAGTGAAATTATTTTTATGTATTTATTTTATTTGAGAAAAGAGAACAAAATTATAATGCTTAAAACAAAATAACTATTCGTTTTCTTCCCATTTTCTTAATCCAACGACTTCCCCCCCCCCCCCCAAAAAGTAATTAATTTACTTTCGACCACTTACTTTTTCTTATATTCTTCCTTCTCTCAACAAAATGTAATATCCAAACAAACGAGATAAAAAATATTGAAATGAAAAAGGTGTTTTTTCATATTTTATTGTATATTAGTCAAATTATTAATTTGAATATAATGGCAATGTTTAAAACAAAATAGTTTTTCATTTTATTCTTATTTTTTTAACCCAACAAATCCTCCCTCCAACCTCCCCCCTAAATTTTTTTTTTTTTTTTGCTTTTAAGTACTCACTTTTTCTTATGTTTTCCCTCCTCTCAACAAAATGTAATATCCAAACAAAAGGGATTAAAAAAATTGAAATGAAAATGGTGTATTTGGTTTTTCATATTTTGTTTTATCAGTCAAATTATTACTTTTTCTTATTTAGATCTAAAAGATTGATTTCTTATGAATTTTTTTTTCTTTTAGGAGTGAATTTAATTAGGTGAATACTTAAGCTTTTTGAATATATATTGACCCCTATTAATTGAAAACACTATTCAAAATGTTTTTTTTACATTTGATGACTCTTTCAAATAATTTCTCTAAAAAAACGATTCAAATAGACATAAATTTTTTTACACATCTAAAAATTATTGTTTCTAAAAATAATTATTTTTGGTTAAAAACATCATATAAAATCGAAAAAAATTACATTTTTTTTTTAAATCAAACAAAAACTAAAGCTCCATTTGGTTGGTTAAAAAACACTAAATATCTCTAAAAATTATTTATTTTTTATTTCACTGTATGAATTTCGTATCCATAACTTTTATCAAATTTTATAATTTTTTGACACTCTAAACACACCTAAAGATATTCCTGGCACTGAAGATTACAAGGGTAATTGTTACTCGGATGACGGTTACTGGGGTAATAAGTATATGATACTTATATTTGGAATGAGAGAGTAAACATTACACGGTAATAATTATATTATGTTTGAAATACTAAATGTTTTGCAATGGTAAAATTTAATTGAGAGAGTAAATATTACAGGATAATAAGAAAAGCGTAAAAAGAATTTCATTATCCTTCGTTATCCACGTCTCTCGAAGTAAAAATTTACCCCATATGGGGGATGATGGTTATTTTCAGAGTAATTGTTATCCCTATCCAAACATATGTAATAGAGGATAAGAATTACTCTACTAAACTTCTGTTATCCATAAAATAAACATGTTTTAAGTGTAATGTTAATAGTTACAAAAATAATTTTTTTTAACTTTGAGGATTGACTCAACTAATTAGGCCTGGGTTTGCTCTCCATTGTCCTTAATTTTAGTCTTTCAGGATCAACGGAGATTTGTTCGATCGTTAACTTCACAATTTTAAGAATTAGTCGAATAAGCCAAGCTTGACACCATGTGATATAAAAAAAAAAGTTACAAATTTTTTTTTATATTTTATCAAAGTGTAGGCGTAGGAAATGTAACTTACCCATGTACTTATACGCGGGTTTTGGTTCTCGCCTGTACACTTCTTCATTAGCGTTGCGTGTTACTTCCAAACAAAGCCTACTGGGAAGAGTCTGACTCCCAATTTGCAGAACCCAACCATTGCAGCGCATTCAAGCACCCAGAGAGAGAGAGTTCTGAGAACTCTAGAGGGAGAAATAAACAAGAGCTCAGAGAGGCAGTTAAGAGAGAAACTAGGGAGGGGGGAGAGATAGAGAGAGACTGTGTTCTGCGAATCGATTGTTTGAGATCTTGTCCTTCCTACAATGCCCAATTTGTAGCGGACAAGGTAAATTAACCTATTCAATAAATTCTTCCCTCTCTTTCTATTCGTCTGTACATATATATATATATATATATACACACAATTCGTTCTTTTCCGCTAAAAACGCCTCGGATTCGAGCTTCTACGATTTTGTTTCCCTTTTGATAAAAGTGATTGGTTACTGAAAAAGGTTTTCAATTTTCGCTTTATTCCTTCGATTTTTATCGAACTTTCTTTGATTTAAGGTCTGGAACTAGGGTTTTTCTTCCGTCATCGCGGAGATGGGCTGAGCATATTTTCGTCGCTGGATTTTCTAGGGTTTAATGGGATCAGTTGCTGGGAAGGCCTCAGTTTCGCCATTTTTTTGGAGAATTAGGGTTTCGATCAGGCACTGGTAGTAGATTGGAGCAGTAAGCTTTTGTAGATTGAGGTTTTTATTGGCGTGTGGAATGGGCAATGATTTCGATCTTCCGAGGCATCAGCCAGGAAATGGACTGGGTAGCTGTGGTGGTGTATATTTAGACTTTGAAATTGCATAAGAAAGATGGTGCAAGGTGGATTTTTTGGGCATGGAAGAAGATTGCAGCTATAGAATCGTTTAGACGGCAACCAGGCTTTCGAAAATTCTTGCTTGTAGGTGAACACTGTTCTGGGTTTGTGCCGTTTTGGAGTGCTTATTCTTCACTGGGGAATGATTTTGGTATTGGGTTCTGGTCATGGGGTGGAGGTGATGGTTCTGTGTCGGTTAGTAAGTCAAGGCAGCAGATCATTTCATTGTGGAACTTTTTCTCTCCTCAAAAAACCTTTTGGGTTAACCTAGTTTGAGCAGAATCTGTACCCAAAGAGTTCCATTTTATTTGGCGATTTTGCATCTGGAGTTTGGAAATTTGCATAGCTAGCTTATTATAACTTTACGGCAATTTGGCTTAATTAGTTGCCGTAGCTAACTTTTTACTTTGAAGTGAAATCTGAAGTGTTATAGTAAGCTTTTCACCCATACACGTTTGGCACAAAAATTCAAAATTTGTCAGTGGAAGAGTTACTGAAGTCCATGAAGTGTTATTGAAGCTGGAAATGAGTGTGGGGACATGGTGCATGGACAGGAGCATAGTTGCTGGTTTGTTCCCTTGTTGGAACAGTGCTTTTGGAAAGTAACTGCCGCATTTTTGTTTCTGTGCACATCAATTTGCTTATTCCACATTCCGATGCGATGTCTCGCTGCTTTCCATTTCCACCACCAGGATATGTAAAGAAGACAAAAACGGATGGTGCCAACTTGCTAAAAAAGGTTACCCATTTATTATTGTTGTGTTGCTAACTTTTCATAATTTTGTGGGATTTACTTGCAGCAGTATGCCTGTCACATACAATTGAATGTGCATTGCGCAGAGCATTTTAGATGCTGATTTGATATTTATTTGCACAAGACATTGGAATTTTTATTTCTCTTTTTGCTCTCATGTTGTATTTGAGTTCAAAACACTATCATGGAACTTTCTGCTTCTGCTGAACTGAAAATGCTAAATGGTGTTTGCTTTATCATGGAATGGTATTTTCCTCTTTCTGGTTATTGGGAGACAGAACTCTTGGCTAATTGGTCATGCATTTGTTGTTTTGTTTATTAGGTTTCTCCTTGAATCAGCTTGGGCATAAGAATTTGATATGTTTTATTAATTCAATTTATTGAATCAGACATTCAAGGAACTTTACATCAGAAAATGGTTAAATATTAGCATTTTTGGACCTTTACTAAAACTGAGAATGTAGCGCTGGCGTGTTTCTTCTAGGCGAATTGATGCTTGATTATTGCTTTTTCTTGCTTTTAACAAATATTGTCTATTCAAAATTTTGTTAAAAGCAATGAACGACGAGATCTTTCATTACTCAAGTTTTGGCGATTCCAAGTGTGGGACTTATTCGATGAATGACAGGATTTTTCAATTTTATCCAACCTAATAGTTATGTTCTGCGGTGTCTATCGTGTAAAAGTTATTTCACTTTGAATAGCCATTAGTTGATTTTGTACCTCTAGTGGTGAGGAAATAAGTTGATTCATCTGCATATTTGAAAGTGTCTTGGACGTGTCAAAACAGCACTAGAGTGTCTTGCCGTGTCCGAAAACTCACTTGACTGCGGTGATGATTGGGGGATTTCGCCAGAGCTTATTTTGGGTGGATTTGTGGCTGTGCAATAAAGGACCTTTGTTGGTTGTTGGTTCAAGGGCTTTGAACAACAAAGTAATTTAGGATTTCAGTTGTTGAACGGTGATGGGTTTTAATTTGTCTTTGAATGACCGGGTTTAGCTTTGATACCAATTTGATGTGAAACAAGAAAGAGAATTTAACAAAGAGAGAAGAAACTAGCCAAGGAGAGAACAAATATTCAGAGAGAGGAGAACACAATGAGGGAGAAAGGAAAACAACTCACAAGGTGTAATTTTAATCAAATATTCAACCATTACTTACAAGCAACACACGCAACCCTTTAAATAAAAATACGAAAATAAACAAAAAGACACGTCCTAGGGGAGACCAAAAGACAATTTAAGGGGGATATATTATTCAAGGGGAATGCACTTATTCAATGCTTGATGTCCCGTCAGAAGGTGTGGATGTTGATTCCTTTTTGCATATCTTGGTTAATTTGGGAGGAAAGAAATAGGTGCACTTTCCAAGGTGTAGAGATGCCTGTCCTAAAGATGAAGGGTTTATTTTTGTTTGTTTTGTTTTAATGGTTGTTGGGTAAGCATGATCCCGATATTCATGGATATGGCTAGTGTTTAGACGTCTGGTTCCGCCAATTGATCCTGATACTTCTATATTTTGGGTAGCATCTCCTTGATGCTTTCAATACAAATTTCTTTACTTATCAAAAAAAAGAAAAAAAAAAAAAAGGAAAACAGTGTTGTTTTTAAAAAAAAATAAGAACAGAACCGAACCATTTTAATTGAAGAACCAAACTGGACAAACCGAAATTATTTGGTTTGGTTTGGTTTTGCTCACCATGTGGGTTGGGTAATAGTTGAGAGAGTTGCTATGGTATGCTGATCGGGCGGAATGTGTAATAAGGCTTCATTATCTGCCCGTAAATTTGAACATTAAGTGAATCATAGTGGATTACATTTGGTTTTCGGTTTCAACTGAAATTCTAGCGAAATTCTAATGGAAAAACCAAACCAAATAAACCAAAATTTTAAGAGGGGGGGGGGAAGAAAAGGTTGAACTGAATCATTTTAACCGAAGAACCAAACTGGAGAAACTGAAATTACTTGGTTTGGTTTGGTTTTGCTCAAAAGCTTGGATGGAATAGCTAACAGAGTTGCTTTGGGAAGCTGATCTGGTGCAATTTTTGTAGCAGGGCTTCGTTATCCACCCAGTATATTCATTAACCCAACTAATAAGAAAATTAGTTAAAAAGTTCGTTAGGAATTCAGATGAGATTGTTAAAAGAGTTAGATTCAAAGAATAATAAAGAATTTGAAAAGCAACTGCAAAGGGAGTTTTCTCTCAAATTGGAAGTATGAACTGTTGTTGGGACTCATACCATCCTTGTTTCTTTAGTTTTAATCAATCAAAATAGGGACATTCCGAAGGAATAACCCTAGGCAACCATCGCCATGTAACATAGATTTAGATATTTTCTTAATTCGCTACTAATTTAATTGCATTATCTATCTCATTTGTGTTTTCTGTAATTAGTCCCATTTTCTGGGCCTCAATATTATGATACAACCAGAGACCCTGGCTTTAGTTGGATTTGATTTTCAGAAGCAATCCTTTTTTTTTTTTTTGGGGGGGGGGGGTGGTGTTGGGTTGTGCGATTTGAGGAACTGGCAAGAGGGTTAGGGAGTGATGATGGTGTTCAAGCTCAAGGAGACTTGAATTGAACCATGTGGGAGCCCTGGCAACATGTCTACCGGCTTGTTTTTGTGGTCATATCGGCTTTGTTTGGATTTCAACAAAAAATTCAGAATTCTACAAATATCTATAAACACGACTTACGAGACTGTAAAATTTAAAATTTCTACTCACTGCACAAAACACGAGACTTAACTTTTACAAATTTATATAATTTTATGCAACTCTAAACACACCCATCATTTTGGAATTATAAGTGGTTAGGTTTTTGCTGAAAACTTTTTGAAGTCCTTCTTCAGTGCTCCTTTATTGTTGTTTATTAATGTGGGAATCAGTGCTATGTGATGGTGGCTGTATTACCGCTTCTAGCTCTCTCCTTTTAGGTGGTTTCTTGCATTTTTTGGGGTGTTTCTGAGGATGCCCTTTTACTTTTATTTTTTAAGATGGAATTATTTAAATTATTTTGGGATTTTTTGGCCTTTTACGAGTGGCTGGGTTTTAATCAGCAATGATCTAGTTTTAATGAGCAATGGTGAAGATGTACAAGTTTATTAGCTTGTTTTCTTGAATCCGGGGGTAAACTCGCTGCCTTCTTTTCACTTCTGTTTATTTTGTTGTATCACTATTTCAAGATGTTTAGTCCGCCTAACAGGATATACCTGACATCCATTTTGCACAAAGCTCAGACTTATTCTCAGGAGACAAGTCTTTGTCATTTGAACAATACTCCTATATTGATTTTATCTAGATTCTGAAACTGACGGTTCTATATATTTGAGTTGGATTAACTTACCCTTTCTATGATTTTCAGGAGAAGCACAGGGAGAGAAAGGAAAAGGAGGACAAGGAGAAAAGAGAGAACAAGGGGAAAAAGGATAGAGCTAGAAATGATGCTAAACATCGGGACAAGAAAGAAAGAAAAGAAAAGCACAAGGAGAAAAAGAAGGATAAGGAGAAGGAAAAGGGGAAAGGTAAAGATATCCCAGAGGAGATTAAAATTTCTGCTCAATCTGAGAATTGCAATGGAGAGAAGCCCAATAAAAATGAGAAAGAGCAGTATGAAGACAAAAACGGCATCTCAAATGAAAAGAAACAGACCCTGCACTTGCAGGGTTACAGTGAAGAGAAGCCTATTCAAAACAGCCTCTTGGCTAAGGGGAATGGGGATTCTAAATTTGTGCAGGAGTTGGGCAGGGGGATTAGAGATGAAGAAAGAGGAACTGGGAGCCAGTTGGTTGAGAAACTTATGGGCATGGAACAAACAAATAATGAACGGATGGATAAAGTGGTGGTTAAGGATACTGGAAGTCTGGCTGGAGGGAGGAAAAAGAAAAAGGGAAAAATTATTGATATTAGAAAGATCGATGAGCAAGGAGTCAAGGATGACGCAAGATCTATTGTCAGTGCAGTCATCCAGAACCTTGGTGGAATGGTCGAAAATAGAGTTGGAGTGCCAAGACCATTGGAGAAAAACATTGAGAGTGGGCCGGAGGGGAGGGAGAGATCCAAAGACAGGGAAGGTGAGGACAAGCAAAGGGACAAATTGAAGGTCAAGGACAGGGATAAAAAAGACCATGGAAAGGGTAAAGACAAAGAAAAACAGAAGAAAAAGGAGGAGAAAGTGAAGGGGAAAAGAGAAGTAAAGAATAAAAATCAGGACAAATTCAGAGATAGCAACAATGGCCACCTTTTTACTCAGAACTTCAGGATTCCAGATGTTGCTAGGGATGGGGACAGGAACACTCCTATGGTGGGAAATCTCAAGAAAAGGAAAGATCTCGAGGAGAATGGATTTTTGCATGGTGAGTTTTTGCGCACAATGAATTTTGATGGTTATTATGTTCTATTGTTGTTGAAAACAACTTGGGCAATTTTTTCCGAACTAGTGGTGGTAATGAGAGGTTTTTAGTTCCTAGTGTCAGATCCTACTATTTTCAAAAGACACTTTTGGTGTTAGCCCTGATCTAAGAAACTATTGTATCAAAATTGGTAGCAACTGACTGGCTGCGTTTTGTCATGACACTAATCAGCCTTCTTATTTGACTAATGTTGCTTTTTGTTGAATTGCCTTACAGACACTAATGTTAGGCCTAATAAAATGTCAAGGCCCAGTCCTCATCCTCTGACAGAGAATGGTAGGAAATTGGAACCTTGCCAAACTCCCATCCTTTTTACTTCTGATGGGCAGGGCCCAGCAAATAATCATATGGTGGCTAAGAATGAGCACAAGGTAAATGGCATAATAGAAGCTCAGCCATTGCCCATCTCCTCAAAAAAGCTACTTGCAAGTAAACAAGCAGATCAAATTGCTCAAGCTTCAATGAAGCCACCCCACCCTGATTCCAAGTATTTGGGCCAGGTACTTTCAGTTCCCAAAATGGAGGAATGGTCCGATTTTGATGACCAGGAGTGGCTCTTTAGCAGTGAAGTTCATTCAACCGAGAAGAAGCCCAACCTTGGGTTGTCTGCTGGTATCACAGAGATGCCAAGGGTATGGGCTGAATCTCTGCAGATAGAATCAGCTGATCTCTGTGCCCTGCCATACGTTGTTCCTTACTGATGAGTATTTAACAGGGAACAATTTGATGAGGTGAGTCCTTCAGAAAAATGAACTCGGTGGATGAAGACATTAGCTGGCTCTGCATTCTTCCCATTATACAACTCTGTTGCAAAGAGTAATGTGGCCAATGCTATGTCCAGAGTTTTTTCCAGCTGGGCAATATGCTTGGTCTCCAGTTGGTGTTTCTTCGCAGGGCTATAGGATGAGAGAGGGATGGGGATTTTTGGTTCCGTGGAGCAGTTCATTTATCTGAAATGAAAATTCCTTGAGAAGAGCTTTGTCAGGAAAAATTGAAAAAAAAAAAAAAAAAAGACGGGTGTGTATAATCTTGTGCAAATTTATTTTCTTTCATTAAAAACTGAGTTGATGCTCTTTCTAGTTAGTGAAGGAGAAACTAGTGGCTGTGTGTGGTCTTTGCAATTCCACCGAAATTTTGATTTGTAACATAGAAATGTCATTTACCAGAGATGTGAAGAGGGGAAGAAGGGGTAGTAGTATCGTGTCATTCGATTGATTGAAGAAGGGAGACGTAATCGTTGTTTATAATCCCATTGAGTTTTCTGATATTTGGTGAGGACTTTTTGGTGTTCTTTCGATTTGTTTGTTACCTTATTTAGAATTGGCTCTACTGCGTAAGGCTACTTAGGGTTAGGAGAAGGGAAATTCCAAGTTTTGAAATGACTTAGATATGTATATGTTTTATAAATGATAATTGTAATATTAATACATAGAACATTAATTTCTACTTAAAATGATATATGCACAAATATATTAATTTATTATTGTTTGTTGAAGTGAGAGGTAAAGATATCGTAAAATACATTACTATTAATAAGTATATGTGCTCGTTTGAAGTTTTGTAAAATTTTACATATTTTGATAAAATTTAAATTTTTTACTTCTTATAAGAATTATGAAATTGTGATTTTTTTAAATTTATATTAACTTTTATAATTTCAAATGACAGTTATAATAATGTATATATTAATGTTTCTCAATATTAAAATATATTTATCTTAAATAAAGTGGGGGAGAAAGGGAAGATAAATATAAGAAATAAATATATAATTATAATATATTAGTGCGATTATTAGTATTATAATAAAGTGATCAAGAAAAGGCCCATGTACTAAAAGAATTTTATGAGTTTAGAATACTAGTTGCCAATGCTATAAGGGTGTAGTCCCATATACAATAATATATAATAATAATCCTTAGAATACAAAAGTGCGACATCTGCAAATTTTTTTTAAATTCAATAGTGACATGTTATAGACATTATTTTTAAGAAATATAAAATTGGGTGTGATTATTATTTTTTTCTTTCTTCAAAAGTTTTGCGAGGAGATATGTTTTGCACTTATATTTACGTCTAAAAATCATTTGTATGGCAAACGGGGACTATTGTTTTAGTTGATTTTTTTCTTTCGTTGTCGTTGTGGCAATGACAATTTTGGATGAAAGTTTTTCGTATCCCATCCTAAACAAGAGTTCTTCTTCTTCTTCTAACTTAGAATATGCTTGGTTGGATGGAAAATAGGAAGGAAAGAAAGAGGAGAGAGGATAATACTTCATTTTCATTATTTAAGTGAAGAGAAAAGTTAAGGAAGGAAAAAGAGAAAAAATGAAGGTAACGTCCACCCATTTTGATCCTTCCAAATTTGAGAGAAAAAAAAGAACAAAATATATTACTTCTGCCCAAACCAAATTTTTAATTTTATTTGTAGAAGATGTGTTGGTGAATTTCTCCATTACCCAAATTAACTTTAATAAGTCAATTTATTAATTTTTTTTGATGACTTGAGTGATTGACCATGTAGCTTGATTGTTTTACAAAGACTCGTTTAATAACTTACAAACAGAGCTGAACGGATAAATTTATAGAAGCTTAAGATTTGAGTTCAAGCCTCCAAGAAAGGTGCCCAGACAAAAAAAAGAACAAATGTAACGTGGCCTACATTTTAATTATCATATTTGTTGAATTTTGTATTAATTTGAGGTTGACTGGAGGAAAATTGAACCCTAATTAGAAGGCTCAAACTCTGGTGCCCTTTTTTTTCCTTCTGTTTTTGTATCTTGGTCTTCAAGAGTGTGTCTTTTTTTTTTTTTTTTTTGGTAGTGTATCATTTGCAGGGGTAGATATTGAGCCCTTAAGTTCGCAGCAGTTCTTTTAGCTTATGTTTAAAATATAAATTTGTCGAAGAAAAAAAAGAATAAAAGAAAATAATAATAATATAAAATGAAGTTAAAAAACTTGAATTTATTTTATTTTTTATTAAATTAAAAAAATAAAATCAAAATAAGTAAGTATTTATCAACAAAAAAAAATTCAATTTTTAATTGATGAAGTGTAAAAAAATTACACAAATTATTTATTTTATTTTTCCTTTTCTTTTCTTTTTTTTTTTCTCCACAAATCTATCAAACAAGCATAACGTTAGGCTTTTTGACCATGGAAAAATTTAGTAGCAACCAACCATTTGAAAAGTGCTAATCAACCAATCAATTGAAAAGTGCAAATCAGTGTAAACAAATTCGACAAACGTTTCCGTGAGTTATTTTTTTTTCTACGGAGGTATTCTTCGCATTTTGTCGGAATACTGTCAATTTTGAAATATTTGGCAAAGTACTGTTAGTGAGCAAAATATCGCGTTTCTTTGCCAGCCCACCTCTCTTTCTCCATTTTCTGGTTTTTTACGCTTGAACCCTCTCCAGCCCATCTTCTTCTCCTCTTCTTTTTCATTTCAACAGGATGTCCTTCTCCTTCTTCTTCTTCATGTTTCGCCACGGTCCTCCCTCTTCTTCTTCGTTTCAAGCTGCAGTACTTGGGTAAGCTCTCGAAATCTCCCTTCCAACTCACGCACTCGCCGGCGAAGCTCACTAGTTAGACTGTTCTTTACCCGCTATCATTTCCTTCTCTATTTTTCGGTTTTTAAGCTTGGACCCCATACAACCCTTCTTCTTCTTCTTCTTCTTCTTCTTTACTTCAAACTGCAGGCCCTTTTCTTCTTCTTCATTTCACGTCGCAGGTCCTTCTTCTTTATTTTGGTATATGAGATTTTATGGTACTGTTTTGAAATATATGAGAAAGAGTACCGGTATATTTCAAAACAGTACCACAAAGATCTTATATACCAAAACAAACAAAGACAGCATTGGTACTGTTTTAGTATATGAGGTTTTTATGGTATTGTCTTTGTATATGAGGAGTTTGTCTGTTTTGGTAGATGAGAAAGAGTACCGGTATTATTTATACCAAAACAGTACTGGTATGAGGTCTTTGTGGTACTGTTTTGAAAGAGTACCGATACTGTTTTACCGGTACTGTTTCGGTATATGAGGTCTTTGTGGTACTGTTTTTGTGGTACTGTTTTGAAAGAGTACCGGTACTGTTTTATCGGTACTGTT
>QLOD02000017.1:2701967-2720686 GCA_003260245.2 Sideroxylon spinosum | reverse complement strand
GGAATACTTCTTCTATGGCATTTTTCATGGCCATACATTGATCAGTAATAATTGCTTTAGGAGCACAACCCGACATGCATGCCTTCCAAGTCTCGAATAACCACGTAAACGACTCAGTGTCTTCGTTAGAGATGAGCCCACATCCCAACAAAGTAGACTGACCATGATGATTGACACCTACAAATGGAGCAAAAGGCATGTTATACTTATTTACCAAGTATGTTGTGTCAAAGGTTACAACATCGCCGAACTCCTTACAAGCTGCCTTGCTCCTTGCATCAGTCCAGAATACATTCTTTAATCGACAATCATCATCTACATCCATGGCAAAAAAGAACTTAGAATTATCAGTTTTCGTTCTTATAAAATAACGATGCATTGCCTCAGCATCTCCTTCCATGAGTCGTAAAAGTCGTTGTTTATCCAAATAATTTCTACAATCCTTCTTAAGAAATGGAAGCTTATCGGGTCCCCTAACCTCAACATGAAGTGCATCATAAGTCTTGTGTGTTCTAATCCCAGCTCTGTCATTTAATTCAAGGATTCTTTTTACTTTTTCATCAAGTACCCTGTTGCTCTTGAAAAATCTTGCTTTTGATGGACTTTGTTCATGATTGTGCTCCAAAGTAACCAAGTTAAACCTCCAACTTCCCTCTGGATTCATGACAATAGTAACACGAGCTGGACAACCAATTCTTGACTGTGGTCGTAGTTTAACTGGGTTGCTTGTATTCACCTTTGCCGTTCCATCATGAGTGCATGAAAGTGCAAGACGTTGTAACTTTCCATCTTTTCCCTTTCTTGACGTTCTTTTATGAATAGCAAACCCTTGTTGTTTAGCATATCTGGAGTAATAAAAATAAGCGTCCTCTAATGTGTCGAATGTCATTCCTTCTTTCGTTTCTTGTACTTTATGTTCACAATTATCAGTTACCTTTTCCACACTGAGTAGCATTTATCTCATCACACACATTTTGTTGAATGATAACTTCGTACCTCTTGCCCGATTTCATTCTCTCCATTCCATACATCTTCTTGTTCTCCCCATTCTTTATTTGGGGGTATTCTTGATGGAATAGATTCTAACAACATCATATCTAATTAAGAAACAAAAGAAACAAGGTTAAAGCCATACTTATAGGACTGACAAGCTAATTATTTGTATCATTAATCATCATATTCATTAAAATGAATTTTTTTGCCTTAAACCACAGGGACAACAAATTGTTAACTACATCTAATATTGTCAACCATAGTTTATCAAACATAAAAACTTAATTAGTCATGAGTTAATTTTGTTGTTATCTTTCCTTATTTATTTGTCTTCTTGTATATGCATGCATGGGGCGGAGCTAGCTTGAGTCCAAAGGAGCACGTGCCCACTTTGGAAAATTTATTATTATTGATTTTTTTATTGAAATTATTAATTATGCCCACCCAAGAAAAGGAAAAAATTTAGCACGATACTAATGGTGCCCACTTAAGAAAAGAAACAAAAAAAATTAGTCTAATGCTAATTGTGCCTATACAATAAAATAAACAAATTTTAGCTTAATACAAACTAATACAATTGTATCCAACCCACCTAATATAACGAAAAATTATCAACTTTTAACCATTTTTTTCAATGAAAATATTATGTAGTATAGAAGATTTAAATTATTTGTGTCCCCACCCACATTTAAATCCTTAGCTTCACTCCTGTATGCATATATTATTGAGATTCTTTTCTATTTGATTTCGTTTTTTTTTTTCTACAGATAAAATAAAAAAAAAAAAGGTTGGAAAAGTAGCCAATACATTCAATAATGGATGGTTGCGATACGACTCTGATAGTTTTTGAGGACGGAGGTGGCAGAGTGGCTATGTGCCGGAGCTGATAAGGTGTCGGAGCTAGTTGCACTTAAGCGGGAGTTGGTCGAACTACGCGGGAAGTAATTTGGATTTCATGCTTCGCGTGAGCTGATTTGGGATCTTTTTTCCATTTTTTTTTTTCTAAATGGGCTACCAGACGACATCGTTTTGGCCGGGTGTAATTGACGGTGTAAATATATGGGTGTAAGCGTAGCATTCTAGATATGCTTATAGTATATATGGAAGCGAATTTGAGATTTTCACGAAGGAGAATATCGGACACTGAGCATTTAAAGAATAAGATAACAAGTGAAAATAACGAATTATATCGGGATTAAAAATAGGAGATGAGTAATGTTATTTTTAGAGAGAAATAAAATTACTCTTGAATATTAAATTAATTAATATACTTTTCACAATTTAACAGTTAACTAATTTCTGTAACAATACTTGATATTTATTAGCGATATCTTTCGTTACTTTAAAAAATTATTATTATTATTAAGTTTTTACTGTCTATAAAATTTATTATGGATATAAAAATTCATTGTGGATATAAGAATTTATACAAAATTTCAGCAATTTAGTTTTTGAATAAATAAAACGATATATATATAAAATGATTTACTAAATTTCAAATATATATTTAAAAGCTCCTAGATCATGAATAAAGGACCATAAGTTGTAAACAAAGAAAAGTCTCTTGGATATTAAGGGCTAAATATATAATGAGGTGGCTAGGTGGGAAATTGTGCCAATATTCCTACATCAAGAAGTAGCTGGGCACGTTTTACCACTGATATATATACAAATTCTCGATCTCATATACTTACATATATACATAGAAGTAAGTAATTAAATTTTTGTTTGATTAAGTTTTAGCTTTTGAAGTTCTGTGAATCTTCTAGGCTTGGCTAGCTAGCTAATTAAGGTACCTACCATGGCTGCTGTATATTTATCGAAGATTGTGATCTGCATGGTAGAATTTAAAATACTAGTATGAAAATTGAACTATGAAATTTATATAATCCCCCTTGAGATTTTACTTCTGCAAAGTTTAACATATTAATTAACGGGAGCTTCTACATTTTTTCCCCCTTCTATTAACCCTTATAAATCAACTTCCATTTTACACTAACAGATAACCAAATCAACTATGATGAAATCATCACAAATTTTTTCTACGTTTAATTGTTTAAAATTAGGACCTCAATAGTAATTAGTTTTTTTAAAAGACCTAGAGTGACTTGACGTGAACAATAATAAATTAATAGATCAACCCATAAAAAATAGCCATAAACCAAATCTTTGACTCGAATTTGCATTCATCCATGACTTTGAAGCTCAATGCGACAATTTCATTATGTATTGAATCCATTTGCCATTAAAAGGACTTCAACCACATAATTGATCGTTTTATCGAAGAAAGACTTCATCAATGCATGGCCTAAAGTTGAGATGTAAATGCTTGCAATGGTGCACTCAAAAGCCGAGATGTAACTTTAGGCCATTGAAGTTGGATTCAAGTTCAGGCACCACTAATTTATACAAAATTAGATATCCAATAATCAATCAATTTGGCACGTCAAGGTCGTGATGCGAAACTACGGGTGCACAAAAATATATTTGAACAACTCAAAAATCAAATTAATCCTATCACTTGAAGTCAATTCTATTAAAGGTTTAGTTGTGGGTTTAAAAAGTGTCAATGTTGATTTTTATGAATTTAGTTTTTGTTAGCCTACATTCTGACCCAACCAACTTAAATCTTTGTTTATTTTTCTTTACAATTTTATTATAAAATTGGAACAGTCTATATGATGATCGGTTCTTTTATAGGTTCGAAAATTTTGAACTTTTTTTTAAAGGTAAGAAAGAATTAAATTAATAATAAAATAATACAAAAACTACAGGACATATGCCTAATTTTATAATAATCTCTGTTCACCTAGCTTAGAGAAAAACTCATAACTTAACTAAGGTTTCTTTTCAATGTTGTCAAAACATCAAATGAATTACACATGATGCTAGAACAACACCAGACAAAAGATTGCAAGACCATAAATCAAAGCAGCAGAATCAACCAAACAAGCTCCACCAGCCTTCATTACAATTTCAAGGTCCACAATTGCAAAGATCAGCAACAAAGCAAAAGGCAAATAATCTCTCCTGGTCGAGTGAAGAGCAAACCCGAAAGATGTGTAAAGCAATACCAAAACAGGCCTCCCATAATCAACAAGGAACAATCCCAATATGTCAACCAGTAATCAAACATATACCACATAAGCAAAGCGGCAACCCATAAGTTCAGTAAATAAGGAAGAGCTGGGAGCAAAGTACATAAGCATCCATTACTACAGCCACAACAATTCCAAACCCAAGCAATCAAACAATCGTCCAAAGGTTCAAGTAGCAAGCAGGAGAAATATCCACAACAGAGAGTAATAAGATAGCAATATGCAGCAACCAAGGATAGCAAACAGGTGGAGCAATTATCGACAACAAGCAGAAATAACCACTCCGCAACCACGAATGGCAAATTATGTTACCACAGGGCATGTAACAACCAAGCAACAATCAAGTCACCTGCACATTAAGGAGGGGGAAAGGAAAGGAAAGAAAGGAAAGGAGAAGAAGGGAGAAGAAAGCAGCAAATATAGAAAAACAGCCACTACGAGGAAATGCTGTGGACTCAAAACAGCTTGTCAATCCACAGCAGGGAGAGCAGTGACCAGAACTCAAATCAGCCCAGCAGCAGAAAGAAAGATGAACCACAGCTACTAATTTAGACTGCACAGTAGCTAAAACCAAGTGCAGGAAAACAATTAGTAAACAGCAACCAAGCCAGCACTGAAACACCAAGCCACCATCACAAGGAACCATAAACCAATCTCCAGATATCAGTAGCATCCAAATAATAAAACTGCCAGATGCAGCAAAGCAAGAAGAACTTATCAAGCCCAAGGGAACCACCAGCACAGGAAATTGGATTTTATTTGGTTTGAAATTACGTCCGTATAACTTCGTCTATGTTAGGGTATCCTTGATATACCGGTCTCAAGCTCGGATAAAAGAGGAGGGTTGTGCACTAGGTAGTCGACAGCTAGCATAATATTTAGTCGGATTTTTAATGGATTTGAGACCTAATGAAATTTTGTGGGGGCGTCCCTCGCTTAGTGACGCGCTGTATGGTTCGAGTACAGTGATAAATGAGCAACAACCGCTGCATCGGCGTCCGGGTGCAGTGTTAAATAGGCAAGGGTCCTCACACTTTCCTGGACGAGTGAAAGCGACAAGGAAGCTAGTACAAAATAGAAGGTTAAGATTAGGTACTTGGAATATTGGGAGCCTAACTGGGAAATTTGTGGAAGTAGTGGATACAATGGAAAGGAGAAGTATCTCAATTGCTTACTTGCAAGAGACAAGGTGTGTGGGACAGAAAACTAAAGAGATTGAGATGACTGGATATAAGTTATGGTATATAGGACTTAATAGATCGAGGAATGGGGTCGGCACAGTGGTAAGTAAGGAGCTAAAAGAAAATATAGTTAATGTAAAACGCTCTGGAGATAGAATTATTGCGATTAAGTTAGTGTTAGGAGAAGACATAGTGAACGTAATTAGTGCTTATACCCCCTAGGTGGGCTTAGGAGATGGACATAAGGAGAAGTTTTGGGAAGACTTGGAAGGAGTGCTACTAAAGATACCCCAAGGAGAGATGGTTTTTATAGGAGGAGATTTGAATGGTCATATAGGACGTGACATAGATGGAAACGTAGGAGTACATGGGGATATGGATATGGTAATAGAAATGAAAAAGGAAAGGATATTTTGGAGTTTGCAGTGGCTTATGATTTGATGGTAATGAACACTTTTTTTAGAAAGAGAGAGGAACATTTGATGACTTATAAGTGGCTCCTCAAGGACAGAAATTGACTTCTTTTTAACTAAGAAAGAGACTGCTTAACTTGTAAAGATTACAAGGTTATACTGGGAGAGAGCTTGACTTCCCAACATAGGTTGTTGATCATAGATGTGCAGATCCAAAGGTGGACTAGAAAAAAGAAATTGTATAGATGCTCATGGACTAAATGGTAGAATGTGAAAGGTGATAAGCAATTAGCATTAAGGGAAATAATACTAGAGCATGACATTTGGGGGATAAACGAGAGTGCAAATAACATGTTGGACAAGATAACAGAGTGTATTAGGAGTGTAGGTAAAGAAGCCTTAGGAGAATCCAAAGAGAGTGTTCTGGTGCATAAAGAGGCATAGTGGTGGAGCGAGGCTATCCAATATAAGATAAGAATTAAATAAGAGCGTTTTAAATCTTAGCAAAAGGATCGAAATGAAGCAAACTTGGAGAGGTATAAAGAAGCAAAAAGAGAAACCAAAAAGGTAGTTAATGAGGCTGAGGCTAAGGCAAAGGCATATGAGGAATTATATAGGAGACTAGACACTAAGGAAAGCGAAAGAGAGATATTCAAGCTTGCCACAGCACGAGATAGGCGGACCAAAAACTTAAACCAAGTTAAATGCATTCAGGATGAGGATGAAAAGGTGTTAGTAAAGTAAGAGGAGATAAAGGAGCATTGGAAGAGCTACTTCTACAAGTTATTTAACGAAAGCAGTTGTAGTGACATACAATTGGGGTCGCTTACCACTTCCAAGGAAGAAGTGAATCATATCTTCTATAGAAGAATCAGTAGGGAGGAAGTAAAAGAAGCACTGAAAAAGATGAAGAACGGGAAAGCGATTGGGGCAGATGGTATCCGTATTGAGGTTTGGAGGTGCTTGGGGGAGGAAGGCATAAGTTGGTTGACAAAGCTTTTTAATGTAGTGCTAAAGAGCAAAAAAATGTCTGATGCATGAAGGAAAAGTATCTTTATACCTATATACAAGAACAAAGGAGATATTCAGAACTGTACGAACTATCACGGGATTAAATTGATAAGTCATACAATGAAATTATCGGAGAGAGTTATTGAGAGACGACTAAGAGGAACAACAAACGTTTCAGAGAATCAATTTGGTTTCATGCCTGGGAGATCAACCATGGAGACTATCTTTCTCCTGAGGAGGTTAACAGAACTGTATAGAGAAGGTTAAAAAGATTTACACACAGTGTTCATTGATTTGGAGAAGGCATATGACCGGATTCCTAGGAAGATTCTGTGGAGAGTATTGGAAAAGAAAGGAGTGTGTATCGCATATGTTGAGGCAATAAAGAACATGTATGATAGAACCATAACATCTATACGGACGACTGACGGAGAGACTAAGGAATTTTTTATCACGATTGGTCTACACCAAGGCTCAGCGTTAAGCCCGTACTTGTTTGCCCTAGTTATAGATGAGATTACAAGGCATATTCAGGATGAGGTGCCGTAATATATGCTATTTGCAGATGACATTGTCTTAGTAAATGAGACGAGAGAAGGAGTGAGTGCTAAGTTAGAATTGTGGCGGGAAACGTTAGAAACAAATGGGTTTAGACTAAATAGATGTAAAACGGAATATATGGAATGCAAGTTTAGCTAAAGTAGGACAACTGAGGACATAGAAGTAAGTTTGGGCACACAAAAAATTGTGAAGAAAGAAAACTTTAGGTACCTTGGATCTATGGTGCAATAGGATGGAGGGATTGATACTGCTGTAAAGCGTAGGATTCAGGCCGGATGGACCAAATTGAGGAATGCTTCGGGGGCCTTGTGTGATCGAAAAGTCTCCCTCAAGGTAAAAGGAAGGTATTATAAGGTGGCGGTGAAACCAGCTTTGTAGGGATTAGAGTGTTGGACAGTAAAGCATAATCATGTTCAGAAGATGGTAGTTGCAGAGATGAGAATGCTAAGATGGATGTGTGGGATCACAAAGAGAGATAGGATTAGGAACGAGAAGATTAGGGATAAAGTAGGAATAGCAACAACTGAAGACAAAATAAGAGAAAATCGTTTAATATGGTTCGGCCATGTAAGAAGACGTCAAATGGAGGCACCGGTTAAAAGGTGTGAAAGCATAGAGATTGACAGGAGTGGGAGAGGGAGACCTAAGAGAAGTTGGAAAGAAACTATTAGACATGACCTTGCCTCTATGGATCTAACGAAGGACATGGCCCTAAATAGATTTGACTGACGTCATCAAATCCATATAGCCAACCCCATTTAGTGGGAAAAGACTTGGTTTGGTTTGAAATTACGTCCATATAAACCCTCTATTTAATTTAAATATATTTCTGTCGAGTAGATAGTGAGGGTGCCTTGCCAAATGATTTCTCCTCATAAGTTTTACAATTAGTTTGACGATATGCAGAGACTTATATCATTGGGAATCTCTTGATTGACAATTTTTCCCTTGAGATTTGATTATAATCACACCATTACTCAATAAGTCACTCTATATGCCACCATGCCCTTAGATCCCTAGCACTGAACAAAGGGTTCAACCTGAATTTGGAGGAGCTAACCCATTGCTGGCCAAAAAGTACAATTCACATACCAATTGCCTTCCACTCCTTAATATGCGTTGTAAAACGATAATTAACCATGAAAAAATAAATAAATAAATAAATAAACTTAACAACTATAAAATTTAAGTGAAAAGTCACTATCAAACATGAAATAAATAAGTCGCAAAATAATATCATTAACAAAAGATTTTACACCACTGAAATTGACAAATTTTCACCCAAATTTCTTTCTCTTATCCTTTTCATCGTTGGAGAGGGATGCGTACAAGTACTTTATGTGTCTCTGACGACTACCCACCACTCACCTCTTTCCTTCCATTTTTGTGTTTTTATCTCTAGATATCTCTCTCGTTTGTTCGTGCTGGTAACATACTTTGCCATTCCTTATCCCACTATTGGATAAATGAGTTCAAGGCAGAGGCTATGTGTAAGCCTCATAAATTTCTTTTTATAATTAATAAATTTGCCCAAACTTTAATTTTATTTATAGCCCTTATTATTTTTCTTTTGCATGATTTATTTATTGTGCAATTATTCATTTAAATTTAATATCAACTTTTTTGGCGAGGGTTTTACCGAATTAAATTTCAAAGCCAATTCGAATTACCCAAACTACCAAAACCCACCACCACTCCTAAACCATTTACCCAAATTTTAGAGCCGATTAAAAGAGAACAGACTTAGGCATTTCGTCAAACACCTAGTGACCACAACAAACTTACTTTAAATGTTTAAAATAGAATAAGATAAAATGGGCAATGAATTGTGAATTGGAATTAGACTCACGATCATACAAATTCAATGAGGTTTTTATAACTCAAGTATAAACTTTCAAAGAATATAAAGGAACTCAGGTTTAACAAAACAAGCCATCAAATTACCTAACTTAATAGTAATTAATATTTTTAACTCAATTAAATTAATATTGAAAAATAACAAATATTAATTCATTTAGGCTGGCGATCGAATTATTTAATCACCCTTAAAAATTATAATCATAGCTTTGTTCGATAAATTTAGAAAGCATCAAATTAAATTAATAATCTGATCAAGAAAATAAAAACATCAAGAATCTTAACTTACCTCACAGGTATCCATGCAAACATGAAATCCTAGCTTTCCAAGTCCAAAGCCCTCAAAAGTTACTCTAGAAACATTAAAATATGGAACAAAATTGAACAGGAAAAGATGGGAAGCCTCTCTCTCCCTCTTTAAAAATCCCCCAAAAAAAAAAAAAAAATGAAACTAGGTCTAAGAATTTATCTCTCATGAAACCTCGCCTATACATAGTGTTTTCCCTCAAAATTTGCAATTTTAACATTAGAAGATTGAGATTCAGAAATTTTGGATGAGCCATGCACACATTGGTGTGCATGAGAGTGTGTACTTAGCGAAATATATGCAATTTTGATCTTCAAAGACACTATCATTCACATACGAGTGCACACTGAGGTCGTTCTAGTTGTTGTTCGAATGGGGGTGCGAATTGTTGCCTCTAACGTTCAATGCAATTTTGTCCTTCAAGATGATAGATATTTGCGATTTCTAAAGGCAAAATTTATAGCCCTTCGAGTATTCTTTCCAACCCAACAGGAATTGTATCAATCTGAATTTTAAATAAAAAGTCATGGCCAGAATACTTATGGGGTGTTGAGGTAAACTTTTCGAGAAATTT
This sequence comes from Sideroxylon spinosum, assembly GCA_003260245.2. Lineage (NCBI taxonomy): Eukaryota > Viridiplantae > Streptophyta > Magnoliopsida > Ericales > Sapotaceae > Sideroxylon > Sideroxylon spinosum. The sequence goes on along the minus strand of QLOD02000017.1, from coordinate 2,710,691 downwards.
TTGAATTGTGCAACATTACTTCCACTATTTTTGGATCATCCTTGACACCCAAATGATGTAATTAGCTCATGAAATGTCCCTTAAGCTATCAGGACCTCGTCGTTGGCTTTGAATTCTTGAATTGAGCAATGCACAACAAATGCTCAAGGATTCTTATATTCTCTATTTTTTTATCTAAAAATTGAGTGTATGCACTCTTTATCATCCATTATCATTAATTTTGTGTTCTAATTAGAGAAATATAACAATAGAGACCCTTATCATTCCTTTCTCTACAAATCCAAAAAAAAAAATCAAATAACTTGAAATCTCTCATGTACCTTTCTCTTTTCTTCAATCCAAGCAGAGCTATTATATCTTTCTGATTATGTTAGATGGACCTAGCTATTTTACCCCCTCTCTCTCTCTCTCTCTCTCTCTCTTTCTCTTTATATATACACATATATATTTTTGTGTGCGTGTGAAATCTCTAATGTACCTTTCTCTTTTCTTCAATCCAAACAAAGATATTATATCTTTCTGATTATGTTAGATGGACCTAGCTATTTTAGCCTCTCTCTCTCTCTCTATATGTATGTATATATATACATTTACATATATATATTTGTGTGCATGTGTTGGACATTACTATTTTAGCTTTGTTTAAATATGGAACAATCGATCTTATATTGGAACAGTTGTTGATGGTTGAAAATTGGTATAAAAAATAATTCGATTAATGTCAATAATTGCTCTTATTATTTACTTATTTTGATTATTAATTGGGTGCTCAATGGGTTTGACGGAATGGGTTTGTTGAATTCTTTTCCATTGCAACTAATCAGGTAGAGTTTATCATCCCGAATATTATATAATCCAATCCGTGAAGATGAATGATGGTTATTACACAGAGGCCTCTTAATAAATTGGCCTCCCAAGGAAAAAATCCAAATTAGCTTCCCCCAGGCAGTCTTGTAAAATCTAACAAGGCAATATCGAAGAAAAACAACGCAAAATAGGAATTTGGGGGAGTTGATGACATTGAGGTCAAGGACCGTTGTCTCCCCACGATGACATAGTTTCAATGCCAGTCTCCCTCTTTTCCAAAGCAGGCTGGCCACTAAACTTTTTGTTTTTCTTTGCGCTAAACGTTTGCCTCTTTTCGTTTGTTCTCCAGTTAATAGTTTTCCATCAAGTAATGAATCGTCCAATTTCTCAAGAAATTTAGTCAATCATTTATGCAACACCAAACACCATGGTTTAATGAGGGAGCCTTTGGATAAAATGGCAACATTATTATATTTTGATAGACCACAATAAAAGATTTAGAAACACTGAAGTAAGAGATAAATGCAAAGCACAAAATTTACCCAAAACCTATTATCTAAACTGTGCAAAAAGTAACTACTCTTGTAAATCACAACGAAAATAAGAACAATTAGTCAAATAGAAATTTCAAGGGTAAATTGTAATTACCTCCTCTTAATATTGGATGGTAATATGTAATTGCCCTCATTGTTTAAGATTTATACTCATATCTCTTATTTTAAAATCTTTGCCACAACTAAATCCTTTCTTCTTTCCCATTAACAATGCTAAATTGAAAACAATGCTGTCAATGTAGGAAAATCGTATAATATGCCTCTCACGGTTTTACACATTTAGACTGTAAAAAAATATTTGAAGACGCTACTGAATTCTTCAAACATTGAGAAAAAAGCCTTTACCTTACCACATTATAGTCCAGTTCCATTTCTGAAATTGGAAGCAATGTCTGAAAATGAAGAACAATGAAATAACATAGTAATGCTATTTCGCGGGGCAAACCACATCCATACAATGATAGTGAAGACCCTACGACAACAATGGAACGCCCCGAATAATCAACCCGTTTGCCAGGCAGCCTCACAAAATCTTCCCTCCTTGCCTTCAATTACATCTAAAAACGACTTGTAAACTTTATTATCACCGTCCCTCTTCGTACATTATTCATTTTTTTTAACATTTAAAGATTTTAGGGGCATTTTGGAAAATTTATATAGGCTAAAGAGGTAAAAGACACATCTTATACGCAGCTACACTATTTTCTATTTGACATTGACTGTCAGATTGACAAAAGGATTTAGCTGTGACTAATATTTTAAAAAAAGGGCTGTGAGTGTAAATTTAAAATATTGAGAGTAGGTTGCCTATAATTAACCAAATATTAAGGGAAGGTAATTTTAACTTATCCAAATTTGAATATAACAAGAGATGTTTCAGTAAAGAAATCAGCAGTATGCAAAACCAGTTGCATTCATACATTCTAGTAAGGAAATCAGGCACAACTTCTAATTCATGCATGAATACACTCCAAAGTAAAATAGCAATCTTCCCTCGTGAAACACACTCTGATGAAACACATCTAATTTATGCATGAATAACGCCGATGAAACATGTCTAATTCATACATACCATGTAATGTAATGTCATTCCCTTAACTACGCATATGTTACAGGCTCTCTTCTCTTACCTGTATGTTCATCATTCATACAGAGTTGCAAGTTGCTGCAGCTTCTACAAGTTCCAAACTCTTGTACGAATAAAAGGTTCATCCCCATCCTCCTCTCGACTTCCATTGAGCGGAACAAGACTTTCCATATATTCTATAACTTGTACTCTGTCTTTATTACCATGGAGTTGAAGATTCTTCAACTTCTTAGTACTAGGGTCATACAAGACCACCTGCCCCTCGGGATTTTCCAAAAACAATGCACCATTTTTCCAGAATGCCAAGGGCCTCTCAACCCCTGAAATAGGTCCAATACTCACTTCTTTTACCCAAGACTCTTTGACTCCTCGTTCAGTCATCACCCATATGTCAAACCATCTCTCTGGAGCCCGGTGGGCATAAAGTATAACAGAAAACAAGCCGTTGAAGATTGAAAGTTGCAGATCATAATCATACCAAGACACACCAAAATCTGGAAGTGGCAATTTACCAAACACTTCGTCTGCAAAGTCAAAGGACAGGATCAATCCATCAGGACCATCTTCTGCCCACCAATAATAAACTCCATCATTGGTGTATGGGTAAAAGCATTGAATACCACCAGGAAGAACATCCACAGAAGGAATTTCTCTCCAAGAATCAGATTTCAAGGAGTATAACTCAACCTGATCTACTGAACTCCTGCCTTCATCAAAATAATTTTTAACAAACCTTAGGAACTTGTAATCATTAGATTTCCGATCGAATCCGAATCCAACGCAACCAAACGAGATCAACTCAGCACCAGGCGGGCGCTCCAACGGGGACAAAGGGAGGGGCTTGAATTCCCTGATTGCTGGATTCCAGATAAGGTTCTTATAGCTGTCCGAAATACACAATAGCCCATTACAAGGACCCAGGACTTCGGGGTTAAACAAGAAGTTATTGGTGAATGGTATTGAGATGTTTTCGGTTAAAGCGAGCATCTCATTCTCACCATCACCACCATCAGTCACAGTACAGAGAAAGGAGAAACAGTTGAGACCGTGCTTTGCGAGGAAGCAGCCTTTATCTTTGCTGAGACTGGTTTGCTTGAGATGATGCTTGGTGATAAATTCTGGGTTTTTGAAAAGATCGCGCCAAGACTTGCAAACGCAGCGGAATGCCATCAGAGATTTCGCTGGAAGCCTTGTGAGGATATCCACCATAACATCTTCTGGTATGTAGCCGTTGTTTTCCATGGCAGTCTATGATTCTATCAAAGGCTAAAGCTAATTAGATATCAGAAATGAAATCTGTATTTCTCGGTGGAAAAAGGTTTGATTTCGACCCTGACCTGTCTACGCCATGGAAAAGGGGATTTTTATAACAATCCGTTTGGAAGGATTTTATTTCATTCAACGAGAATTGTTGTCAATTCTAATGTTTGCAAGAATTAAATAAAATTTAATTTTAAATTATAATTTAAATTTTCTGATTTATATCTTACTTGAAATTTAATCTAAAATAATAGAATTTAATAAAAATTTATCATTTTCTATTTAAGTGAATAAATTTATTATAATATATTATTTTTATCATATTTTTACTTTCTATTAGTACGATCAAACTTGATATTTTTCTTAAATCAAATCAATTCAATTTTTAAATTCAAAATGTATTTTAAATATAAATTTATTTACAAAATTAAATTAAATTAAATCACACGAATTTTTATTTTAAAATCTAATTAATTCTAAGAGATAAATATTTTCAAACAAAGTATAATTGTATAAGAATCCTTGAGCTCATACCTTTCTATTTTTAGCTATTATCTCTTTGCCTTTTTTTTAATTTTTTTTAAAGTAACTATAAATGCCTTTTTGGCATATTTTATTTTGAAATTTTTTTTTAAATTATTAGCAGTTTATTTTTCAGTGTCTCTTTTTTAAAGATTTTTTTTATGAGATACATTTTTTATTTCTATTTTCCTTTTCTAGAATCACATTTTTTTTTTTTTTTAAATTCTATCCTCTATGTATGTATTCTTCTATTTCATATAATAAGTGAGAATAGCGGTAAGAACTCAACTTCCTTTTTTTGGGTAACTTCTTTCCGATTATGCTCTTTCTATTTTTAATTTATTACCACTTTGACCTTTTGTCATTTTTAACCTTTTTTTTATTCTTTTTTAAAAATCATGATAAATGCCTTTTTGGCAACTTTTTCCCGATTTTGATATTCTTTCTATTTAAGGTTTATTACCATTTTATCGTTTCGTGTGTCTTTTTTGGGCTTTTATTAAGAGGTATGTTTTTTTATTTTTATTTTTATCTTTTTTCTAAGGTCACGATTTTTTTATTCTATTTTATAAACTATTATAATGCACTTTAAACATATATATATACACATATATATTTTATTGACCCGGAACTATCGCCCGAACCAGAGTTGGACGGATAAACCAGGGGTGTTTGAACCAAATCGCAAGACCCAAGCACCAGGCAAGATAAGATAGGCGTCAGTGGGAATCGAATTCGAGACCTCCGGGTTTACAATTGCCCTTCTTTTATTTAATTTTTTTTTCAAGTATTGCATTTTTTCTTATAATAAGCTAGAATACACTTTTAACGAACATATTTTAACAATTTTTTTTATTTTTCCCCTATATTATATTTTTGGTCCTTCAAGCGTTGCTTTTATTTTTATTTTGTTTAGAGTTTTGGGTTTTTATCTATTCTATATAATAAATTACAATACACTTTCAACGTTTATATTTTTACCAATTTTTTTTTTTTTATTTTGCTCTAGTTGTACATTTTTAAATCCTATAAATATTGTTGTGTTTTTTTTTTCTTTCTGAAATAAACTGCAACATACTTTTGCAAAAATATTTTCACTAAGTTTCTTTTTTTTTTTTTTGTAATAAGCTAAAATGCACTTTTAATGAATATATTTTCACGAATTTTTCATTTCTGCCTTTATTTTATATTTTTGATCCTTCAATTGTTGCTTTTCTTTTTTTTTTTTTTTAAGTTTTGGTTTTTTCTTATTCTATGTAATAAGTCGCAATTGACAGTCCCAAATACATACAAGTATCCAACACTGATAATAAAGAGTTAAAACTAAGAGACATTCATAGCTGAAATTAACTTCAAGAACCATCACCCATCTAAAGAACACACAGATTTGTTAACAAGGGTAAAAACTCATTTGTCCCCAAAAGAGAAACAACCCCGAATCCGTAAATGGATCAGTCTAAAAATCTTCACTATATAAAAATGAGGTTACAAGGTGTTCAAGGAGAGTATTACAAGTTTTCTCAACCAAATCCCATTGATCTACTTATACATCAACCTCCTAACCTTGCTTGCTTGCCAACCTACAACTCACCTCAAACCTGTGAAGATTCTAACCTTCAATCCATGAAGATCCAGCTCTCCAATGTAATACCACACCACAGATCTAAGCCTTAAAAAGTTGGATTGTTACCAAAGATGGTAAAATCACCTTGATGGTTGATGAGATCCAATCCTAGGTCATCCTTGTAGTTTTTTGCTCAAAGAAATAAGAATAATCTGCTCAGTACAAAAAGCTTAGGTCTGGAAAAGAATATTTCTTTTATATCAGAGAAGAGGGGTAAAAAAGATATTTTGATTTAGTTAAAAAAATCTATAGGGCAGGGGAAGTTCTTGGGTAAGAGCTTCCCAGCTCATGCTCACGAGGCATACTGGATACACTTGTACACTGGTGTTTTCCAGGTGAAGGTGAACCTCGTGGGCACGAGATGCCTTGTTCAAACTCGTGTACCTCCCTTTACAGAAAACAGAGCAAAGGACCAAGATAGGATCACGTTGACAACCTCCTCTTCACCTAACATTCTCCAATTCAAATAGTCACAAACACTCTTTGGCATGTATTTGTGAACAATTTCCACAACCTTGTGACATTTAGAAGAATACGAGTAAAGTGTTTGTTCGGAATTTGCCAATTTAAAAAAAAACAAATGCACAAACACTAACAGCAATGTACTTTCAATGTATGTATTTTTACTAACCTTTTTTTTTTTAACTCTAGTTTTATATTTCTTAGTCCTTCAAGTATTGCTATGTTGTATATTTTTCATAATAAGGTTCAATATACTTTTAGTATGTATATATTTTTTTTATCATTTATTTAAATTTTTATAATTCTTTCATCTTTCCCTTATATTTTTCTTTTTCTTTCCTCTTTCATTTTCCTTTTCCTTTCCAAATCTGTTCTCCTACTCTAAGGCTATGTTTGGATTAATATTTTACCACAAAAAAAGAAAAAAAGAAAAAAAAGAGGATAAGAATTCAATGTTACTCTTAATTTTGATTTGTAATGAAAAACAAAAGGAGAAAAGCATGAGATTTCAAAAATTAAAAATAATTATATTTAAATTAATTTACTTATAATTATCCTCTATTTTCTACCCCACTCAAATAACAATAAGAATCCGTTTGGCGTGATGAAAAACAACAAAAAGGGTAAAAAATTGTGGTTTGGCAAACTTTTTTGATTCGGTGTACTACCAAACCATATTTTTCAGAGATGAATAATGAAACTTTTTGACTTTTGTATCAACTTTTTGGAGAGAGAAATTATTGGAACGGTTTCGCGTCAGAATTTTTGCCTTTTCCGTTAGTTTTCTAGAGAGAAAAATCATCCGAAGGATTATGAAGGTTCCGTCATAACGACTTTGTGTCAAATTTTATTGAAATTGGTTAAAAAGTTTTTAGGATTTGTTGAAAAGTTACTAGGGTTTTTAAAATGTTATTGGGATTTCTAAAAAATTTATTGGAATTTATAAAAATTTGTTCGGATACGTAAAAATATATATAAATTCTACGAAGTACGAGAAATGCAAAATGTGTTTGAGAATTTTAAAGGTTTTCAGAGATTTTAAAGGTTTTTTTATCATTTTCTTTTACATCAAACAAACCCTATAGGTATACATTTAGAAATTTATATTTTTTTTCTTCTTTTTCTTTTTTCTTTTCGTTTTCTTTACCGTTAGGAAATTCTCAATCCAAACATTCCTTATCGTTACATTTTCTAATTATTTCACTTTAGCTAGTGTCATATAATATATAAAATTTATACTACTCAAAAACTATTATGTATATATATATATATAAAATTGAGCTAATCTAAGTTGAACTCAACTTGTGTTCAGATTTATTACCTTCTCAATACTCAAAAGGGAATAAAGCCTGCAAGAGGCTCTTCTATGCATTGATACAAAAAATTAAAAGCTTATCTAGCAGATGTTATCTAATTATGCTTCAAAATTATAGGACTAGTTATTATAATTAATATTACTTTAGTTAATTTAACTAACTAAATATCTAGTTTTTTTCTATTTTAGTTGTAATCTTCTTTATTTTATGATTCATACAATTAAAGATACAAGTGGATCATCAAGTAAGTAATACAAATGTACATCCAAGTTGGTAAGTGAATATGCAAGTGGGCATACAAGTTGAACAAGTGATATAGATGAAGAATTCCAATTGAATACATAAGTGAAGAATTCATGATGGACAAGTAAATGTTAGAATTTAAGTTTGACAAATAAGAGAAAAATACATGTGTGATTGCTAGTTGGAGAATTTAAGTAAGACAAATAAGTTGAACAATTCAAATTAGACAAGAAGTATACAAGTGACATGCAAGTGAATTTGGTATAGGATACCTATAAATACACATTATCACAAGAAAAAATACATGTAATTTTGTAAAGAAAGAAGGTTAGAGAGAAAGAGTGTGAGCCAATATTGTTTTGTACATTTCTTTTTCTTCTCTTTTCTCTTCTTGTTTTTCTATTTTCAACACTTATTTTCAAGCTTATAATTTTGTTTAGGTACTTTCTATATAAGCTATGTTTTCAAGCTCTCAAGTTTCAATGAATTTCCTTTCCTTTATCACATCTTACTAAGTTTTCTTATTTAATCTCAAAACAAGAAGAGTGTTAGTTGAGATGATGAATTCAACCTTGTTATTGGTTTTATAGTTTAAATTACTTTAGGTCTGTTTGACAACGCTGTCGTTTTTCTGTTGTCGTTTTCTGTTTTGTATTTTCTGTTGTTGTTTATTTTTTCTAAAGTGTAAATTGAAACTGTGTTTGGAAATGCAGTTTTGTTTATAATTATTAATTTTTTTCAGAAAATATTTAATTTTATTAGTTTCTAAAACTTTAATAGAATTAAAAAATATATTTCATATTAATTTAATAATATTATTTATTTAAAAATTGAATAAATATAATTACT
>QLOD02000017.1:2673151-2685461 GCA_003260245.2 Sideroxylon spinosum | reverse complement strand
TTTTTAATAACTTTTTAATAACTTATAAATTGAGAAATTAATAAAAAAAAGTAATAAAAATCAGTGATTTATGAAATACTTAAAAACAAAAAGTTGGTTTATTTTGACTAAAAATTGTACTCCAATCGGCCCCTTTGCCCTTTTGTTTTTTTGTTTAAAGTAACTAAAAATGTCTTTTTTTTATTTTGACATTCTTTTGTAAAATTATTATCATTTTATGTTTGTATGTCTTTTTTTGACATTTGTTTCCAAGGGATACGTTCTTCTTTTCTTTTTCTTTTTTTCCAAAATCAGGATTTTTTGTTTTTATTTTTATTTTTCAGAATTATGAATTTTTTTATTCAATCTTCTCTGTATCTATTCATCTATTTTATAGAAGTGAGGATAGTGGTGTAAGGATTCAACGTCCTTCTTTTCTGGGTTACTTCTTTTTCGATTATGCCCTTCCTATTTTAAGTTTATTACCACTTTGCCCTTCTGTCTTGGTTAACTTTTTTTTTTTTTTTTTTCCACGTCCTTTTTAACAGAAACTATAAATATCTTTTTGACAACCTATTTTGGGTTTTGATATTCATTTTATTAAGCTTTATTACCATTTTATCCTTCTATATTTCTTTTTTTTTGGAGTTTTTTTTCTTAAGAGATATGTTTTTCATTTTTATTTCTCTTTTTCTTTTTTTCAGAGTCAAGATTGCTTTTTATTTTATCTTATATATATTTATTTTATATAATAAACTGTAATACACTGTAAATTATATATATTTTTACCAATTTTTTCATTTTTGCTTTTGTTTTATATATATATATATATGTATTCGTTTTCCAAGTGCTGTTGCTTTTTTTTTGTTCTATGTAATAAACTTAACTCCACTTTTAACGAAATATTTTTATAATTTTTTATTTGTATTTTTTTTAGTCTTTCAAGGGTTGTTGTTTTTCTTTTCTTTTTTTTTTTCTTTTAGAGTTTTGACTTTTTCTTATTCTATAATAAATTGCAATGAACGTTTAACAAATATATTTTTATCAATTTTTTTTTTATTTTGCTCTGGTTTTATATGTTTAGTCCTTCAAGTATTGTTCTTTTTTTTTTTTAGGATACAACATGCTTTCAATGTATATAATTTTATCATTTATTTAAAATGTTATATTCCTTTCATATTTTCCCTATTTTATTTTTGTTCCTTTCCTCCTCCCTTTTCTTCTCTCTCTCTCTCCGAATCTAATCTCTTACTCTAAGGCTATTTCGAGTCAATGTTTTGCCACACCAAAAAAAAAAAAGAAAAAGAAAAAGAAAAAGAAAGGAGTTAAGAATTTAAAATACTCTTAATTTTGATTCGTAATGAAAAGCGAAGGGAGAAAAGTCCGAGATTTAAAAAAATCAAAAATAATTATATTAAGATTAATTTACTAACGATTATCCTCTATTTTCTACCCCAGTCATATAACAATAATTGTATAACATTTGGAATTACATATCTTTTTTTCTTTTTTCTTCTTCCTTTCGTTTCTTTATCATTGTGAAAAATTCGCAATCCAAACATTTATCATCTTTAATACATTTTCTTTAGGACCGTTTGGAATCAAACAAAATATTATAAATCTTTATAAATACGAATTACGAGATTGTAAAATTTAAATTTTCTACTCACTGCACAAAGTAAGAAAAATTAACTTTTACAAATTTATATAATTTTATACAATTTCAAACACAACTCTCACTTCAATCAATGTCGTATATACAAAATAAGTGTCATTATTCGCAACCTTACTTTTTCTCCTCATAGCCGAACATACAACCGACAAATAACACCTAAAGTTCTAAAAATACTCACAGATTACTAAATTTTTTGAATAACCGATTGTTTAAATTGTTTGATTTTTTTGGCAAAAACCTATTTAAAATTTTTAATTTATTCATTAATCAATCGTTGAAATGTTTCGTTTATCTATCAAAAATTTATTTTAACAAGTGATTATTGAATTTATTTGATATGTTTATCAAGTAGTTGCCGATATTATTTGATATTTTTAGCAACTTCATGTTGAAATTTTATATATGATCTTTTAAAGTGTGGATTATGCGTAATAAATATGTAAGACAGATAGGTCATTTTGCATTAAGCATTTTTATCAGATGGGAAAAAAATTAATTAAGCTACAAGAGAGAAAATAAAATGTTCACGCACCCAAAATTTGTACTACTAAATAGCCATTATAATATATATATATGTTATACGTATGAACCCACCTAAGCCGAACTCAACTTGTGTTCAGATCCATTCACTCCTCAGCACTCAAAAGGAAACAAGTCTGCAAGATGCTCTTCCATGCACTGATACAGAAAATTGAAAGCTTACCTAGAAGGTGATTACCCATCAAAGATACTTCCAAGGCTGCGCTGTTTGGAATTATCCCTGGCATTAAAAAGGAATCAAAAAGGGATCAAGCCTGCAAGATGCTCTTCCATGCACTGATACAGAAAATTGAAAGCTTAACTAGGAGAAGGTTACCCTTCAAAGATACTTCCAAGGCGGCACTGTTTGAAACAATCCCGGGGCATTAAAAAAAATCAAACAGTTTAAATTTTGACCCGTTGAAGAACTCATTCGAGATCGTCTTCTTATGAAATCAAACTAAGTTTTAACACAATTCGTAACTCAACAACGATTGGAGCACACATCATTCAGAACTCATCTCAAAAACTTAATAAGCTAAGCTTGAACACAATTTCAAGCTCATAAGGTTTTCAAACCAAACTTAAACAAACTAATGTTCAGCTTGATTCAGTTCATATGAAGGTAGAGCAACTTACAGTGCTGGATGATTGAACACAGTGAGTCAGTGACTTGTAGTGCAGACCTTTTCAGATCCCAATGAAAGATTTTGAGTCCAAAGTAAAATCAGACATTCTCAAGAATCTCAACAAACATTTTACTCCCATCCACAGTAGTGTTAAACAGAAAAATTTTGATTATATAAAAAGCATTGTAAGATGTATTGATAACTAAGTTAATTTTTGAGCAACCAAGAATCCTTTGCTAACAAAAGCCACAATGCAACAGCTTCAAAAGGCTGTGAATGCAGGGCTCAAAAACTAACTAGTCTGGAACCAATAGAAATAAAGAAGAAAGTTTAAGCTCATTTCTAAATTAAAAAAAAAAGGTTTAAACAAACTCCATGAATAAATCTCAACCCCAATAAGGGGTAATTGATCCCAACCAAAAGTGAACCAAAACTGGCAGATGGGTCCAAAAAGTCTAGTTACTTCAACATGCTTTGCTGTTGATACTTTCCCGAGTAGATGCGAAAAGGTCAGTCTACTTCCCACCAGCAGCCTCCTAATAATAAATCCTAAACCCCACACAAAAGAAGAAACTGTCAGTGGAGCAGAAAAAAATGACTCAGCAGAATAAATGAGATAGCATAAACTTAACGCCTCATTTTCCAACTAATCATGAGAGAAAAACATGATCCAATAAAAGAAAAGAGGGATTTTTTTTTTTTCCCCTCATTTCTTGCAGCTAAATGACATAACCACCTTCTCCTACCATGTGTGTGTGCATGTATGTGTGTGCGTGTGTGCGTGTGCATATATATATATATATATATACACATCTAGAGAGAGAGAGAGACTCACATGGTTTGACCTATGAGACATTAGACTCCTTCAATAACTATCGGGAAGATAAATCCTGAAAGTATCTCTCGCTTTGAGTTTTTGTCAACATGACGGGCATTTTTTCTGAGCAGCTATTGCCTGACTAATACATATTTTACAAAAGATGTGACCGCACTTGGTTGATGTTTCTTCAACCAACAGGCCCATGCAAACTGGACAACTGAAACTCGGTGCCTTTGGTGGGGGAACACACTGAGACTTTTCTGCACCTTCAGCAATATTGTTGCTCTGCCAACAAATAGTTCCCAGTTATCCAGTGGTTGGCAATAGAATCTCACAGATTCACAAACAGATGTAAAGTAGAATTTGTAACAACAAAGTCCAAAACATGCTATTAACAACTCTAGTTTCTCCCCTCTCGTGAATTAAACAGAAACAATGCTTCACCATTGTCAATTTCATGAAAGCACATTGTTGGATAAGCTTGGTAAACATTTTGTTTCTATCTCCTACGATTATTTGATTGGTCAACTATGGTCTCATCACTTAGCATTTCCAAGCTCAATTAGAGTATGTTTCTTTTCTATAGTTCCAGAATTGCCTGTTTCCAATTGGCCATTTTCGCAATTGAGCCCTCGATCTCAGAAAAACTAATACTCGGTGAGTTATGTTTCGGATCACATGTTTCTAAAACACTCTACGCTCGTTCCAAAATAGTGAATTTAGCAAACCAAGGAGAATTAAATTTGTTTCCTAATTTGTGTTCTTTAATAAGACTGTCTTTGGATCAAGGATTTGTCAAGGGAAAAGGCAAGGGATAGGATTCAAAATCAGTCCTCCTGTTTGGTTTATTACAGAAAATGGAAAACTAATACATTGATAAATGCCCTTTTATTTTATTATGTTTTTGGATCAATTCAAATAAAAACACGTGTTTGGGATTTTTAAGTTTCCTTCCCCTTTTCCCTACCTTTTTTCTTTTACTTTACCCTTCTATTTTCCCTGACCAAATCCTCACTCCAAACACACCCTGAATAGGAAAGGGATTTAACATAATGAAATTTACTCTAAAGAAAGGGGAGGTAAGATATAATTGAAGAAAAACAGAGAGGAAAACTCTGTTATCTTATTTTTTTTCATGTATCTTTTATAACAACCCAAGGGCTGCTATATACACAGAATGACTACATCTACTAAATTTAAACTCCTAAAAACTAGCATAAAAATAATCCCTTAGAATCTGAAATAAAACAGAAAAGGTAAATTGAGAAATTAGGATATGGAAAAGATCAAATCCTTATCTCTTTAATTAAAACAAAAATTACAGAAATAAAACAAAATTATGATTCCTAAAATTTATGGATTTAATTCAGACTTTCTACACTCCTCCTCAAGCTGAGAATAGATGTTAATCATTCCAAACTTAGACGTCAATTCTTCAAACTTCACTCTTGAAAGAGCTTTCGTGAGAATACAGACCACTTGAAGATTTGTGAAGTATGAATCAAGTTCAAAATTCCTTCTTCAATCTTTTCTTTAATGAAGTGTCGATCTAACTCCACCTGCTTAGTCTGATCATGATGAACAAGAATTTTTGCAATACTGATGGCAGCTTGGTTGTCACAAAACACCTTCATAGTCTCATTGGTTGGAATCTTTAACTCCTTAAGTAGTCTGCTCAACCATATTCTTTCACATATGCCTTAAGCTAAAGCTCGAAATTCTGCCTCAGCACTACTCCTTGCGAAAATTGATTGTTTTTTTACCATGCCATGTGACAAGTTTTTCCCAAACATAAGTGCAATAGCCGGTTGTTGATCTTCTATCAGTAAGTGAACCTGCCCAATCTACATCTGCATCTCCACTTCTTTATTGGCTCCTTTTCAGAAAAATATACCCTTCCCAAGAGTCATTTATAGGTACCGAAGGATTTTATATACAGCTTAGAGATGATCTTCGTTAGGCTTGTTCATGAATTGACTAACCACACTTACCACATAACCAATGTCAGGTCTTGTGTGTGATAGATCAATGACTTTTCCAACAAGATGCTGGTATCTCCCTGCGTCAACTGGAGGACTATCTTCCTTGAGACCAAGTTTACAATTAGAGTCCATGGGGGTGTCGGCATCCGTGCATGCCTGTTTCCTTGAATAAGTCCAAAACATATTTGCATTGAGACACAACAATTCCTTTCTTTGAGCGAGCTATTTCCATGCCCAGGAAGTATCTCAAATTTCCAAGGTCTTTGATTTCAAATTCCTTGGCCAGAACTTCCTTTAAATTGACTATTTCCTCTGCAAAATCCCGAATTACAATAATATTGTCAACATACACAAAGTGAGTAGAAATTCTTCCATCTACAAAGAACTTGGTGAATGTGTGGTCTGATTGCCCCTGCAAATACCCATGTTTCTTTACTACCTTGGTGAACCTATCAAACCATGCTCCAGGAGATTGTTTGAGCCCGAACAACGACTTCCTTGGCCTACAAACTTTATTATGTTGGTTTTTGTCTCAAAGCCAGGAGGAATTTCAATGTACACGTCATCTTCTAGATCACCATTGAGGAATGCGTTCTTGATATCTAGCTGATGGAGCGACTAGTCTTGATTTACTGCTAAGGATAGGAGAACACGAATCGCATTAAGCTTGGCTACAGGAGCAAACGTTTCTTGTTAGTCTATGCCAAATGTTTGGGTGAATCCTCTAGCAACCAGCCATGCTTTGTAACAATCTATACTTCCATCTGGTTTGTGTTTGATCGTAAAATATCCACTTACAGCCAACTAGGCATTTTCCTATTGGCAAGTCTACTAGTTCCCAAGTGCCATTCTTCTTCAATGCCCTAATTTCCGCTACAATGGTGGTTCTCCATTCTGATTTTCCTAGTGCATCATGAATGCCCCGTGGAATTTCAATATTGTATAGATTAGTAGCAAATGCCCTGTATTCTGGAGATAGACCCTTATACGATACAAAGTTACAAATTGGACGCTTAGTACGTTCTCGTATACCTTTTCTTATTGCAATAAAAGCATCAAGATCATTATAACTGGTAGTGCCATTTGAATCATCACGAGAATCATAAACTGGACAATCTGAAATTGGAACGAACTCATGGCTTGTTCGAGGAAGAATTGGATTCCCCACCCGCTCATGGCGTCTGTTCCTCCTTATATAAACACGTAACTCATTATTATTTGTAAGTTGAGTGTGTACAGGAGGGACAAAGTTCTAGTGTAGAAGTTCAAGTAAACTCGTTTGGGGTTGGTTTTAGGTGGGATAATCTCAAGTTCAGACCCGGTTGTGGTGACTTCATGATCTGGAGGGTCAAATGTGCCTAGCAAAAAATTGCATTCTTGTGAGCTCTCCCCCTGAATGGGATTTTTGGGTAATTGGCTTGATTTTTGAAAAATGTTACATCCATTGAGGTATAGAATTTTCTAGTTGTGGGTGAGTAACATCTGTAGCCTTTTTTGGTTGGAGAGTAGCCAAGAAGTTTACATTTGATGGCTCTTCGGTCAAATTTGTTTTGGTTTTGGGAATGGTTATGGACAAAAGCTATACAGCCAAACACTTTTACTGGTAGGGATGAAATAATCTGGGTGGTAGGATAACATTGAAGCAGTTTTACGCGATGTATAAAAGTTCAGCACCTTAGAAGACATTCTATTGATGAGATATATGACAGTTAGAACAGCCTCACCCCAAAACTGGTAGGGAACATGTGTAGTGAATATAATTGATCTGGCTACTTCAAGTAGGTGTTTATTTTTCCTTTTTGCCACCCGTTTTGTTGTGGTGTGTCAACACAGAAACTTTGATGTATTATCCCATGATTTCTAAGATACTCCCCAATTATAGAGTTAAAATAATCTTCGGCATTATTAGTTCTAAAGATTTTTATTTTGCCTGAAATTGGGTTTTGAATCGTGGCATGATAGTCTTTGAACCTAATCCCACCTTCTGATTTTTCTTTCATTAGGTATACACATGCTAACCTAGTATGATCATCAATAAAAGATACAAACCACCTTGTGAGACATCTTTTATTCTAGATGGTCCCCATATATCACTGTGGATCATTGCAAAAGGATGGGATGATTTAAAACCTTGGATTGGATAACTGTTTCTCACATGTTTGGATAATTGACAAGTTTCACATTGCAAAAATTTAGCATTGACATTATTTAACTAAGTGGGTAACAGTTTTCTCAAATACTGAAAATTGGGATGACCTAATCTATAGTGCCACAACATGATAGCACTGTTTTTATTGGAAAGGTTTGAAAAAACAGGTAAGACCCAATTGGATGATGATCTTATTCCTTAGGATTACTAGGACCCTCGAGAAGACAGAGCCCCTCACATTCCTTAGCATTGCCAATCGTCCCCCATGATTCCAAGTCCTGAAATTCACAATGATTTGGGGAACAATGAGTAATACACCTTAAATCCTTGGTAAGTTTGCTAATGGACAAAAAATTGTAGGTTAACTTTGGAACCAAAAGAACCGACTTTAGAACCAAACTTTTAGTAACAAAGAGAGTTCCTATTCCAGCCACTTTTGATACTGATCCATCAGCAATCCGCACCATATAATTTCCAGAAAAAGGATTAAAAGTGTGAAATAAAGTAGAATTACCGGTCATGTGATCAGACACACTAGAATCTACAATCCAAGGGTTGTTTTTCTTCAATTAGGAGTTCAAAGCTATGGAAAAATTACCTTCTTGTGCCATTGTAGCAGCACCTATAATCTCAGGTGTGGAGTGGTTTTGTTGGCTGATCAGTTTCTGGAGTAGTTCAAGCTATTCCTTGCTGAACATCAAACTTGTAGATTGCTCTCTCCAAAACTCATTAGACCACGGCTTTCACTGGAAACTTGATTCCCACAATTAGCAGCGTTTGGTTTCCAGTCAGCAAGCTTCCCATGCAATTTCCAGCAATTGTCTTTTGTCTGTCCAGGTTTCCGACAATGCTCGCACCAAGGTCTACCATTTCTACATTGTTGGTTTCCATCACGGGGATTATTGGACCCATGGGCAGCAAGGGCAGAAGTTTCTGCATTGGGGTTTGGTAGTCCTTGATTCCCCATCATAACTTTCTTCCTGCTTTCTTCCCGTCCAGCCTCAGAGAAGGCTTCTCGGATTGAAGGAAGGGGTTTAATACTAAGTATTCTCCCTCTGACTTCATCCAAACTTAAGCCAAACAAGAATTTGAAGATCCTCTCTTTTTCAACTATTTTCTTGTATTTAGTATTGCATTCCGAACAACCAAAATTTTCATTGTCAAAGAGATCCAACTGCTGCCAGTATCAATTCAAAGTATTAAAATATTGAGTGACGGTCAGTTATCCTTGCCTTAGATCATTCAGGAGACCTTTTATCTCACAGAGTTCAGAGGTATTCTCATTGTCAGAATATGTCTCCTCGGCAGCGTTCCAAATCTCCTCGGCTGTCTTGAAGAACATAAAGTCCTCATAGATTTCTTTAGTCATGGAATTGAGTAACCAAGACATTACCATGCTGTTCTCGGTTTTCCAGGTCTTGTATTTCAGATCTTCTGGTGATGGTGCCTTATCAGCTTCGGTGAGATAAGCATCTTTCCCTTTGCCGCAAAGAAATGGCATCACATATTTTGACCATTGCAAGTAGTTTTATCACAGAGCTTGTAACCAGTAATTGGTAAAACCAAAGTTTCTGCATTGCTGGAAATTGTATCCTCTTGAATGGATGATATCTTGGATGTTTCAGATGCAGCCATTCCGCATTTTACCAAGGGATAAACAATGGATTGAAGAGGATTGAAGATAAAGCCTCCGACGATGAAAGATTCGACTACTGGCGAAGAAGGTTTCATTGACTGCAATGAGACTGCGAAGCCAACAATCCTAACGATAGAGTAATGAGTCAGCGTTGACGAGATGAGATGGCTAGGGCTCTTGGAATGAGTTAAGAACGAAAGGAGAAGCAAATATGAGAAATCTGATCTGATACCATAAAGAAAAACAGAGAGGAAAACTATGTTGTCTTATTTTTTTCATATATCTTCTACAACAGCCAAGGGTTTTTTGTATACACAGAGTGACTACATCTACTAAATTTAAACTCCTAAAAATTAGCCTAAAAATAATCCCTTAGAATCTGGAATAAAACAGAAAAGGTTAATTGAGAAATTAGGATCTGGAAAAGATCAAATCCTCATCTCTTCGTTTAAAACAAAAATTACTGAAATAAAAGAAAATAATGAGTCCTAAAATTTATGGATTTAATTCAGACTTCCTACAATAATAAACAGTCCACGCTTCTAGAAATTTGTCGTACAAGATTAATTAAATGAATAATAGAAAATGTTTTACCAGAAGTGTAAATATAAAATGTTTTACCAGAAGTGTAAATATTAACAAGAAATAGCTCTTACATTTAGAAGTGCCCTAATAAATTTTAACAGTGATCAGCGTAAACCTACCCTTATCATACCACATATGAGAGCACATTGCATGCCATATTTCCCTTCTTATTCATCAAACCAGACTGATTGATGTTCTAGGAAAGTTTGGTTGGGAGCTATCATCGGAATACCAAACGTGATAACTTCAACATACTAAATGATGTATTACCATCTGCAGATAGTACATATGGATATTTTTTTTTTTTTTTGTCAAGATTTTAATGTATTCTAACAGGGCTTTCCTTTGTGTGGAATAAAAATGCTAATTGAACTAATCACTGTTGTTTCATTCACTTATACAAGTATCTTTCCTTCCAACTTTTTTGGTGGATTTATATTTCTTCGAATACTAGAGCCACTTTTTTATCATTTTTTTTTTTTTTTTGGGGAATTGTAAAGGAAGCCAAGCAAACAAATGGAAAGACCCAACTAAATGTAGCAGAAGCATAAACTTTTTTCTTCTCACAACTAGATGCGTTCTTATAAGCTTAATCATCTTAAGAGGGTACATGGTCAAGATAAGCAGAGTGGAGATTGACAAGTTATATTCATAGAAAGTGCATAAAGTGCAGTGTGATGCATATTTCCCTCCACAGTCACTCAGAACACTGGTAGCCATTTTTATTGATACATATACAATAACATTGTCCTAATTATTGAACTTGCTTCCTGCGAAAAATCATAGAAAACAACAATGATACTAATGAAAAGCTTGGAAACACATACAAATAAACAAAATGTTTTTGTGTTAACACAGAATCAAGAAACTCTTCCATCGTCTCATTCTTTATAGAAGAAGAGAGAACATATAGTTTAGAATGGATTTATCTCATGTTTGTTTAAAAATTCAGAGAGAGATAGAGTCACTAACATCCAATTGGAGGCATAGAGTTGGAAGTACCCCTCATTTAAAAAAAAAAAAAAAAAACCATAACAGTGGACATTTGAAAATTCTTTAATGTAAAAAATGCTTTTTTATACTTTCTTTTAAGCATGAAACCTTTTCCACAGTCCAGCCCTTCAAAACTTTTAATATGATTTATTTTATTTATTTATCTTTCACTAGTTACTTAAAATTCACTTTTTCCCCGTCGTCAATATTTATTTTTTACTAGAAGAACTCATTTAACTATTTTTTGCTAAAAAGGAACTTCTCATAAATCAAAATTACTTGAATATTTGTTTCCTAAAATTCCTTTCATGCAAGTGCAACCAGTTTATTATTCATTTCATGGAATGGTGTCAATCATTGAGTGAAACATTAGTCAAACAGCCAACCACACAATCAGGCTAAAAGAAGAAAAGGAGAGAGAAAGGAAAAAGGTTTCATTTTATCATAATTCCATCCTAATTAAAACTAGGACAGAAAATGAGATGATAGACCAGTGCAACCCAAAGTAACAAGAAACTATTTAATCAGACAAAGCAAAGCAGAACCAGTAGGTAGTCACAAGACCTTGGTATTTTCATTGCTTTCCAAGTCTATGCAACGATCACCATTGACGACTGTACGTTTCAGTGGACTTCTTCTGTGCCGGCTGTTGCTCCCAGGAGCAAATCTAACTTTTGATTCTGCAATGTCAATTTAAGGATGGACAAATTACTGCCAGAAGAACAAACAATAAACACTAGATACTGGTAAACATGCAGTGAGAGAAAGCAAACAAAACACACATAACACCCTGCCTTCTTCCAAAATCACTCCCAGAGCAGTGTATACATCCTGAGTGCAAAATTAGAATTTTATGAACCACACAATAAACTCGGGAACCCTAGGATGGCAAGATTGCAATTGGAACCAAAATTCAACCAACACATGCGTTACTTGTTATTCTGATAATTAAAACAACTACATGTACCAGAGATGGTAGTAATTAAGTTAGAAAAACAATAACAAAATCACAGCATTCACCATGTTTTAATTGAAAAGGCAAATTGGTCAGTTGGTAATATGTTGGTCCAATATACTACCTGAGGTTCCTAAAAAGTGCATGGATATACAAGATAGCAACTGTAGCAAAATAGTCTTTTTCAATGCTACAACATATCCCAAGCCACAAATAAATGCATCAGTAGGCTCATGCCAAGACTAAAAAATTTAATTGGTCAGACAATGGTCCATGAATTGATATAAACTAAAATTCATAACTAATAAAAATGGATGATCGGTCAGGATGGATTTTTCGATCATTTTCTAATAATGGACTCTTCAAAGGCAAGTGGAGTGTGTGTGTG
>QLOD02000017.1:2528507-2546377 GCA_003260245.2 Sideroxylon spinosum | reverse complement strand
TCCATTTCTGCTCACTTTTTAGATTATAAAATTTTAGCACTTATTTTATTTATTCATTCATTTTCTTTCCTCTTACTTAAAAACTCAGAAACAAATGATAGAAATCTAAAATCACTTTTTTTTTTTCTTCTTATTTCACTAAAATATTTGCATCTATATTTCTCCTATGAAAAATATTACTTTTTCCTTTCCATCTTGATAAGTAAGATGCGGTCCTACGATCCATGCCAAAGTTGCACGCGCACACTGTATTCAACTACCAAAAGCGTAATTGGCTAGTTCGACACCAAAAGGTTTAGTCTCACATTTACACCAAAAGGGTGTGACAGAGACAGACCATGGGTTGTACCCCTAACCACCGAGAGACAACCCCATTACTCAGCTTGTTATTTATTTAACAGATTTGCGCGCGTGGATCCAGCAGATTCCGGATTGAAACTCCACTGAATTTTTATCACCCGAATATTAATGCATCCCCCTCAAATTTATGATTTGATGCAATAAGTTAAGAGCGAAACAATTGAAAGTTATAGAAAATGTTTTCGAGACTTTGGTTAATTTTGAAGTTCTAAAGAAGTTTAAAAAAAAAAAAAAAAAAATTTAAAAATTGGTGTAAAAAATGATAGGAGACAAAATTTAATTAAAAAGAAATTAAAAACTTCTAAGATATTTTAGAATTTTTCAAAAGAAATTAGAACTCCCAACGGAGCTGTCGTTTTACAAAAATTAAAAAAGAAAAAAAAAACTTGGCAAAAGTAATTGTAGTATTGAGAGAGAGTCGTAAACGAGATAAACCTATATGTATGTAATAGAAGGATCATAGATTACATATATATATTTTTAATTTAAAACCATCATGCATATTACAAAGGTAAGGCAAAATGTTTAATTTAAAATATTAAGATTGAATTTTTTATTATTTTCATTAAATTTTTTTATGTGAAGTTCATTCCAAAAAAATCATCCTAAAACTCCGTATAAAATAACAAAAAACTCTAAAAAAAAAGTAAAAAATACTAAAAAAATTCTAAAAATTATTTATTTTTCATCTTACCACATAAAATATAAATCTACAAATAATCTTATTTTATCTCATTTTTCGTCACTCCACTACCAGAATAAACTTTAAAAAAAAAAAAAAAAAAAAAAACTTCTACCATACGGCGCCGTTGTACATTACAAAAAAATTTATGAACTCCCGATTTTGTTTTTTTATTTTTTTAAACTAAAAGGTATGGCAGGGAATTCGAACCGACAACCAGCCCACCAGCAGCCAGGACTGCAGAATCGAACTCCTTGCAAACTGAAAATCACTTTTAGGAAGTTTCGCCAAGCGTGCACTAAATAGCTAGCTTAGGGCAATTGCACTCAAAACGCAAGAAAACCAAGCAAAACATTCAAAGAAGAAATGGCAGATTGTAGGGTACGTATATAAACAAAAACACAGGCACTAGGAGTAGACAAAACCGAAGATATAAGGCTCCACGCAGTATGTAACTTAAATTTCCAATCTATTAAAAACTTCTGAACTGGCTTTGTAAGAAAAAATGAACTATAGGGACAAGGGAAAACAAAAAGAATAATAAAAATAAAAATCCCGAGAACCCTGTGCTGCTGGAGCAAAGTTGCCATTTTAACTTAAATTCTAATCCTTTTTCTTATCAAACAACTCAAAATCAACTCACCTTCTGTCCCTTATTATCGAAAGGAAGCAAATACCTCCGATCAACACCCCCAAAGAATTGACATCATAAGCTTTCCTTATTGCTCCGATATTGTTAGGGTCCGACCTCTCTGTCTCATGAAATCATGGAAAAGAAAGGCATACATCTGGAATAAGAATGAGAGGTAGCAGGGAGGGAGGGTAGAATTCTTGTGCCTCGGGATTTCCAGAAAAACAAAGAACCCATGCACGTGAAATTATCTCCCCAATTCTACTGTGGTCTCAAGAAGACTGCACGGCTAGCCTTTGAAGATGCTGGAAGAACACTTGTAGACTAACGTCATCTGTGAAGATCATTTCTGTCCCAGCAGCCATCTCGTGAGCATTACTATATGTAGCCGATGGGTTCAATTTTGCTAACAAGAACCTTGCCTGCTCAAAACATGATGAAATCACGAAACAAGTTTAGTCCCAAAAGCCAAGCCAATCTGGATTCCCCTTAATGCCAAAAACTGGTGAGATATTTGAAAATTCTACAAGGAAAGAGAATTATAATCCAAAGTTTTCAAATTGATAAAACCATCTTCATATAAACAAAAGAAAACAGAACACTTTGATAACCAACTAAAATGAAGCCATCAAGAGCAGCCAGTTCCCAGTTTGAGAGACCTGGCAATCCATTGACACTTTCATCACCATTAATCCAAAAGTATCTCAAGAGATATATCACCACCAAGTATAACCAGATTCTAAGCAGATTACCAGTGTGTTTCACTCTCAAACATTCAAACGCATAATATATATCATGATAAGATATATATTCATAAAAGCAGAGTTAAGGACAAAAGATTATGACCTGGGAACCATGTTGATCACATACAACCAATCTTGGAACAGGGAATCGGTCTCGGATGATCATTTGGGCATCATCATGTGGAGCTTGCAATAACTGCGCAAAGGCCTACAAGAGGAAAAGATTATAACTCATTTGATAAAAGGCTTAATTCACATACGGATGTCTTCTTTTGTCTGAACGATAGCTCAGTTTCACAATATTCACAATATTTAAATTTGCTGGAATAGAAAAAAATTTCATCTCGTAAAGGAGAAATAAATGAACTAAAATTTAACAATATAAATGCAGCAAAGCAGTTTCAACAACAAGGATATAAAAATATTTATGGAAATAAAATCAGATTGGGAATCCACTACAACTGCCATTCGGGTTGGACACTGGTCTACAAGCCTGTGGGAAAAACAAATGATCAACAAAGAGGTGCCTTAAACCAGAAAAATAACTAGCAAAAGTTCGAACTTGGATCCTTGCGCTGGTAGGTATAGATCTCGATATAGAATCCCTTGTGAAATTTGTTGAAGGTTCGTTTTAGGGTGGGTCTGTGTACACAGCATCTTCTTGATGCTTGTGTAATTGACTAATTCCTTTTTAATAAAATTCTATAATTTATCAAATAAATAAATAAATAAATTAAGAGAGAAATAAAAAAAAAAACCTTCAAAAAGCCAACAAAAGGGAAACCAGCCAAAACAAAGTGACAACAAGCCCCTCCATAACCCCAAGCATTACAAGGGAAAGAAATATTTCCACGTCATATTGCTTGAGTTTAGTTATGAAAGCTCTAAAACACCTGAAGAACAAAATTAGAAAGTAAAAAATAAAAAAATTGGCTACTCTTGTGTGAACCTAGACCTTGGGCTGTGAGAGAGGTCACATGTTTTAGGCAACATTGGTTTCTCACCATTTTGGAAGTGTGTGTAGCTGTGGCCATGTCTTTGGGTGTCCTTGGGTGAGTATTAAGCTTCCGAGTCATCCTTACTTATTTTTTTGGTAATAAAATATTAGTTGCCCAAATTATATATACAGCAGAAAAATGATAGGAACCTTTAGGAGATCATTGCACTCCACCCAAAGTCCACAAGGTCATTTTGGGGTCACGCGCCTATATAAAAATAGGTCAAAAGTACATAGTTACATGCATACATAAATCAAGAAACTGTTCAAATTTTTACTAATATGAGTGTGTGTGTGTGTGTGTGTGTGTGTGTGTGTGTGTGTGAGAGAGAGAGAGAGAGAGAGAGAGAGAGAGCGCACATACTTGGTGTTCAGCCTGATTTTGGTAACCCATATTGCGCCACTGAGCTATTGTCATTCCATGGAAAATAACTACACTGAAATAGGAATCCAGCAAGAGGATACGATCAGCTGATATGGAAGCCACATCCAACAAAGCTGGTGCAGGGAGCGAATTAAATGAATAGGATATTAGTGATGGCTGAATCATGACAGCAGCATTTGTTATATTCTCTCGGTTCAACAACATTCGGAAATAGGCAGTCTCATCTGGGCTATTATTAAAAACCTGCCAAGTGAAAATGAGGACAGAAGGGGAAAAACAATAATCAGGCACATTATATGACAAGTTCAAAACTGAAGAGGAGAATAATGAAAGTCAACAGTTACAAATAATAATTACCTGCACAAATTGTGACCGCCGCAGGTTGAACATAAACTGAGGGAACAACGAAAAACATGGGTTTAATGTAAAAGATGACGGATCATCCTTCCGGTAGTCACCAAATTTGGAACAGAGACGAATAAGGTTCCTATCCAACCACCTGGTTGCATCAAACCCGTCCTGGTGAATGTAAAATCCATCAACTAGTAGGGAAATTAGTTATAGCAGAATATGTAGGAGAAAGTAGAAAACAAGAAAAAGCTGCAACTTGTACTTGATAAGAAACAAAATGGTAGGGTAACATGATTAATCAATGGAAAATTACATCAGAAGTGCAAGGTTAAAAAGAATCTATTCTCTGCTATAATTATAAGTTTTCAGGACGAAGTTTCTTTTTCTGTAGAAAAGCAACAGAGAGCAAGCAATGTAATTTACAATCTTCTTTCTTCCTGCCAACAACAAATGAAAATAGACTTCCCAATTCCCGTGAATGACAGTAGACTCAAATATAACAGCATGATGCACCAAGAGCTGAACCAACTATACACTTGATTTGCGTCCCAGTTCAGCTTCTGTTTCCATATAAAAACTAGAAGACAAGTTTCAAATTTATAAAATACCTCCATCTCCATTTTATAAGAGGCTAATCTTGCCATCACTACAGCAGCAGTTTCCTGATCAAATCCTTGTACTAATTCCTGAAAAGGAGAAAAAAAAAAAATTTATGTCAGCATTGGCATTTTCAACTAGTGGAATTCTATTTAGAAATTTAAAAAGAAGCAAACCTCCCTACCAGTGCTAGGGAGGATAGACAGATTACATAACAAGTAACACAAGAGACAAGATATCATAAATTGGAAAAATTCATACTTCAAATCGTTCGTTCATGACATGAGAATAAAGGAAAACATGAATCAGTTCACATCACAAATGAGATTCAATAAGATATTAACTGAAGGACATATGGACTAAGTCCCAAGAACTTTAAAAGTGAAACCATGAATTGTAACACAACACAGAGACAAAGAACCCAGAGATGGCCCTTAGATCAGTGAGGTTCAACTATTTTAGACATTTATCAACCCTTCTCCTCACGTATTTGTGATCATTTATCCAAGGTAATAAGGTATGAACGAGATCATGCATGCCTCGGTATTATTTAAATTGAAGTCAGTTCATAGTTTTTCATTTTCAAAGATTTTTTTCCCCAGGTAAAAAGGCCCCAGACAGACAAAGAATGCTCCTTAACACAACTTACCTAATATACAAGAAACCATAAAAAAATTTTGCATGCAAAACAACTTACTGCAAAATTTCATGCAGTAGAGTAATGCTTCTATAAACTTTCAGACAAATGTTTCGTTAATTTAATATTGTACCAGAGGGACTAATGCTAGGAATGTTTCGTTAATTTTAATTTAATGAAGTACGATATTTTTTTACATAAATAATAATATAGTACGATAAATTAGACACAATAATTGAACCTTTACTGTCATACCTCCGAGCCAACAGCACTATTTACCCATCTTCTATTAATGGTTGTCACTCGCATCCTTGCTTGACCATCAGGACTTTGGAAACTGCATTTCAGAAGTTGACCAACATAATTTGATTAAATTAGAAGCATTTCCAACTTTCTGAAAGGAAACCATGCCAATGTATTCATATTTAGGGAGCACAGGCATAGAAATACAACTTGGATATGACATGTTAAGATAGCAAGGATAGAAGAAGAAGTTCATTTTCTATGTCTAAAGGTTGTTTCCATCCATGTACGAATTCCCATTATAACAAGTTGAAAGTTCCAGAGGGACTTTAAATCTTTGATTTCCATTTTATTTGTCCGAGAGATTTATAGTCTTCAAATTTAGCATCTGTCACACAAGCGTTCTACGCATGACCAGTTAAATAATAACAAAAATAAAAATAGGACACCAACAATAAACGTGTCCAAGACATATTCCTTATGAATCAGACCAACTCCTCAACAACTTCTAGTCCCAAAATCATTTGGGTCCGCTACATGAATTCTTCTCTTCCATTCATTTCTATCAAAAGTTATGTTTTCTGTGAGGCTAAGGATACCACCCATACCAGCTGATACAACCCAATATGTACAAGTCACTCACTACAATGGTACAAAAATATTATGTTTGTTCTGGCTACATTTCTGATAATTTCAGGCGCATTGTGTCTCATTTTCATGCTTTCCAATGTATCCCAGCCGGTGCAATAACAAATCTTTTTGCAATTAAACTATGGAAGTTTTTGTTATGCAGCAACAGGATGGCAATTATTTGATAATTTCTTTTCTACCTTTTGTCCTGGTTCTTTGTGTGTGTCTCACATATTTGGAAATGCTTAAGACACTGTGCCCTTTAATGAGAGAATAGAAAATTAACTAACAAGCTTTTAGCAAGTCCTATCACCTACTTGTTATAATGAAATAATGGTACATCTATATAATATAAAAAAGACTTGTGTTTTACTACTCAGGTGCATATATATGCATGTGTATCTATATGAGAGAGAGAGAAAGAGAGAGAGATGGGGGGTTGAGGGATGGGGGTGGGACCCGTGTCATGTGGCATGAGCATACCTAGTACATATATATTACATTTAAGGAGGACATCAAAATAAATTTATAATAGTATACAAAAATTTAAGAAAATAATTTTTTGTATTAAGTATAAATATAAAGAATAAGATACAAAAACTTTCTAGGGATGGTTCCCAAAAAAAAAAAAAAAGAACTTTTGGATAGAAAATTCCATTTGAATAAATTGAAATTTTTTTTGAAACTCCAAATACATGAATTTTTACTCCAATTGCACAACTAAGTGCAACTAGATTCAGCACTAGATCAATTGATTTCCACAGGGTGCAACTGGAGTGTATAAAAGTCCATGTAGTTGGAATTTCAAATTTTTTGTTTATTGAAATGGAATTTTCAATTCAAAAATTTATTTGTTTATAATTTTCCCATATTTCTATATGCAAAAATTTAAGAAATCAATGCCTTTAATATTTTTTTATATATAATTTGTAGTGATAAATAGAAAAAGATATTGGTCTATGAATTGTACAGGTGCATAGCATAAAAGTATTAGAAATGATACATTCACCGGTACGGTATTCACTACCACAGTATTAATTAAGGGAGTCGACTTCCAAGAAGGGAGCCTGTAAACAAGATCACCAACATACCTTGTAAGGATCTGTATAGATAATGTTGGATTTAAATTTCCAGAAGCTTCTGACTTTTCACTAGATGCAATGTCAAAGAAAACAGTCAGGCAAGTACTTTTGTCCAGGCTGCACATCTTCCAGGATGTAGTGCTTCCCTGTCCAATGACAGTACCGGCAACAGCAGGCCCTTTCTACAAGGTTTACAGTAATAACTATCAACCTTATGAATAAGATTTAATCCAGATTCAGCAATGCAGTTAAACAGAGAATGCATGTCCTGCAACATCATCATCCAAAAGGGAAACAGATAGATATATGTTAAATGAACCAACCTTCTCCAGCGATGTGCAAGGTCCAATGATCCCCTGAATCTTGATATCCTTTGAACAGTTGATCTCAAGTGTGCCACTAGAAGAAACAAACCAACAGTGAGTTCCTAAAGCCTAATTGTAGTCCATCATCAAAATCAACAGCAGTTTAAAGCCAAAAGTAGCAGAGACTTGCTCACTTGCTGGATTGCAAAAACTAACTAAAAAGTTCTGATTACATCCCCAATAAAAAGATCAACTGAAACCCATACTGCAAAGCACAAAACCTACAATTTCCACACAACCAACCCCCCTTTTTATCCCATGATTTTTATACCACTCCAGTATTAGATAGTCCAATATACGAGGCAAGCATTCTCCCAGAATTATTTATCCCTAGTTTAAAACATAACCAAACAAGAGATGGGGTCAGGCGCAGGATTAATTATCCAATCCTGCAGCCTTATCTAGCAAATCAAACACTTCCATAATGTAAGCAAATTCCACAAAATCACTCAAGAATCGACAAAACCATCCATGGGACATTATGATATGACCAATGTACAAGTATATGCAGATAAGAAACTTCCCCATAATTTTCGCCACAAAGTAATCCCCAGTGACCCTGCAAGCATAGTATTAAAACTTTTGGTGAAGTCATTATCGTTCACTGTTGGAATCAACCAAACCAAACCAAACCTTTTCCCACTAGGTAGGATCGGCTATATGGATTTGACGATGCCAATCAAATCTGTTTAGGATTATATCCTCCGTTAGATCCATAAAGGTAAAATCTTGTTTAATAGTTTCATTCCAACTTTTCTCAGGTCTCCCTCTCCCTCTCCCTCTCCTGGCAATTTCCATGCTTTCACACCTTTCGACCGGTGCCTCCATTGGACGCCTTCTAACATGACCGAACTATCTTAAACAATTTTCTCTCATTTTATCTTCAATTGGTGCTATTCCTACTTTACCCCTAATCTCCTCGTTCCTAATCCTATCTCACTATTGGAATCAACATTTTTTTTTTTTGAAGTTTGTTGGCTCAATATTAAAAAGCAAACAATCAAATGAAATATAGCAATAGAAGATAACACATTTTTATACTGAATAGGATGGTCAAATACAATTTAAAGCAATTCCATCAAATAGTGAGCATGGAAAGCCAAGAAACAAACTTACAAGAACACCAATGATATGACTAAACGTAAACAAACAACAAACAAAAAAATAAATAAATAAATAAAAGATAAGTGATGATAATTCCAAATATTTCATGACAAATAAACTCACTTGAAGGAGAGTCCAAGAGATTGTTCCCCATCTTCAAAAACACGCCTGAAAGTCTCTTTAAAAACAGAGTGTCCAAAACTTTCAGCTAGAACTGCAAGGCCACCAGTTCTTTCAATAGCAACCTTCATTTCTGCAACCCCAACCTAAAAAAATGCTTGATTAGATCAAAGCAGGAAATAAAGACAACATCAATTAGTATTTTTATAACTCAAAAGTATTTGACAAACATTCAATGAGTTTTATACGTGATACTACAGCCAAAAATGTCACAAATTACCCATGCAAGACAGCAACAGATGCATCACATGCAACATGAATCCTTTCATCTCACACTTATCATACTGCGTTTCAGTCTTCAAACGCTTTCATTCCTCAGTGATCCAAGGAGAAGCCCAATGCAGATGCATCACGATTCTCAAGGAACAAATCAATTGTACAACAAATTTTTTTTTGATAACTCAGGGTATCCGGACCAGCTTGCGTGCACCTCGACTAATCCCTGGGGTCCTGAAGTTAACGACCGGATAAACCTCCAGTAGCCCTGAGGAGACTCGAACTAGTGATTACCGGGGAGCAAACCCAAGATCTTACCAGTTGAGCTACCCTCAAAGTTAAATCAATTGTACAACAATTATGATACAAATACTCAATTAAAAAAGAAAAAAAGGAAACGAAGGTGAAGAAGAAGAAAACAATTTTACACCTTGAAAAGTTTCGGCTGCATCGGTCCACTGAGTGGGATACACACAACTTCCTAACTAAATATCAGTATACTAACAGTTGTCTCACAAATGCCTCCATAGAGACAAAAGTCACAAAACCTCGAACCATCCATGACCAATACGAGCTGACAACAAACACAAGTAGTTTCATTTATCAAATGGTTAGTAAAATGAGACAAGACAAATGACATTATTGAAAAGAAGGCTGTGGGAAGAATAAGAAGTGTCACTGCAGCAGTTTAAAGAAAGCCTTTGTAGGATTACAATAACCAAATATGGGTAAGGTATCTATATCTATACTAATATATGCAGGGATAATCAATTTTGTGTCTCCCTGATTTTGAAGCTCTCTCACAATTTTAATGACTAAAACGCCCCCTAAATCCTTTCTTCCTAACAAAAACTATTAGTAGCCACAAATAATTCATAGAAGACAAAGATAATAGAAGGGCATAGGAAATAGAAAAAGGGATTGAAGAATTAAAAAGACCAGAGAGCGTGGAGAATAAAGGAGAGAGAAGGGAGAGAAGATTAAATGCCAATGATGCATAATTATTTTCAAATTGGAGGAAGATGGAGAAGGAATAGAAGGTAAAAGAAAAGAAGACACAGGTAATGCATGGGCCGCCACACCTAGTATGATTCTAATGAAGAATAACAGAGGAAAGACTATAATGTGGTCAAAATTAGGTCAGGTTCATCTTCAAGAAAAACATAAAACCTCGGGTTTCCAACGTGTGACATGACCTGTGAACACGACACGACAAAAAATTACGGAGGTTTGGGTTTGACATAAATGGGTTTGACCCGTTTATGAAACAGCCAGTCATAAATAGGTTAATTCGTATTGAGCCGTATTGACCTGTTTAATTAGATTTGTTGAGAGTAAGTTAGGTAATAGTCGTTGTATTAATACTGTAATTATGTCTATGTTTTTAAAAGAAAAAAAAAAAAGAAAAAGATGAAATTGTTGGTTAGCAAGTATGATTAGTTATATATTCTAGATATTATTTACAATAAATAGATTTATTTATAATGTATGAAATACAATTTTTTAGTTATTAATCATGTCAATTTATGTCATGTAATGTAATTTGAGCCGTTTAATTAATGGGTTACATGTGTCATATAATTTGATATATTTATTGAGCATGTTAAACAAGTTACACGTGTAACCCATTCAATAAACATGTATGTGAAGGGTTTAGTATCATGACACGTTTAATTAATCGGATCGGATTAGGGTTAATCTTACTTGTGTCCAGACGCATTACTTGTGTCCAGACGCATTAATGACACGACCCGTTCAGACATGTGAACCCGAATTGTCCACCCCAAGTAAAACATGTACTAAATCAAAAGGAAAATGATAGTGACGGAAAAAAGAAGAAAAGTAAATGAACGGATATAGCATTTTAAAAGTTCAGACCATGGTAGATATTAATATAACCTAAAACATTCAGGCAAGTAGCTTCTGTTTTTATATTTTTATTTTTGTTTTCATCATTGCATATTATTCTGAAAAGAGAAAGGAAATATCTCCGTCAAGCTTTTTTAGAAAAAACAAAAGGAAAAAGTAGCATTGCCAAAAAATTGCAAATGCACAAGTGACCAATTAAAATAGCAAGCTCCAATATAGCAGAGGACATAACCAAATCTAAACGACCACTGCAAACCTGATCAAGTGCAGAAGCAAAGAGGTCAAGGATGTGACCCTGGCTGACCAGCTGCTTTGAAAGTTCCTCATAAAATTGTATTGCTTTTTTAAAAAATGGAGCTGCATCCTTATCCAGATCTTTATGGGAGCGTGCTGGATCTGACAGATCCTTTGATACAATCTGAGATGGTAAAAAACAAAAAAAGATCAAATATTTAAAAATATATAAATAAACATGACACTAGAAAAGTAAAAGGCTAATATGAAATTGTACAGCACAAAATAACATCAAGAAACTAATGTCTTTAATTATTCTAAACAAAATTAAATTTACGGTCATTTTCCATATTTGATTGAAACTACTAATGGCAAGCCAATAATTTCAAGGGTTAATCAAATATCACATACAAATCAATTCAGTTTAACATTTCAGATAAAAGGGAAATGAGTTAGTATATAGTTTATTGGACACAATTATAATGAACACAAAATAATGCACTTTTGGCTACTTATACTCCAACAAAGCATTACTTGTTGTGAGAGGAGATGGAGTGTGAAAAAGCAAAAGTATATCGCATTTAGCATTTTCTTATAATATACATTCCATATCAATAACAATGTTGTTTCAATTAAGTCAGGATTCATTACATTCATCAACTTGATTGTTTATTTAAACATCAATTGCTGGGGTTGGGGGTGAGTTTGAAAAAAAAAAAATAGCAATAGAAGATATAAAGGTCAAATATATATGTCAGCCTACCAAAACTATTATCCAAATGCTGTACTTTAGAAGAGTGAATGACTGAGAGAGTCTGGGTACCTGGGCCATGAAACAGGGCCCAGGCCACACCAACAGTAACCAACAAGAAGAAGCCTCTCAATTGATACCTGAACCTGCCAAGTAAACAACAATCCAAGGCCAGTATATAATCTTTACAGGACTCCTTTTGAATTGAAACCACCCGCTCACCATCTCTAAATTCATGACACGCTGAAATCTCCTCCCTAGACCAGTGTAGAACCAAAGTAGACTGAAGAGAAGATTCTTCTTTGATACCTCCCACATATGCCACTCCTCCTAGATCAAAGCCTGATATAAAGGCAACAAACTTCTCCTAACCCAAATCTTCTGCAATGGTGTTTGGAGTGAAAAAAGTTAATATAAAGTGGTAAAAGTTGCGGCCTCATAATTTGTACAATGAGTAGAAAATCTAAATTTTATATAGATTTACTAGGTTTTGTAGAGCTCCAAACACTCCCAGATATGAACACACCTTCAGGCCCATAAGAGATGACAATATAAGACAAATCGCCCAAAAACCTCAAATCCATCTCCAATGAACCAGTAATACCCTGCAGCCGCCCCTCAAGCCCCCCCCCCCCAAAAAAAAAAAAGAAGATCCACCCTTGTAACCCCTATTCCTTTCGATGATTCTAAATTCTAATACCCTCAGTGTGGTCGGCATCTTCAAGGATGTAAATCATCGTTGAAAGGTTTCCTTACCAAATTTTTGTGGCAAGTCTTGCGACGACCAAAGAAACCTAGCTTTCTCTCTCTCAAGTCTTCTTTACAGATTCCTATTCTCTAAATGCTCTTTAATTAGATGCAACTACAATAAGAAACCTTTTGAAATAAGAAATCTTTTTTATTAGACATATTGACCAAGAAATGTGAACAAAAAAGTCCTAATATCTATCTTAGAAAGCTGTATAAGTAAAAAAAATTTGAAGTTTTTTAGAATTTCTACAATTAAAAATTTTAAAGGAAGAAAGATTAACAAGTATATATCCACAATTTATTATTTTATTTTAGGTTTTACTTCTTCAGACTTACAATATGTTTTATATATATGTAAATGACGGACATAAGTGTCTAAATAGTTTCCTCTTAGAGAGATTTAAGAAAATAATAATGGAGCCCAGTTGGACAAGTATCCGAAATGTGTGGGATAAGAGTTCATGAATGTTGTTGAGAGAAGATAAGTTGATACAAATAATAAACATGACCCCCTCCCTAAATTAAAACTTTTAGGTGAGATAGTAGCTGACAATTTAACACGGTATTAGAAAATGCAAAGGTCTTGAGTACAAGCCTCACCGCCACCCAAACAAATCAACAGTCTCAAGTGTCTCACCCCTTCAATGTTAGTTTGCCCAGACATGAGGGGACGTGTAGAGAAAAAATAAGTCAATATAAATAATAAAAATACCCCCTCCTTAATAGCTTAACTTTTAGACAAGATGATGACTAACAATTGAAAAAGAGCCATTTATCCCCAAAAAAAAAAAAAAAAAATCCATCAGTGTCAGTGTCCCATAGACACAACACCTTTCTATAAGTCTAAGTGCTTCGCATAGAGAAAATATTTAATGTAGAACCCAATTACTAGACTGTCCAAGAATAAAAATAACTTGGGAGTACATCACTCTCCACCGATCACCTCACCAGCAAAAGCATATTTACATACACTAGTGGCTTAAATTTTCCCCGATTCAATATTAAATTGTATTATCTTGTATATTGCGAGGGAACCCATGTTTTACTGCCAAACACAAGTTCTAGGTTGGGTGCTGAATGAATATTAAAAATTATGATCAAGAGTGACCTTATCAAATGTCATCTACAACTAATATTGTACTAGTAGGATAGTTAACATTAGTAGCTTTCAATTACTTTTGCACTTTGGAGTAAAATGACTGATTAGTTGCTATGGAACTTCTGAACTATACTAATAATTTAAATGCGACTTTTAAATTCACTAAACTATAACAAGTTTGAAACTTTTGAGTACTTACTTCGCAGCTTTGGTATATATAGTTCGATAATTTGCAGGATTTTTAAACTACAATGCCATTGTGCTTATATGTTGCCAAACCAAAATCTGTGATCTATCAAAATTGCAGATGTTATAGACTCAAAATCCATGATCCACCGATACAAACAGAGTCGCAAACTAAAGCAACTTCTATGCCAATGAGGGTACAAACTTTATCAACTAAGTAGCTAACAAAACAAACTACAAACTTCTGTCAACAGCATTAGAAAAATCCCAGTGACAATAATACCTCCATAATCACACAGATTAAATAATTAATTAATAACTACAATACCTAACCTATAATATCAACATCACCTCAGTAGAATAAATAAATACGAGGACTTACTGTGCCAGGACCTTCTGTACATGGACCACCCACCAAAGCGACAATTCGAGCAGCTGTCCCAGCTAAACAACCTCCAAGCAAACCAGCAGCAACGCTCAATGCCGCACCTGTGCACCTCAATGCCCGATTGCCCGGCTGCACGGGCCACTGATCCGTACCCAACTCATCCATCATCTGAAA
This sequence comes from Sideroxylon spinosum, assembly GCA_003260245.2. Lineage (NCBI taxonomy): Eukaryota > Viridiplantae > Streptophyta > Magnoliopsida > Ericales > Sapotaceae > Sideroxylon > Sideroxylon spinosum. Next base: position 2,531,723 of record QLOD02000017.1, on the reverse strand, counting down.
TTCATTGAAATTGAAGCCCAATTTTTCCGATAATTAAAGCATTTATCAAAACCACAGAATTGAAAAGAAACACAAAATCTTTGTAATGATATCTGACCGAATCAAGGGTGTATTCACATTCCGAAGCCGGCAACAAAAACCTAGTAACCCCTGAACCCGGAAACCCGGTCTGCTGCCCAAGCTTCTGTAAACCCGGTCCAGTCCTCCGACCACCGGACACGCCGAGCCCCAGCTGATCCAAAACCTGGTCTTTCGACAACTCCTTCGAACCCCGGAACACATAAACCTTCGACATGTCCGAAAAACCTAATTCGTGAACCTGAACCCGAGTCCCAAAAGAAATGAACCCCACCATTGCGTTATCAGGCAACAAGCCGATTGCCTGCTTCAATGCCGATTTGGCGAACCCTAATTCCTCCTCGATCATGCAGGTGTCGAGCACGAAGACGAAAACCGGCGGCTGCGGCGAGGAGGAGGGGTCGGGGTGGTGGGCGGGGAGAGAGTATTCGACGGTAGTGTACTGCGGGTAGAGTTCCGCGGGGACGTTGGTCTCGGAGACGGCGGAGTAGTGGTGGGGGAAGTGGTTGCGCTGGAAGCAGAAGGGGCAGATCCAGATGAGGGCGGCGAAGTCGACGCGGCAGAAGGGGTTGAGGACGGCGGCGCAGGCCTTGCAGCGGAGCGGCGCGTAGGGGAGCGTGGGAACGTCGGGGTGGGGGCGGATCGGGGCAATCGAGGCGGCTATTGGGATCACGCACTTGCTGGCCTCGATCTTGGTGCGGGGCCAGACGTTCCAGGTCATTCGCACCCCGTCGATCCCCTCCGGATCTGTCTGTGCCATCTCCGACATCTTTTCTCTCTGCTCTTACGGGTTCTCTCTCCTTTTCTTCTTATTGATTTTTTTTGAATTTTCAGAGAGAGAGAAGGGGGCGACCCCTTGAGAAAGGAGAGAAGAAGAAAGGGTTTACCAACAAAACAAAAAAATAGAGCGAGCGAGAAAGGTCAGTGAAGAGAATTTTTGACCCACACAAAGATGGAAGGAGTACCTGTTTCCGGGGCTGCGTTTAAGGCCCTGATTGGGCAACACCCAACCCCGATATTTATAAAAAGTCACCCAAAAAAAAAAGAATTCCTACTTTTTTTTTTTTTAATTAAAATTTACCACCTATCACTTTTATATCAAATTTTTATAATTTTATTGTATTTTTTTAATTTTTTCCTCCTACCCCTTAAATGTGCGTGTTCAGCGTATAAAAATTCTTCGTTTGGCATTTTGTAGCTTGTAATTCATCTATCAGTTTAGCTTTTTTTTTTTAAATTATCGATGTTACCTTTTTAAGTCTTCAAAGGTAAAAATGTCAAATTAACAAAATATTAAAAAACTAATTTTTTTCTTTTCAAACTATACCTTAGTACATATCTGTACAAGTGGTTAGTTGTGTAAGACTTGACTTCCCTATTATTTCTTTGTGTAAGACTTGGCTTTCCTATTATTTCTTTCTCTGATATTTTTTTGTTTTTGTAAATCTCAACAATTTATTTTCATCTAAAGGTTAAAAAAAATTTTTGTGTGTGTCCTATTATATTAATTTTTCCTCTTCAATTCATGCATTGCAATTATACCTGTATTTATTCTAAATTAAGTTTATAATTTTAGTTTTTAGATGAAAATAGATGATTGAGATTTAAAAAAGTAGAAAAATAATAAAGAAAAAAAAGCAAGCGAGCCAAGTCCAGTTGTATAATGGTGTTTGTTTTACCAAATTTTATTAAAACCCATTATTTTTTATTAAATGTTTTAATTTATTCTCATCAGATTTTGTTATATATCATTTTTATATTAATTTTTTGTATTTTTTTTGGGTACCTTTTCATTATCCAAACAACACCGTAATCAGTAAAAAAATTTAAAGTTTTATGGTGAATTATAGAAATTGTATTAAAATATAAATAAAATAATATATCATTAAAACATTTTATTTTTTTAATAAGATATGAAATATATATATTTTTTAATAATTCTTACTTATTTTTTCTAAAATAGTGAAACTAATATCATGAATAATGATAAATAATTATATTTTATAATGATTTTTTTATTTATCATAATTGTAACTACTCTAGTTTTCACCCATTTGTTTTAAAATTTATAATGCTCTCATTGTCATCACTTGTTGCATTGAGATTGAGTCGGAGAAGAATAAATTAGGTGACCATGTACTTAGATTATTTCCTACAAAATTTTTGAACATGACGACGGAAGGTCCGAAACGGAGTTCCAACATGCATGATTAAATTCCTTGTATTTGATAGTTGTGAGAATACCATTGGAATTTGATGAGTTAGATTTGTACTTGGAGTTCGTACTAAAAATAGAAGGGTATTAATATACTCTCTAAAGTTGAAAGTAACCAAAAAAAAAAAAAAAAATACTTAAAAACAGATATTCATAATAAATAGGTTGCCATTAAATTCGAAAATTTTGAACTGCGGCAGGTGTGTAACAAAACTAACTCACGAAGTTAGATATACGTTGAACAACGTGATTCATGCATGGATGCTACTCAGGCAGTGGATTTGAAAAGCCGCCACGACAATACTTATATTAGGCTGAGTCAATATGAATTAGATTTGAAAGGAGCATGTCTTAGTAATCTAGGATTACGGATCGACCCCCTGATAGAGTGTCCAATCCATCAGACGTTGATGTTAATTTTGTTAGGAACGCAATTAATCGATAGAGAATAAGAAAAATAAATCAAACGAAAGTAAGAACACAAGATTTATGAGATTCGACCAATCGTGCCTATGTCCTCGGAGTTGCAGAGAGTTTTTACTATTTTTGAAGAAAAGAATTACATCGTGCCGCTGTAAGGTTTTCAACCACTATATATATCTTAACCTTACCAAAACAACTGAGCCCTAAAATAATGCATAAAAGGCCCCCAAAAATTTTTCTCTAGGGGCGATGCCCCCGGACCCCCAAAAGGCTTGTCCATGAGCGCTACGGCTCCGCTCCATGGACTAAGTCTCAGAAAAATCCCAAAAAGAAGCCACACAAGTCAAGTCATCATCTGAATCACCCGTATGCGCAAAAACGGGCTCCATATTAAATCCCAACAAATTTTATGTGATTTGTTGAATGAGATGGTTTATGGTTATCCGAATGAGGTGGACTGGAGATTGTATTACGTGGTGGTGATTCAATATTCTTATGTT
>QLOD02000017.1:2511784-2523981 GCA_003260245.2 Sideroxylon spinosum | reverse complement strand
GGGAAGCGTTTACGTCTATACACGTGTTATATACTACTTAAACAATCTATAAACGATTCGTTAACCAAGTATAACGATAGGTAAATATCCTTTGGTTAAGTTGTTAAGCCAACTAAGAAACAGGAATATACTTGTCTTGCTAGTTGGGTGGAATTTACCACTTTTAAGACTGCGTTTGGATTAAAAAAAAATCCTAAAGAAAAAAGAGGGGATAACTTCTCGTGTTTGTATGTGATAGAAAATTGAAAGAGAAAACTAGGAGATTTGAGAATTAAAAAATCAATTAATTGAAGAATGATTTTTATTTTATAATAATTTTGGATCCATTCAATTAAAAACATGTATTTTGAAAGATTGTGGAGAAAAAGAATAGTAGAAAAAAAAAGTTATAAAGTAACAAAATGTTAAATTTATATAAATTTTTTTGAAATGATTTAAAAATAAAACGAATAAATATTTATAAAAAAAGTAATTTTTAAATTAAATATAGAAATAAACACTTCATTTTCCTAGCTCGGAAAATCTTTACTCGAAATACACTTTAAATGTACCATCTCTAATTAGAATCGCATCCTTGGTAGCTATAATTATGTATTATAATCAATATTTTTCATCAACTGGGATTCTTTGTTTGGTTATCAAGGCAATTTGAAAGAAATAAAAAAATAAAAGAAAATAAAAGTACTTTAGAATCTTCCAATTTTTTAAAGATAAGGGATGCTTCATTGAATTTTTTTTTTTTTTGGTTATAAAGATAATTTGAGAGAAATTAAGAAATAAAAGAAAAGAAAAGTACTTTAGAATCTTTCATTTTTTAAAGGGAGGGGATACTTCATTGAATTTTTTACATTAAAGAGAAGAAGGAAACAAGAACATACTTTCACTTACTAGTTTGGCGAATAATAGTACAATTCTAATTTAGTGCGTTAGGATATGTTTAATATATGAGAATAGAATTAATGTAATATAATAAAATTCATTCTAATTAGTTTAATCTATTTTAACATTTGGTATATATATTCAAACAATAAAATTTAAATACTATTTTTTAAGAATAATTATTCCCATACTGTTATTTCTTAAATTTAAATTATGAGTGATAATCATTTCATTCCAACATATATATCAAGATTCTTTAAATTATATAAAATAAATAATGATTTTGCAGTCACAAATTTCTCCTCGTACTTTTCGAGCCATAAAATAATCATTTTATTTCTTGAGCGACCTAGATTTGCATTTTTAACATGTCAAAAGATTAAAAATATTCTTTAACGATTTTTATATCAATTTTTAACAAATTTTGGACCTATCCAAGACTTGGACTGTAGCATAATTATTTTATCTATGACTAATTTTTTTTGCTCAGATTCACATTATGATCATCCAAAAAATTGAGAAATTATTTTTTAACGAGTTTCTTACTAACTTAATAAATTTTGAACTGTTTTACTCTTGGACTTTTTTTGGACCAAAAAGTATTTTGAATTTTTTGAAAAAGTTAAAAAATTATGATGGTCCAAAATTAAATTTTATTTCAATTTATTTTGAATTATTAATTATTTAATTCGTTGATATGATCCGATTAAATTGATAAATTTTGAGTATTTTTGAATAGTCAAAATTTTTAAAAAGTTATTAAAAGGGACACTGCATCTGATAGAAGCAAAATATATTTTCAATTATTAAAAAAATAAAAATTAAATATTAAAGTTAAATTTTGAAATAAAAATAATCAAATTTTTTCTTTTTCATGATGAAATTTTTTGGATAAGATCGGCTAAGTAACTTTGAAAAATGGTAAATTCGAAATCCAAAATTCAATTGTATTTTAGATATTATCAGGCCCCGAAAGGCATAAAATCTAGAGCATTAATTAGCTCTTCAAAATATTTTGACCAATTTGCCATTAATTTGGTTTGTGACTTTTTTCCTTTCCTCACCAAAGCCTCAGGAGTCAGAAGGGCCGTTTGGTGCAACTAGTTTTTGTAAAAAAATGTAACTTCGCTCCAGAAACTGAATCGTGACACTTTAGTACTCATTTAGGTACTTGTTAAAAATTTATAAAAATTAAAAAAATAAAACAATTTTAGTAAAAACTAGATATTTTTGAATAAAGTTAATTGTGTATTTGGTTGAAAAAATAAAAAAAATTTAAAAAAATCGATAAAAGTTTTTTTTATTTTTTATTTTATTTTTGTTGGTGCACCAAATCACCAGTAAATAGAAGTAATAAACAAATTAATACGACTTCTTCTTCTATGAATTAATTTTAATTTAATCATTAATTGATACTCAACTGGACTTTCTTTTCCTAGAAACAGTTCACACTATATTCATAATTATTAATTGATATTCAACTTAATACATTGTATTTTCCTAAAACCAATTCACACTAAATATATTTAAAGGGTAGTTAAAAATTAACACATAATCTATTTCTAATTTAAAAGTTAATGCAGAACTCGTTTGTGATTTAAACTAAAGTCCAAAACTAACTAAATTTGTTAAGTTTAGCTGAATTTATGTTTTACAAGTCAAAAATTTGTTGAGAAAAATTATTTTTAAAATAATAAATATATTAAATCACATTTTATTCATTTTTATCTTAAAATGAAACAATATTTAATTTTAATGTGATTTAATGGGCCGTTACTCTTTTTAAATATTAATTTTCAAAAAACCATATATGTATTTATATATCACGTGTGACATAAATCTAGTTAAATTTAATTTTTTTATATTTTATACTTTAATGCTAATCACGAGAGAGTTATGTGTTTATTTTTATTAACGAAAAATCATGTATTTTTAGTCTAAAATTTAATGAGAAAAGTGTAATTAATTTTAATTTAATTATTAATTGATACTCAACCAAATGTTTATTTTTATGAAACAAGGATCATATATTTTTAGTCCAAAATATAATGAGATAAAATGTAATTAATATTAATTCAATTATCATTCGATACTCAACTAAATTAACTCCACTTTGGCTCTCTTCTATTCTCCTTCCTCCATTTTACCTGCAGCGAAAAAAAGAGAATGGGGTAGAATAACATTACAATTACCAAATCCAGAGGTGTAAGTATGGATTCCTCTCTTTTTTTACAATTCCATACATCCACACAAACCTAGAGTGTGATAGATTTCTCTCTCTTTTCAACCATACACACACAAAGTAATAGATTCAAGATTTAATGTTTAGAAAAACTTGGGTTAAACAAAATTATATGGAAGGAGAAAAATTAAGGGTTAATTATTTTTTATTTTTGTGTGTGTGTATATGAGAGTGTGCACGTGAAGGGACCTGTCTTTACAAATTAAAAAGAATATTTAAATTTTTTTTAAAAATTGTATATAGTTTTTTTCTTTTCTTTTTTGTTCTCTCTTTTTTTATTATTATAAATTTGTGATTTTTGCAGGGTTTTGAAAAGAAACATTGGTTGGACTTCAAGATCGATCTTTGCTTGAGCTGTTCTTTCTACAAAATTTCTCCTTTGTCCAATATGGATAATAGAGTAAGTCCCATTTTAACGATGTACATATATCTATAATTGAATTGAAGTTAACCATATCAGATTTTGTGCCTGCTTGATATATATCGTTGCCTCTCCCATGGAGATTGAGAAAGTTTGACCCATAATCACATGATTCACACGCAAAGCAAAGGGATCGGCGGGACCATGATAACCATTTTAATTTTTTTAATATTTGTAATATACTAATCCCTTGAAATTATTAAAAATATATATATATACACACTCTTCAAATTAAATTTCGCAATCCGCTACAAATAATATTGGAAAATTTAGAGGCTGTTTGGTTTACTATAAAAAAAAAATCAACTTTTATTAATTTTTTTAAATTTTCTTTACTATCTTTCTTCAACTTTTATGTATATGACATATATGTATATAATCTTTTTAATTTATATTTAAAAAATTTTAAAATTGAAAACAAAAACGTGTTTGTTAAATTTATTTTTATTTTTTACTACCATTTTTTTTGTTACAAAAGTTTTACCAATTTTAATATTTTTTTCAGTTTTTTTTTGGTTGTATCATACTAAATAATGGATTATTTTATTCAAATATTTTATTAATCTAAAGTTATTTTTAATAAATAATATAACTTAATTTCATTTCATTTAAATTATTATGAAATAGATTTTATTAAATTATTTTAGTTAATAATAAAATAAAATGTTGTTTACTATATTTTATTTTATTAAAATAAATTATTTTTAATAAATAATAATTTATTAAATCAATATAAAATATATTTTAGTAAATCCAATTAATATTTTAGAAATTAATAAAAATTAAATTCTTTATTAAAATAAAAATTAATTACTGTAAATAAATTTTACTTTCACATGTAGTTTTAATTTTCATTTTAAGGAAAAAAATACAATAAAAAACAAAAATCAAAAAATATAAATAGTTAAATATAAATAAAACAACAACATTACCAAATGGATCCTTAATACTTTCTCCAACTTTGTTACACTTTATGATAAACACATCAAACAATAAATAATCTATTTACTCTTTTTTTTTTTCTCTCCAAAAGTTGGTAGTTCAGATAGACATTTAGGGTCTGTTTGGCGCAACAAAGTTTGTTAAAAATAACTGAAAACCTCTGAAATTCTTTGTTACATTTTTACATTTTCTTACCATCTCAAATTTAAAAAAAAGAAAAGTTCAATAACTTTTAAAAAAAATTATCTAACTAGAATTCCGTTAATCGAATGGGCAATTTTTTTTAGGATGTCAACACGAACTCTTAAACTATTAAATAACACCTACTTTATCTATTTTTTGTATATTTTTTGTATACCATCCTGACGGAAAGTATCAAACCGTTCCGATAGTTTTTCCACTACTCTATTCCATTCAAATGACTAACGCAAAAGTTCAAAAATTCTAATATAAAATTGTTCCGACGGATCAAAAAAACTGTTTCAACAGTGTTTTTCTTCAAAAAGTTAACACAAATGTCAAAAAATGTCATTATTCATTATGAAAAACATAGTTTGGTTGTTGCGCATCTAATGCCAAAAAATTTTTCAAATCATATTTTTTGCCATTGTTCGTTGTTTTTCACCGCTTGAAACGGGCTCTTAATGGGTGAAAGGTTCCCTTTTTATTTCAACAAATACTTTCTTTTTTAGAATCTTATAGATGACTTTGAGTTTTTTTTTTTTTTTAAGTTAGTATTTCAAATTAAGGTGAGAGTATCAAAAAATTTCTCCGATACAGCTCAATAAGCAAATTCTATGGAGTTTGGATTAAAATATTAATAAGTGGGAGAACCAACAACATTGTAGCACGTGTAATCTTCTAACAGAAATTTTAATATACTGGTATTTGACAAGAAGTATATAATAAATAATTTTTAAAACTTTCTATATTAATTTGTTAATAAAGCGGAGGTTAGTGGTGGCTTTCTATATAAAATTTCATAACAACAAAGAATATATACTACACAAATAAAATAGTATAATAAAAAATTATCAACTAAATACTATTTTTTTAAAAAGCAAAAATTATTAATTAAATCATGTATAATTTCTTTAATCAAAAACTTATACACATCTGATTAGATTATTGAAGAGAGAGAGAGAGAGAGAGTAATTATTTAGTATGATAATGTGTATGGCAGTATAAGGAATTGTGTAAAACTTTTAAAGGTATGCATAGATTTTTTTTCCTTATAAAAATTGATTTGATTTTCTAAAATTAAATATATAATAAATAAAAAGTAATTTTGTATTCTTAATATATCATATAGAGATAAGAGTCTTGGACAAGTAAAGCATTTGTCTTGACTTAGGCCGACTCTAAATTTTAACGTTTGAAATCATTACGCAACAATAACAATCGTTTTTTAAATCACAGTACTTGGATTACTCAAATAATAATAATAATAAATAAATAAATAAATGAAAATATGTATATATTTTTACCATTTGTTTGCAATCCATTTAACTAAGTAAGTGTTTATTTTTGGGGATAACGGGAGTAAAGTTTCTTGGGTGAATTTTATCATCTGTTACATATGTTTGGATAAGAGAATAATAATTACTATAGAGTTAATTATTATCCTCATATGGAGGTAAATTTTTACTTTGGGGGAAGGTGGTTAATGAAGGATAATAAAATTTTTTACTCTTTTCTCATTACCCAGATAATATTTACTTTTTCAATTAACTTTTACCTTTTCAAAACTTTTAGTATTTCAAATATAATATAATTATTATCAGGACCATCTCATGTCAAAAATAAATAACATAAATATATTACCTCAGTAACTATTATTTAAAGAACAATTACCTTCGTTTTTATATTATCCTCAAATTTTTTATCCCGCACCAACATATCCTAAAAAATACAAGCAACTCCATTCCCTTCAACATTTTTCCAAAGCTATAGTAACTTGAAAGGAGGCTTGAATCTCTTACCAACCATTAAATAATTTTATTTAACCCCAGCTAATAACAACAAACAAACAACCACAAAGAAGGCCACTCAATTCAACAAAATTATTAGAACCACTACCAAGAGATCTAGAGAAGGTAGCAAAAAGCCCACTAGAGTTGGTCGTCATCACCCCCCCCCCAAAAAAAAAAAAAACCTTTTAATTAGAAGCTCCATCAATATTAAACTTGAATAAGAGGAAGAGGAGACCCTTCATCAGGAAAGGCTTCTTAATAGTTACTTTGAAGAATGATTTGAATTCCAACATATGCAGTGCAAGTGCACACCCAAAGAGGACCCAACGGAGGTAATTGTTTTCGTTGATTTGAAAAATTAGTTTAAAGTTTTATTAATTTTGTTATTTTTTTATAAAAACTATACTTTTTTTTTTTATGTTTTGCTTCAATTGTATTTTTAATTTTGCTTAATGTAATTTATCTCCAGTAATCATAAATTCTAAATTCATCTCTGATAAAGGAGATATATAGATAGAGTCAAAAAAAAAAAAAAAAAAAAGATTCTTAGGCTTAAACAATATTTTCAACCACCTTATGATAATATCTCAATTCAAATATTTTAATTTTTATAAAAGTATATGTGTAAGGATATAATATAGCATACATGCATGTTAATTGAAAATTATTGTCAAATTTATTCATTCCTCAGTTTTCCTTTTTCAAAAATTAACAAAAGATATACTAATTTCTTAAAATATGTGCATGCTTAATTTCTGCTATAGAATCTAATACATGATCTTGAGAATTGTTTCATCTGGGTTTGGAATTAGTGTAGCAAAAGCTTCTTATGATTTACATTCGTGAATTGAACTATAACAATAACAACAATAATAAGTGGTACGGCAACTTTTTCTGAGATTTTATTTATTTAGTTATTATTTTGGTATTGAATGGGGGAATGCAGGGTCTGAAGTAAATAAAGTTGAAACAGTTGATGAGAAACTCACAAACTCTCGACAACCACCGGCGGTAAAAATCAGTCCTTCCCCACAAGGATCGGTTCAAGGCTCACAATCCAACCCTCAAATGGTAGTATATATGGTTAGCTCTCATGCCAAAAAATTCATTCATGTACATATAAATATTCATCTACGCATATATATATATATATATATCAGAATTTAGATTTTATTTTTATATATATCTGGTGTAGATATCATGATGTCAAAGAGGTTGACGGCAGTAATGCTGTCAAAATCCCTTTTTCGTTTCTACTTTACATTGAAGGCAACCGATCAGACATTTCTTTCCATTATAAGTGATGTTTAAAACTCTAAATTTTACAATAAAGTAGTGAAAAAATTTGTAAAAATATATTACTTTTTATTTTATTGTATAATTTATGAAATTATAATTTTCATTAAATTTTATAATTTTATTTTATCACTCCAAACGTTGCCCCTGCCCCAACACACATATACACACATATATATATATATATATATATTGACAGGACAACAAGGTGAGGGGGGTCAGTAGTGGGGGAAAATACACCCCAAGTGAATCAGGGAAACAACAGTAATAAGAGAGGTTTCCCTCCACTCAGTGGTGATCAAGGAGTCAATCCTCAACACCTTCACGCTCCAAGTACACAGCTCCCTGGATCGGCTTTCCTTCCTCCTCCTTTAGTTGGCTATCCTCCAACAACGGTATATATATTAACTTAACTCCAGGATTAAACTTGAAAACGACGCATGATAAGCATTGACGTAATCATTTGTCACTATCACAGTCTGAATTACAAACTTAGTCAAGTAAACCGAAGTCTTATACTCTCTCTCTCTCTCTCTCTCTCTCTATATATATATATATATTAATCAGATTAACAACCAGCATCAGCCGGATGGTCATGCCCAAAATCTCTCACAAGCAGAGTTAATCCAACTGTATGGGTATGGTATTTGCATGTGAAGAATGTTGAAATCATTTCAATGATTTATTTTTTTTCTTATTTTCTTTGTTCCGGCGAAATAAAATCAATTGAGATAAACATCTATTTTATGGCCATAAAATGAACACAGGATGCTAAAAATTTAAATTTTCTCCTCACTTTGTTTGGTCGTTGAATTTGGAGAAAAGAATAAATTTAAATATATATATAACTAAAAATATGTAGGGACCCCAGCTAGCTGCCATTTGATTTTTCCATGTTTATATGGAGGGATATAAAAGTTCTACCACTGAACCTTCTCATTTTGCCATGGAAATGCAGCTTTCCGAAGCAACGAATTAGGGAAATATTGCACTATTTCTTTTTGAAAATATTAAATCCAATCCAAATTTTCTATTTCATTCATTCATTTATTCTCATTATTTTTCGCTTTGGTATTGTGTCATAAAATAATTAAGTTGATAGTCAATAAATTTTCACCTTATTTTTACCTGATATCAGTATCAAAGTTATGCTTGAAATATAATGAGTTATAATCCAAATAAAATTTTGATTTAAAATTTTTATAATATCATTTTAACTCGCTTATATCTAAACTCTAGTTTAATACTCAACTTTTAGCTCAGCACACGAAAAATTACAAGCCCTTTAATACCCAATCGATAAATCAATTTAGTACTTGGCTCATATTTAAGGGTGAGCAAGTTTTCTAACTTTGCTTTTATTGATGCTGAATTGTAACAACAGAATTAGTGACTTCTAACTAGTGCTAAATAGAGAGTAATTAACCACCATGATTTAGACCATTTTACTCACTTTATCTAGTCAATGTCGCCAAGTTTACACATGATGCATGAGCCATGTTTCCTTGCTATCAAGCACTTCTCATGTAAAACTTTATTTACATTTGTTTTGTATGCTTCGATATGGCTGTGTGCTTAGTGATAGTTTATTAGTGATCGGTGCTTAATCATCATTTCACTTTATGAAATCGAAATTAGTACCAATTGATTTTTTTGTTAATGATATTTATTTTTTCAGTATCACTGGACAGTTTCCGCAATGTCCTGCTGGAGGTGCCTCCAACCCCACATTGAATCCTAATATCCAACATGTATGAATTAAATTTTCGCTGTTCAATTATATATATCTTGGAATAAGTTGTATTTAGTTTGTTAACAGTACTTGAGTTTCCTATAATGTTTATGAATAGGTTTTCGGGGCAATCACCGTTGGGGTTTCAATACCTGAATTGGGAGAATCTAGCAATTTCATCACTCGGGTAGGTGTTACCTTATATACTTGACATTTTGAACTTAGAAAAGAGAAAGAAAACGATCTATGGCTTTGGTTGTCTACAAAAAAATTTTTTTTTCCTTCTTGTGTGAAATTTTTTATATAAATTTAATTTTTTTAGGTGTAACTTTTAAATATGTTAATCACATTCATTAAAAAAAATATATCCGTTTAAATAAAAGTTAAAAACAATTTAAAACATAACTTTTTCATTGTTTTTATCTAAATAAGTGAATTTTTGATTTTTTTTATGAATATGATTAACATGCATAAACGTTACAACTTCTAAAAAAATTTTCATTTTGATGAAAAAAAAAACTTATTTTAGATAAAACAAAATTAAAAATTAATTTTTCTATAACCAAGCTAGTCCTAAATAATCATTAATTATGAATATGCATTACTAAAAAAGTGATGACAGGATGGTTATTAAAATTTTTTGCAACCGCTTCGATTATTTTTAACTTCATGGATATTCTCGGTTCTAATAGTGATAACTAATGGAAAATTGTGAAATATCTCGAAAATTGACTATAGTTAGAGGGAAAAAAAAATGTATCATCTGCTTATCTGATTTAGTATAAGAGGCTTACATGTAAGCGCTAAGATTAGGGTTTACTAGTATGATCAAAGCAAATATAAAATCTAGCTAATAGGTAACAGTACATATATGTGCACTAACAACTATGATGATTTTATGCATTATTTAGCCTTTGTTTTGTAGGCAAAGATAAACAATATATAATGAAATGATATCCCTACCTTCATATTCTACTCATTGACCTTGTAAGTGATTATCTTCTTACTAATTTAGTGCCAAACATTGACAAAAAATTTGTTTCCTAATGGGTGATTACATTTAGAGAGAAACTGAGCTGCCTGAATGGGATCAATTGGCACCAAACTTTCAACCATCAGGAAATTCTATTGCTCAAGCACTTTTAAACCAGAACTTGAATGCTGTTGATCTACATAACCTTCTCGCGAGGTATATGTTATATAAACAAGCCCTTGTTCCTGCTCAATTGAAAAATTATATTATTTTTATTCTAAATTGTATTTTTTTATATATTTTATCCAGTTATATTTTTACTTTTACTCTTATTTATCTTATTTATCTTAAAAATGTAACTTTTCTCTTACTAATTATAATTCTGAATTCGCTCCAGACTGATATATGATTATTTTTTCCACAAATCATGTGTTATATATATGTTTCCAATTGAAAATTTGTGAGAAAAATCTTTTTCTTTTTCCTCTTTACAATTTTTTAATATATATAATCTTATTCTTTTCTTTTTTTCCTTTTTTACAATTTTTTAATATTATTTTTTTGTTTAGCAGGCCAGTTACGAATTCCGTGTATCATCCACTGTATAAAGTGTTTGGTGAACCTGTGGACCCTCATCTGCGGCTGTTCCAGGAGAAACAAAGCACGTGGTAAATGCTTCCAAAAACTATGTTCTTCCAAACGTTTCAATCAATTACTTTGACTTTGGTCGGCAACTATGCAATATGCACGTTCTGATAAAAATTACAAGCTAGAAATCAAAATAAGGAATGAAATAAAAAAATATAAATAAGAAATAGAGTAAATTACATTGACCCTTCTAAGATATTTTTGGAAGTTAGACAACACCACCCCTCACATTTTGAAAATTACTTTAACCTCCACTGCTCTTGATTAGTATTCTTAATAAATTACCCCCCGACATATAAATGTTAAAAATTATGCAAAGATGTCTTATTAATGTTAGATGAACTCTCTATTTGAACTAATCAAAATATTATGATATAAAATAATATAACTTATAGACAATTTTCTTACACAATATTTAAGAAATATTTGATTAATTCATATAAAAATATTTAATATTAGCAAAAGTTTGTGCGTTTTTTAATTGCTATAAATGACACTAGAGGAATCTGTTGAGGAAACTTAAAAATATGGGAGATTAAAGTAATTTTTAAAAAGTGAATGGTGGAGTTTATCTTTTCAAAAAACTTTAGGAGAGATTAGTGTCATTTATTAAAAAATAATAATATTAGTTTTACCCACTCATGAGGATTATATGATGTAATAGTCCTTAAATAGATTGTATTAGGATCCGACCTTTATGTGCTCACCTTCATTATTTGCAGGTTTCCCACTAAAAACCACTGAATTTTCTAAGGAAGAAGCTTGAGTGGCTGCAAAGAAGAAATTGTTGGCGTCAACCTGTTGCTGTATTTTTCCTTTGACAAAATTTCTCTATTTTGGAGTTTGACAAAAACTATGAAAACTTAGAATTCTATGACTTGGTTTATAATTTCAATCAAGTGCCTCATCTCTATAGGCACAGATTTAAAACTGTTTAAAACAGTGAAATTGTGATAACAATACTTTGAATTGTGATTTTATGCATGGCATTTTGAATTTGAATGTTCCCTATGGTGGAGTGGAGGTACACGATTTTTTTCCAGTTAATTTCTTGTTCCTTTCCTTTTATTGCTTCTCCTCTAATCCTTTTT
>QLOD02000017.1:2489421-2499657 GCA_003260245.2 Sideroxylon spinosum | reverse complement strand
TAGTTTTCATACTTTGGCTTGTTTGTAAAATGATCGGATGGATTTTATTGCAGAAATTCTTACCGCGTCCATTTGATTTACCGGATTACCCCTACGTATTTCTAGAAACTTCTGACTATTCAACGTGTTGTGATGTAATTGGTGTTTAGTAGGGAGTACAGTAGGAAGTCCCTAGATGTATATTATAGTAATGGTAACGCGGCGAGAGAGAAGCCTCGGTGTGTTTTCCAGTAGCACAGCGGAAGCGGACAAGCTGATCTGACCAAATAAAAGAAAAAGGGCCTCTCTCTCTCTCTCTCTCTCTTCTCTTCAGAAGAAGGAATCAAGCAACGACAGCTTAGATCACGGGGAGAGTCCAGTCTCTCTCTCTCTCTGTCTCTCTAGAATCAACTTTTCCTTACAGCTCCTCCTTTCCTGCTCCATCAAATATTCCCGGAAAATTCAAGAAAATCCCATCGCAATCCAGGAAAATCTTTCGATTCCTTTTCTCGGTTGGTTTATTTATCCGTTTTGTTAATTTCCTGAAACGCCACCGCGTTCCGTGAAGGCTTTTCGAAATCTCC
Source organism: Sideroxylon spinosum (assembly GCA_003260245.2). NCBI lineage: Eukaryota > Viridiplantae > Streptophyta > Magnoliopsida > Ericales > Sapotaceae > Sideroxylon > Sideroxylon spinosum. The sequence goes on along the minus strand of QLOD02000017.1, from coordinate 2,499,094 downwards.
CTCTGTAACCTGTCTGTAATATTTTGTTTTATTTTCTCGGCAAGCAATCATGCTCTCGCTGCAGAGCGATCCTCGGCAACACCATTTGCAGCAGCAGCAGCAAATCCTGCAGCGGGACATGCAGGTGCAGGTTCCTAGGGTTTCGTACAATGGCGATCAGCGAGGGGATTCCTATGTTCTGCATTCCGAGACTTCCTTGCCTTCCTCCAATCTCAAGCTCTCGCAGGCGTTGGAGACCCTCGAAGGTTGAAAATTTTCGTCTTTTGTTGTTTGATGTTTGTGGTTTAGGGTTTGATCACAAATTTTCACATGCTTTGCGTTGTCACGAATAATTATTTTTCCCGTTTCCGTTGCTTTTGTGTTTCGCACTCTTGTTTGATCCGTCACTTAAAAGTGTTTGACGAACAAGTAGGCCGGATTTATGAATTTGCTGTTTGCGTGTCTTTATATTGAAAGATCAATACTTTGTTGAGGGAGAATTCGCTGGTTGTTATTTTATAATTTGGATTTTTTTTTTCTTTGGGTTTTTGTGGAGTTGATCAATCAGTACTACTGTGGGTAAATTATTCAGCCCTTTTCAGATTGCCTTTTGCACTAGCCTGTTGTAAGTAACAAAAACAACCAGCCTGATGTAAGTAACAAAAACAAGGGTTGTTTAGAGAGAGAAAGTCTGCTGATTTATTTAATTGCTAGCTTTGAGAGCCATCGAGCCCTATAAAACTCCATGCATCTGATCTGCATTTTAATGTAGGTCATAACACTGGACCTGGTGCTATTTGTTCTTTTTCTGGTTGCCAATTTGGTTTTCCTACGTAGCATGGTAACGAGTCAGGATATAGAAGAGAGTAAATCGGGGAACTGTGGGGAATAGATATTATTTTTTTGAAGGGAAATAAAAAAAATTATCGTAGTGCTTCATTCAAGTTAGAGAAGTGGAGAAAGTAGAAGTTTTGACTCATTAAATTGAAAGTCTCTACGAAGCCGTTGAAAATCATTTGGGGTGAGAGAGCGAACAACGTATTTGTACTTGCAAGTTATTTTGGAGATCTCTTGCAGTCTACCTTGCAACCAGTGCATGGTCAAGGTTGCGTGTTTTACGGTTTTAACAACTTGACCTATGGGAATGTGTTTTATTGGACTGATCTTTTTCACGAACCCTTCCTATCAAGTGGCTTACTGTTAGTCTTTTGTTATTTTTGAATTATTGTTAATCTATGCTAATTTATTCATAAATAAATTTTTCTATACCAACGTGGAAGTGGGGATTCCCATCTTGGTGTCTCTCTTTCTCTAAGGTCGTGGCATCAATATGTATTCCATAAGTACCCCACAACTCACCTCAATTTCCTCTTTCAACTTCCCTCTATGCTTTCTCAGTTTTATTTTATAAAGTTTTTCATTTTTGAATTCAATCTGTTATCAATTTGTAGAATTATTAAAACAAAAAGATATGGGGAGAATTTGTAAATATATGAAAGAGAATAGAGAGAAAAGGAAGAAAATTTAAGAACTGGATCAATACACACAGTGTATGCGTCTGCCCTTTTGCAACCGCGTCTTTGTCGGATTTTTCTGTTTGGCTATTCTCACCTTCTGGCTGCTGTATTTGTAATGGTTTCTTCTGCACGTTTCTGAGGTTCCCGTAAATGTTGAAACATATATACAGATGGTTGTTGCTCGTATGTTAAGTTTACCTTTTTGTTTGTATGCTTTTCCATCACTCTTCCATAATTATTTGAAATTTGGAAGCTAGAGTCATTAGCTTGTCTATTACTTTTGTGTGTGTAAAGTATTGTGTTAATTGGACCTAGTTGGAAATTTTCAGCAAGGTTTAAAATTTTGGGTTTTGGGTGTGGATTCTTAATGGCATACGTAGATTTGTCTGCAAGTGCAGACTTGAACCTGCCAGAAAAGATTATAGTTAATGGAGATGAGGCTGGTTGCTTGGTGCAAAATAGTTCCTAGTGGTACTTTGGAAGGAAATATTTTTCTTCAGTTAAGCATTTTGAAATGTTTATTATTTGTATGGCACCATTGCCTCATTCCTGTGACTGACAAAGGCCTGTTGAGGTTCTTTGCTGAGGTTCCTTCCTGTGTTGCAGTTGATGAGGACATGCTCTTGGCCCTTGCTCATCAAAATTACAAAGCTGGGAACTACAAGCAGGCATTGGAACATAGCAATGCTGTTTACGAGAGTAACCCGAGGCGTACTGATAATCTTCTTTTATTGGGTGCAGTTTATTATCAGGTTAGTATGCACACACTTGCATAATTTTTTTTTTCCTGCTTTCCACTTATCTGTGATATCTATATATGGCTGACCTGATATATAATGTGTTGTTTGTTTTAGTTGCATGATTTTGACATGTGCGTTGCAAAGAATGAAGAAGCCCTTCGAATTGACCCACATTTTGCCGAGTGCTATGGTAACATGGCAAATGCTTGGAAGGTAACTTCTGAGTATCTTTGGTGGGTCTGATTTTTCTTCTTGTAAGCTTATGAGGATCTTACGTCTGTGATGTGTTTGTTTTGCTCACAGGAAAAAGGCAATATTGATTTGGCGATTCGCTATTATTTGATAGCTATTGAGGTTGGTAGAAACCTAGTTATCCATGTACATTCATTTTATTGTAAGACTACTAGAAATAATGTTTGAGGCTGGAAGTCCCCCTCCCTCTTCCGGTTCTTTGAATTTTACATCAGTTCAAACTGTATTTTTGATATTACTTTTTGATCAAGTTTTCAAGCTATATATGTTTATTCACTATGACTTATTTCATTGTGATTGTAGGAAAGAGTTGGGTTTTATTAAACTTTAATTAATTAAGTTGTCAGGGAATGATTTTACTGCAAATGTGCGGTCCCCCCCCCCCAAAAAAAAACAAAAAAAGTGATCTTATTGTTGTATATTATAATATCTGGCTACATCTTTGTTCACCATTGTGGTCAACTTGTTGGCTGCGTGCAGTACATTTGGAAATTCATTGTTCTGGAACTTGTTGCCATATCTGTCGTGTTCAAGTTGTTATGCTTATGCCATATGGTTGCGTATGTCTTCCTGCTAAGACAATTGCATTGTCCTGGTGGTACGGTTAGGTCTCGCATCTGGGACCTATATGAGACCCAAAAGGCATCTTGATAGTCGCATATGTTCGGATCCTTAGAATTGAAGCCATTTTCAAAATTATCTGAAAATAGGCATGTTATTGCATTTCTAGTTGCAGTTAGTGTAAACTGAAATGAATATACTGCTTTCTAATGGCATAATTACTAACTTGTATATTTATAGCCCAAGAAGTACAGACACAAATGTAGGACATGGGCATGACGCAAACATGATGACACTGTAATTTTAAAATTATCCGAACATTGAATGACTAGACAAAATGTATATAATTTATATAAAAATGTATAAATATCAATAAACTAATTATTATTATTATTATTATTTTTTTGATAAGCATCAGTGTAGTGAGAAATTATTTTCATTCTACATATAGAAAAGAGTGTGAGTAAACTCCTGATCTGTTCTTGACAAGCAACGAAGATAATATTTTTGAAGAAAAATGACAATTACAGCGGGGGACAAGAAGTCCCTCAAGGAAAAAAATCAAGAAACAAACCTACTAAGAATAGCAATCCAATGAAATTGGATTGCAAACAAAGGGTGAGAAGCAAACTCCGGAAGAATAGAGATCCAAAAGGATGTTAAGAATCTAATCCTTTCCCACTTTTCTCGCGCATCTTTAGATTCATCTACGAATACCATAGAGTTTCTCTTTTCAAATGATTCACAAGGCTGTAGTTACCATTTTCCACCAAATGATTCTTGCCTTCTTACTTCAGCTGAATCCTCAAAAATCGATTTCAAGCACGTTCACATGGGAAGGTGGTACCACCCAACTTAGATTTCCAAATGCACATAGCTTTGCTAGAGAGAGACAACAACCTGACAATGGAGAGAAAAGTGGTTGCTTGCCTTGCTGTCCTTGCAAAGAAGGCACCGATGGGGTGATAGTGCCAGAAGAATGCACTAGTTCTTTGGAGTAAGTCAAAAGAGTTTCTTATGAGGCAATGACCAACACAAATACGTTTTGAGAGGTACCTTCGCCTTCCATTCTGATTTAGGGGCGAGGGGAGGGATTGAGTTTGATCATTCGTCAATAATGCTGAAGACGGATTTGCAATTGAAAACTCTGCTGGAATGAGGGATCCAAATCCTACGAAAGGGATTATTCTCCTTTAATATGGCATTATTGATTAGAGCCAAGAGAGAAGATAATTCAATGGATTTTCTACAATTGAGATTTCATCTGAAGTTCCAAGAGATAAGAAATTTCAAATGAGAAGCCGTAGGTTCAATTGTGGAATTTTGACTATTTTGACTTTCATTCAAAGGAGGAAGGCTAGGAAAAGAGGAAGATAAGACAATAAGACATTATTTTAAAACCCCTATGTATAAATTAATTGAAAATTTTGGGGACACAATAAAGTCCGTATAATTATCTTGATAACCCTTATGTATAAATGAATTGAAAATTTTGAGGTTTTAGAATTCTTAAAGTCTAAAGGAGAGATCAATTGGTGTAAATTTATATTATTCATACTTGCAGTATATTATGTGTGCATGTGTTTTGAAGTGTTTAGAAGCATATCCAGTTCTGAAAAAAATATAAGACAAGATAGCGTGTACGTACCTGTGTTTGAAGTACCTGTAACATGCTCAAGCTACTAGTAATCAATTCAGCATGTTGTTTATGCAATTGTAGCCGATCCCAACTAGTTTTGGGACTAAGGCTTTGTTGAGTTGAGTTGTTTCTTGCTAGATTTATCTTTTTCTTCTTTTTCCCCCCCTCCAGTTTAAAATATTTTATTTTTCAATTCATGAGCTTTCTTTTTCAATTTATTATGCCTTCCTTATATGGTCTCAGATATTTTGTTAATATGATGTTTATTACTGTTTGTGCGACTGACTAATTGTGAATTTTGTCTATTTGCAGCTTCGACCCAATTTTGCTGATGCGTGGTCTAACTTAGCTAGTGCATACATGCGTAAAGGAAGGCCCAATGAGGCAGCTCAGTGTTGTCGCCAGGCTCTTGCCTTAAACCCTCGTTTGGTACATCCCTATCTATATTTCAACATCTTACATGGGGTATCTGGCAATGTTACTTTTGGATTCTATCCATTCTTGTAGGTTGATGCGCACAGTAACCTTGGAAATCTGATGAAAGCTCAAGGTTTGGTTCAAGAGGTAACAAATTCTCCTTTATATTTTGAATGACACAGTGGGTGTAGCATAAATGGGTGTGCTAAGGGTTTGGAAAGTGTGAGGTACACTTCATGGTTTTATTGATCAGTTTTGGAGTGTGACCAGGTGTAAACTGTCGTGAAAAAAGGTCATTAATGTGTGTGTATCTTTGGAACAGAATAGGACAATGGTCGTAACTGGATTATTAGGAGTTTCTATATCTCTAGTTTTCGAATGGGTTATAAATGATTTGAGTAATTATTTGAGTTGTGCTTCCTAGGCATATAATTGCTATGCTGAGGCACTTCGTATACAACCAACTTTTGCCATAGCCTGGTCCAACCTTGCTGGCCTTTTTATGGAAGCTGGTGAACTTAACAGAGCTCTTCAATATTACAAGGTAAGAAATATTGGCTTATTCTAAAATTTGCTGTGATTTATCTGGAATTTGATCTATAAATTCATGCAGCCTCACATGTAGGCAACAACTGAATTTTGTGTTCTCTCTCTCTCTTTTTTTTTTTTAAACTTTGAATTGATGAAATCACATAAATTTTTAGGAAGCAGTTAAGCTTAAGCCAACATTTTCAGATGCCTACCTGAACCTGGGAAGTGTATACAAGGTAAGCTCTTGTGTACTGTGCTTATATGGTTGGTTAGCTGCCAAGACTTGATCTAATCTGGAATAAAACATTATCCTTCTTTATAATTATCCAGGCTTTGGGAATGCCTCAAGAGGCTATTGTGTGTTATCAGCGTGCCCTTCAAGCTTGTCCAGATTATGCTATGGCTTTCGGTGAGGGCACACAGTTTTTATTTTGCTTTTGTTAACATTCATGCATTTGTAGATTCATTTATGCCAGATTGGTGTATTTGTTGAAACTTGCCATCTTAATGTTTGGACAAATATTCTTGTGGATGCATTCCAACTTATCCTTGCCTGGTGCATAGTTTAAGCTAAGACATCAGAAGTACTGCCATCTCATCACTGAATGTTTAAGCTCAAAATCGTTGAATATGAAAGAACCTAAATCCCCTGATTATAACAAGTAGTTATTTATATTTTTAGCTAGGTCTAAATAATCGATATTTTTATACAACCAACCCCAAATAGTAAAAAGATTCAGTTTCCTAGGAGTTTGCAATGAAACATTGATGCAGTAATAATTCTGAATACTAAAATAGTTAGTTATTTAACCAAACTAATATCAGGCATTCATGTAAATATATATTTTTGTGTGGCTTGGTGATTCCTAGTCCAGATTATGATCTGCTAAGAAACTTAACTGTGCAGGCAATTTGGGTAGTATATATTATGAGCAAAGCAAACTGGATATGGCAATACATCATTATAAGCGAGCCATTGCTTGTGATGCTGGATTCTTGGAGGCATACAATAATTTGGTTGGCCATCTATACCCCCCCTCCCTTAACTGATGGATTTTTTCTTTGTACATTGTAATTTTATACTTCCTCAATATTTGACCTAATGAATATTATTTTATTTTATTTTTACTGTTGCAAGGGTAATGCTTTGAAAGATTCTGGGAGAGTAGAGGAAGCAATTCATTGCTACCGTGTAGGTTATCTTCTACGGTTGTGCCATTATTTTTCCTTATTGTTTTCTTTGCCATTCAATCTGATGTTGGTTCTATGTTCTATGAAGCAATGCCTGACTTTGCAACCCAGCCATCCACAAGCACTTACTAACCTTGGTAATATATACATGGAATGGTATGACTTCTAGATACATTTATGAGTTTCTTTTTCTATCATCATTTTTCCATCAGATATGTGCCTCTCCAATCCTTTCTTTTCTGTGATAAATGGAATTGTCCATCTGCTTTTCTACATGCTCAAGTGGTTTCCAACACAGAGTTATTCTGATTTGCAGGAACATGATGGATGCTGCTGCACAATGCTACAAGGCAACATTATCTGTAACAACAGGACTGTCTGCTCCTTTCAACAACTTGGCGATAATTTACAAACAACAGGTAGTGCCATACTTAATCCTCTCTACCTACCCATCCCTGACTCACATATTATAAAGATGCTTCGGTTTCATTTTTTTAGAAAAAAAGGGGGTTTTGAGATTGTATTATTTTGATGAGAAAGTGTAGTTTTGCAATATACCCCTCCTAAATTTTGAGTGCTAACATTTTTTTTTTCGGTTTTTACTTCTGATAGGGTAATTGTGCCGATGCTATATCTTGCTACAACGAAGTTCTACGCATTGATCCTTTGGCAGCTGATGGACTTGTCAATCGGGGAAATACATACAAGGAGATTGGCAGAGTTAGTGAAGCAATTCAAGACTATTTGCGGGCTATTGCCACTCGGCCAGCCATGGCTGAGGCTCATGCAAATTTGGCTTCAGCTTACAAGGATAGGTGGTCTCTCTCTCTCTCTCTCTCTCTCTCTCTCTCTCAAGTGTTTTGGGTCCATTCAAATTAGACTTTGTCAATGCATAAATTTATCTTACACGTGTTCAATACTTGGGTCTGGACTATTGTAGTGGGTACGTTGAAGCAGCTATAAAGAGTTATAAGCATGCATTGGCTCTTCGCCCTGATTTTCCAGAAGCAATTTGTAATCTCCTACACACCTTGCAGGTATGTCTCAATCAAAAAAAAAAAAATAATAATAATAATAATAATGATAAAAAAAAAATGACTGTTCATTGGTAATGATGTTGAATGCATTAGTGACTCAGGAGAATCGACATGTCAAAGGATTTCAGTTTACAAGCCTCAAAATGAGTTGTTATTGATGGCTCTTTTTTAATGGATAAGGGAGACACTCATCCAAGAACGATGGCTCTGATCAAAATGAGTTGGACACTTTGCCATCATGTATCGGACACTCATCCATGAACGTCCTATTATTTCTTAATTTTTTAAAAGGTGTCCACACTTCCAACACTTGGAGACATGTTTGCATCACTTAGTTCTATATGTAAGAGATTGAAATACAAAACTTAAAACCTTGTTAGCTGTCGTTCCACATCGTTCCATGATAAAAGTCATTCCCTTCATATAAGAGATGAATTTCCCTCACCACAATTAGGTTTTACAGTTGAGGCGTCTATTCTTATGCGTAGTTGGGCTTCTTTACATAGTATTAGAGTGGGTTTTCAAATTGGGTCTCACCATTGTCTATGCTGAGCCAATGTCCATACGGGCTAGCGTGATGTGGGCTAGCTTGAGGGGGGCTGTTAGATGTACCATATCGGTTCATGATAAAAGTTATTCCTTCCCTATAAGAGATGGATTTTATGCCAGTCAGTTTCTCCAGATTTTTTAGTTTTTAGAATTCTAAAACATAGAAGGTTCCAATTTGTTTATGAACAGTGGTATCTAAAATACAATCTACTACCTTTTTTAACACTTATTTCTAATATTTGAATGAAAAATTGTTTTCTTTTCTCTTCGATATAAAAACACACACTATATACAAATATTCATATTTTTCTTGATGTGTGTATATGTTGTAGTTGTCCCCTAATTATTTTGAACTTTATTGCATCAGTAGCTTTGTATTATTTTGAACACGATAATTTATATACGGGTTTTCTTTGTATTTATGGTTTTTATTCTTGAGACTATTTGAGCCAATAAGTTTTACCCAGTTATAGATGGCATAATATCTCAATGTGATGTTTATGTTTGCAGTGTGTTTGTGACTGGGATGATCGTGATAAGATGTTCACTGAAGTTGAAGGGATACTTCGGAGACAGATAAAGGTTTCAGAAAATCTATTTGATTTGTCCCCCCCTCTTCTTTTTCTTAAAAATGACAAAGAAAAAGAAAAAAGGAAACCAAAAAAAAAAAAAGGAAACCACCCATCCATTTTAGATATTAATATCTGAAGTATATTCGTGTCATTTTTTATTGATTGTCTGACAACATTATCTCCTTTCAGATGTCAGTTATTCCAAGTGTGCAGCCATTCCATGCTATAGCCTATCCCATTGATCCACTGCTTGCTTTAGACATTAGGTGAATATCAAAGTTTGACACTCTTTAATTCAAGAGCAATCTTTTGCTATCTTGCAACTGCTGCTTCTGATTGTTTTTCCTTCTTAATGTAGTCGTAAATATGCTGCTCATTGCTCCGTGATTGCTGCTCGTTATTCACTTCCTCCCTTCAATCATCCCACACCCTTACCCATAAGGGGTGGGGGTAGGAATGGCCGTTTAAGGGTTGGGTAGGTTATGAATCCTTGTTTTTTTGTTGTTATTTATTTATTTTTTTAAAACTGTTTTTAAGTGAAAATAAGGACTCTTGCCTCTTTTGGTGGTTTTATTTAATATAATTACTTAGGGAGCGGAAACAAATAAATGATATGGGAATTTTCTTCTGGTTTCAGATACGTTAGCAGCGACTTTGGGAATCATCCATTATCACATCTTATGGGCTC
>QLOD02000017.1:2375261-2387021 GCA_003260245.2 Sideroxylon spinosum | reverse complement strand
TATTATTTTCCGTTACTGTTACTATTTCTTCAAATCATGAGACCCATATCTCCCAAACACACAAACCCAACTCATAAACGTGGAAATTTACTTCCAGAATTTGTGTTGCTTCTATAAATCATTGGATGAAGTGTAAGTGTGAAAAATTTTTACTAAATTCCTACAATTCACTCACGTTGTACTATAATAATAAAAAAATAAAAAAAACTGTGTTCGTTGGCACACAATAATTTGCTTGTTTTAATGTAATTATAGAGAACGTGTTTAACCATTCCTACCGTTACTTGATTAGACTTGCACACCTATATATTGCTCACGGGGCTCTCTTCAGCGACAAAATATATTCAATCAATTTTTCTGGTTGGGTCTGTGCAGATAAACCCAACGAAGAAACGTAAGCCACATTACTGCAACTCAAGCAGACCAGTGAAAATCAGTTTTGTAAAAGACCTCCTTTCTACAACAATACGAAAGCATTTGGGGACTCATAATACGGACACAACCACCTTTAGGTGACGACCATTCTCCCATTTCAATTCATGTATAGGTAATAGGTAAATTGACAAAATTTGTTAATCCATTTCTCTCTCTTTTTCTATTGTTTCATAGCTATGCGGGAAACTCCTGTCTTATGTGAGAAAAGACAATGTACTCGATTTTTTCAATGTAATCAATTTTTTCCGCAATAACTAGAGAGGTTATTTTCAATTAAGACCAAAAAGGGAGGGGAAAAAAAAAAGATAATTCAAACATCATAACATATTTGTAAATGTTAATGGTCCATAAACATATGTGGTGGTACAAAATGCGTATAGCTCATGAGCATGTGTAATAGGATACGCTTATATGCACCACATCAATAGTATAAGATATCGTAAAGGGAAGACTAACACAGCTTTAGTCCATTAACATTAATCCAAATGCACTTAATACTATCTTAAATCGAAAAAAAAAATATGTTAAATTTTAATCCAACGATCCTAATTGCAAAAAAAAACCAATAAAGTGAATCCTAAAATATCAGTAGTATAAAATACTGGTGTAGTGCTTATAAGCATTTTACTATTTACTTCCTCTAGCAACTAACTTTTAGGAGCATATGATTTAGAGGTATGTAATAATAACCTGGCCGCACTTCATTTACAAGGCGGTGAACTAGCCAGAGCGCTTCAAAAGCTTTGCTTGATCAACACACACATTTACTCCACTAGAAATTTCCTTCATGATAGACATGCACACGACATTTTAAAGCTCATGATGGATAAAGGCTTTTTACTTTTCAAGCTTTGGATGAAATCCAACTGCTCACATCCACGTCAGGCTTTAAAACATAATCTTCTTCACCCTCATCTCAGTTTTAACCAGACAATGTATGTAGTCAAAAATACTTTTGAGAGATTCAAAAAAATAAAAAAAAGGCAAAGAAACCACCTTTGAAGAATCTCACATGAAGGAATCAAGATACCCATATCTGTGCCTCTTGTTATACTGTAACAAGCTCGCATAAGTCCGATCCCAAATGCCAATATAAAGAGACTCATCATCTGGGCTAAGAGAAACTCCGGAGATCTCTCCGAAGAAATCAATCTCCTGTCGTTTCCTATAGTCTGTCTTTGTATTATAGACATGAACAAAATCTGCCGGTTCAGCCACGACCAAAAACTGCCCATCCGATGAAAAACGGACTGACCGGGCTGCACCAATATTCCCCTTGAGGATTGCAATCGGCGATGACAAGTTTCTCACATCCCACACACGGCAGGTTTTGTCTTGATTTCCGGTAGCAAAGGTGCGGCCATCTGGGTGCCATGAAGACGCAAACGAGTAGTCCCGATGACCAACCATCGAGGCAACATTCTGGAATGATCAAATAACAGTCTGTTAATTGCTGTTTTAACTTAAAACCAGGCCCTAGTTTTTGCCTTGAAATTTATTATTCCTCTGTATGGAAGGACAAGGATGGAGTTGTCCAAATAAAAATAAAAATAAAGAAAGAGAACGTAGAACACAAATGGGTGATTGGACAAACAACTAAACCTTCAACGCTATTTTCAGCCATAAATGATTCCATATAACTCGAGTGAAGGAAGGGAAATGTGAATACCGAAAAAATTCTTCTTAAAGACAATACAAATTTATCATTTGAATACAAATTACTAGGGAGCTCAGTTACCTTTCCATTGTGCAAATCCACAAGCAATCCATCGGGGTGATCTCCAACAACGGTAATAAGTTTGCAATCTGGGCTCACAGAAGTATGCTGCATTGATATTAAAGTAGTTAACACAACTGCAATACACAAATCCTGGTTTCCGCAGCATTATATTAATTCACATACAATAATACTATAAACAGTTCAGTATTTTCTGGCAGAATGGTGCTAAAAGTCAAGGCAACTGCGTTGATGACATAAATTTAAATTTTGAAGTGGGTTTAGGGGGGGAAAAAAGGGATAATTTAATATCACGGTACACAGGTTTGCACAGTTTCACATTCATTTCCTTTGACAGACAAAAATAAAAATGCTCAAATCAAGAAAATCTAAATCCTTATCAAGGCCTTAGAAAACTAACATTCACTGGCCAAGCGAAGCAGAAGTGATTCAGAAGCTGAAATGTCTCCATGTCATAGGTTCTTACACCACAATCATTGTTGGATGCCATAAAATGGACTCCACCACTGCAAAACAATATTTAATTAAAAAAATGCCATATAAAGAAACTAATATTGCTCAACAGAAAATTACAACACTTGCATATTATTACCTCAAACTGTCATATATTTCAACAGCATTTGTTATGGCATTATCCTCATAAGTGATCCTTGTACAGAAGCTTACTCCAGGTTTATCCAAACGCTGTGTTGTTGAACCAACATGTATAAATCCATTACTGACATCATAAAAGTAATTCAAACAAACCAAAAATGCCAAAAATGCTTTAACTTTTTTCAAATATACACAATCAATAATTGTTGAAGACAAATAACAAGAAGCTCGGAGGGTGCCAAGAAAAAGAAAGAACTTGCTGCATTTTACAAATACATGTAGTTATCCCAATATGTATGTGTGTGTGTGTATGTGTGTGAGAGAGAGAGAGAACACAAGCAATCATATATTATTCTTATCTCAGAACACAGTGCAAGCATAGCTCCTGTTGTACTTCCAGCACAATCAACAACAATATAAAATTGGCATTCAATCAGAAAAACAAATAATTGAAATTAAGACGATAGAGCTAGCAAAAGCGTATTTATATAGAAGAAAAAATGACTAAAAATTGAAAACCCATCAAGAGATACTTGCATGATTTCAAATACCTTCTTGGTAACTTCCTTTTTTATTGACCTTCCCCCAATTCTTGTTAAATAAGGAATACCTCAAGAGCCCTTAAAAGGAAATAGAAAGAGCGTCTGGGTTTCGGGGTTTTGATTGTGGTAAAAAAAAAAAAAAAAAAAAGTAATTAAAAAAACAGCAAAATTTTTATTGAAATCATAAAGATGGTCCCATTCCTGAATGCAATGCAGAAGTACCCTCGGATCTTGTTTGAGGTAAAATACAATAATATCTTTTTCTTCCACTTACAAATTCCGCATTATGGAAATAATGAATCTAGCATTAACACAGAACAAAAGCCACTAATTTTAAGTTTTCTAGTTCCAACTCTAAAGCAGAGTTACCAAGAGTCATCACTTCTAAAAAGAAATTAAGTCCCAATAAACACTACATGCTGGCAAAGCAAAGCACAGGTAAAGAGTCTGCCCAGATAGGTCAAAACAGAAACCCTGACTTGTCCCCCCATTATTGTGTCTGTGTGCTGTGTTTTCTTTTTTTTTTTTTCTTTTCTCCTTTTTTCTTTTTAATGGAGGCAGTGATATGGAAATCAATATCTGTTAGGTTCCCCAATATCAAGCAAAATTATCTCATATCTAAAAAGTTAATCTCTGTTTGACTCTGAATTCTGCTAGGCTTCTTTAATGGCACAATAACAGCCCAATTTGAAACATATTTAAAATTTAGACTTACCTGAGCCATGCAATCACCAAGTGTAGGCCATCATCGACCACCAACTAAAGCAATAGGGTTAATTTGTTTAGTTAGGCTTTCTCATACGCTGCTTATCACAAGCATCTCTTCAACCTCCAATACCTAAGCCCCCGATTAGCACCCTCAACTGAGTGATGACTACTGTCAAGAACAAGGCCTACAAGACCTGCTCCTCTAAGTTTGATGTCCGAATGGCATCACCCACATATGACATCCCTGAGTCAGGAGCAATGGTTAATCACCAAAGCCCCTTTGTGGGACCGTATCCCTTCAAAAAAGAGGGAGGTACCCATGACTACCCGTATGCATCCAATACATTACACCGCCTAAGAAGCATAAATACGAATACACGATTCGGAAATTTAAGAAAATATATATATATATATATATATGATACAGACATGACAGGAATACAGAAAAAATATGTAATTTATATATATATATAAGTCAGCAACAAATATGAATACAACATTCATAACAATACTAATTTAAAATTTTATTAGGAGTTTTTAGGAGTTTCGACAGGTCAATCCTAAGCATATCCTAACCACATTTAAAAAAAGAAAACATCAAATACGAGCACCTATGTTAAGGTGTCCATACTTCATATGTTACCGCTACTCTCTAGGGACAATGTCAAGCTATAAAAACCTTTAGTTGTTCAGAGCTTGTTCACTTTTTCCGAGCTTATCATCAGCAGTGTTGAAGTCAATCCACCAATGTTGTCCCACATTGAAAACAAGTTATGTTATGCCTCACATAGTAGCTAGAGGAAAGGCTTTAACCACATGCAACATTCAAATACGGGCCTTGTTGGTTCCTAAGAGTTTAACCTAGATCTACCTTCTTTTGTGTGAGTTTGAACCTCCCCATTGTGGGGCTATATTAGACCCACCCCTGGAGAGTAATCCCAGGCTCCTGACAGGCTCGACTCAAAGGTAAGGCAAGTGAGCCCTTCAACTTAGACCACTTTTTATAGCAACGCCCATTATTTTTAGATGTCATGGTAAAAATTCTAATTAATAATTTACCATAATTTTTATTTTGAATTAAATACTCATCTAACTTTTGCTCAAATTTCTAAGGAGTCACTATCTCATAAATTTAGCATTAAATCTCTCCACCAATAGTGCACTTCTCAAAACTTCTCTCACTGAATAACTATATTATCCCATAATTTTTTTATATTTTTCCAATTGTAATATATAATAATTACTTTAATGTATCATAAAAAAAAAAAAAAATGCCCATTTTACTTGTTCGCCTTAGGCCCCAAAAAATGATTAGGCCAATGCTGGCACACAAACCACCCCAAAGGCACACGAACTAAGCAAGTATAAGCTTTAATATCCATCAAGGTGGCCCTTTTTTTTTGGGGGGGGGGGGGTAATTATCAAGGTGACGCTTGAGGAATAATAATAACAAGTGGGAATTGATCCTCATACCAAGTGCCTTGGCACTTAACCTCAACCCCTTTCATCACGAGGGCCACCTTGGGGTTGTTGAATTCTCATTGATGCTTTCTTCTTGTTCTAGAAATTATTTTTAATGTTTCTAATTACAAGGTTTAACTAATTAACTAATATTGTTTTTACAAGTGGACTTAAATAGCAGACTAACGATGCTCTCCAATCATGGTTCAAAGTATCGCCCGAGACACCGAGATATCGTCCGAGACGTATTGGAATTGATAGATGGCGCGACGAGATTTCAGTCCGCGTCAAAGAAATGTGTCAAGAATAGTCATATCGCTTTGTCGCGATTGAGACAAGCTAATATCTCAACGATACACCAAGAATTGTCGCAGTGAGAAATCAACGAGACAAACAATTTCTCGATGATTTGTGTAAAAGATTGAAAAAAAAAAAAAAGGCTAGTTCATTCGCATGTTGTAAATAGTTATTTAATGTTTAGTAAAAGAGTTACTATATTTTTAGTCATGTAATACATCCATTTTATTATTTAGAATTTTTCTATATATATATTTTTATTTTTAATCAAAGAAATAAAATAATGCGTATAGCCCGATATCGCGACGCGACACCGCGACCGCATAAAAAATTCTCAAGCCGATGTGACAACCGCAACCGCCACTTTGAACCATGTCTCCAATAGGCCCAATTCATCCCTAAGCCCTTGGTTCATCTTTACGCCTTGGGTCAATCTATCAATCTAGCTCCAGGATAAAAATAACAAATTGGCATCCATCTTACCAGCAGAAAATGTGAACTACCGATCATATGTCAAATAATCATATATCAACCTACCTTACAAGTAAGTTCTCCTTGGAAACCCCCTGCAATCAGAATATTATCCCTCACTGCTAGCGTGCTGACCTGAGTTTGTGTAAAACCTTCTAACAAACTTCCCGCATGTTTCTGCACAAGCAAGCGAAAGAAAAATTAGTTACCAAGGGCATTTGAAAGGGCAGGAGAGGCAACATGAATCCGCTATCCATACAAAGAAGCTAAAAGGAAGAAGAAGAAGATAATGATGAAGTCGATGACTTTGACTTTGACTACTATAAAATACAGAACTTAACATACAAATTATCAAATACCTCTGTAGGTGCTACATGTCCAGAAAAATTGAGGACCTCTGAGAGACTACCAGATAATGATGACCAGTGCATAACAGAATAATTGGACATGAGATACACATCATGTTTTGAAGTAGTCCATACCAAGTTCCTAAGCTGCATACAGAATTCCAAATAAGCTGTCAATTAGGGGGAAGTGCTTAGTGTGTGCGCTGAGTCAACTAGCAAAACAACATTGAAGAAATTTCAGTACTAAAGTGGACAAATAGATGAATACAAAAACAAATTAAGTAAATTTAACTTAAATTTTTATCAACCAAACCTTGAAAGGGGGGGGGGGGATGGAGTCATGGACAAACTAATAATCCACAATAAATGTAACAATCCAAGACAAAACAACGCAATAAGAAAGAGTACACAGTAGCAACGATACAGCCATTCATTCCTTTCTCCATTCTAGTTCCTCTTTCTCCTTTTATTTCTCTTTCTTACTAGTGGAACAGAGATGTCAACATGAAGAGGGGAGGTACGTAATTCAACAAAACATACAGAGCTAAGAGATGTTGAAACTATTTACAGCCAGCTATTTTCCATGCAACCAAATTCATATCCGAAGTTACTTTTTGAAAGTAATAGGATATAAAATGAAGAGATGTTATAACTATTTATCGCCTGCTATTCTCTGTGCAACAAAAGTAATATCTGAAGTTACTTCTTGCTTTGAGGTGAGGTTTCAAGGGAGGGTCACATTGAACCCACCCCTAAGGAGTAAATTGGGCTCATGAACCACCCACAAGACTCACAAACCAGGAAAGTGTAGACAAAGCCTATGTAGGTAGGCGGCCTTGAAGTGGGGTAATCTTTGTGGAGTTTCAAATCCATGATCTCTCCAAATTTAAGGTTGAAGAGTACGTCTTCTACACTGTTGGACTACCCCCTCAAGATTTGCCTGAAGTTACTTCTTGAAACCTAATAAAAGTGAATTTTCTGTGCTGATCATATTCCACAAATTTCAATAGAATACCACCTCAATTTAATGCTATACATTCTGAAGCTTAGGTCCCTGAAAAATGTAAGAAACATAAACTTTATAATTGAAAAATAGAGACCAGACTTCTAAGTAGATAACAATCGTGTGAACATACAAAATGTTTATAAACCTTTTTTGTAGATGACATAGCTCAATTTCCCAAATTCTCAAATGAATAATGAACAGGAAAATCTTCCGCACCATTAATCACCAGAAGCATGTGAAGCCAACTAGAAGTATTTATCTAAAGGATTGCAATATGAAGAAACAAAACATAATTGACACCAGCAATGGGCACAGAATGCGATAACCAAACCATAGTAATAAAACGTCCCAATAAAGAACACCTGAAGTTCCAATACAACGTAAGAGGATTGTCTAGGTCAGTCCATATTGTGCAAACTTGTCTCCACATGAATGCATGTGTAAACTTATAACATGAATGCATGTGATGTGAGACTGTCCATGTATGTGCATGTTCATTGTGTTTGTTGAAGGAGAAAGTAACCCAATACATCAAAAATTGACCTCATGGCATTAAAAATTAAATGATATATCCACAAGTATATGAGGAAAGAAAACTACTACAAACATCAGAGCAATCTTGTGACCTTAAAATCCCATAGAATAGGTTGACATGACGCAGAAGCAAATGAACCATTCACAAAGACAACATACCTGAAAATGCAAGATTGTTGGCTTCACTAATCTTGTATTGTGAAAGAACTCAAAGTAATTCCCACCCTTTTCCATTTGCTTGCATTCCTAAAAGTAAGTAAAGAAATAATACACAAAGGAATCAATCCAGCATCATCATCATACAAGAAGGTAATTTCCAATTCATAAACCAAAAAAACACAAAATAATAAAAAGCAAAAAAATTGCAACCTTGTCTGCAGCTTCCCCGGATGAAGGGATGTTCTCATAATTCCTGTACTGTTCTAGCCTTGTCAATCTGTAGCTTTCCCTCGTTATATTCAAACTTTCCCAACGAATACCTTGAATATCTTCCCCTTTCCTCGCTTGGGCAGATGATGTGTCAGTCGCCGCCTGGGTAAGCTGCACAAACTGAAAACAAATTTCTTAAAAAAAAAAAACGTAATTTTTAGTAAAGCTCCAAACCAATGTGAGCAAAGAAGTGGTCGAACAGACTTTAAGCTACAACTATAACATTGATTTAATAAGTTTGAGGGAGGAAAGAAACAAACCCTATCATAATCATTAAGGGCCATTTCTTCACCGCCTCTATCATAATAGTATTCCCCATCAACAGAATCGACCACATCCTCATCCACTTCTTCCCCCATGTAGTCACCAAACTGGTTAATCCGACCCGACATGCTGCCTCCTCCTATCTGCACATAGAAGTTAATCAATAATTATTCAAACCCTTCACACCCCACCCATCAAAATCGTTAATTTAACAAACCCCAGTTTCTTCCCACACATAAAAAAACCCAAAATTCTAAGCAACTACTACAATATCCATTCTCCACACACCCAAAAAAAAAAAAAAACACACACCGATACTCCTATTTAAGAAATAAAAGTATACCCAGGGGGTGAAAAAAAAAAAAGGAACAACCATCAGAACTCACAAATGAATCCCAATTTCTGAAGAGGAGATGTGGCAAAAACCCAAAAAGAAAAATGAAGGGAGGGAAAAAAACAGTAAGCTGGTTAAATCAAAATTCTTTCTCAGCACCGGATAAATAAGATACCTTATTTTGGCTGATACCCTGAAACCAACGCCGTTACATAGACAGAAAGAGACCCAAAACAAATACCCAAGTATAAATAAAGAATAAAAAATAATACATATTATAAAATAAAAAAAAAAAGTAAAAATTAGGTTTACAAACTCACACGTGAACTGCAGAAGGAGACGAAGGAAAACTCTTCGAGGGCTGAGAGGTTTCGGAGGAGAAACAATCGGCTGTGACTATGAAAATCACTTTACTCTTTTTGTTCTTCTATTTCACTAGAAAAATCTCCCTCACTCCGCAGTTTTTCCTTGTTTGTCGGTAAAAAACCCGACTTTATATATATATATTTACCATAAATGAACTTGGAATGCAAAAGTGGGATACGAAAGGTTGGGACCCATATAAGTACGGGTGTGGCTCTTCCATCCGAAGAAGATAATACAGACAAACAAGGGCGTCGAAAATGACTATTATTTATATATTATATAGATACAGATGAACAGACGAGAGATTAGAAGCAAGGCGCTTGGACACGACGGACACATGGTGGATGGCCCACATCACGGGTTCATCTCGGGCCCCACCACCACTGCCATTCTAATCGATTACCTTTGGGCTGAATGAATACCGCTTTACACCTTCCTCCACAGGGCTGACAAATGTGTTAGTCCTGACAAGCTGACGAATATATATATACTAGTCATGGTAGATGCCTAAAGATGCGTAAATATAATTTAATGTATTAATAATTTAAATTTATAAAATAAATTTAAATAAAAAAATATAAGAATAATTTATAAACATAAAAATTATTAATCAAGAGATATTAAGATATCAATATAATATCTAATAAAGGTATAAAATTTATTATTTATTATAAATATTAACATATTTTTGAAAATATTAATTTAAAAAATAACACAAAGAATATAAAAGTATATATATTTAAATTTTAAATTTTGAGTACACTAACATTGAATTTTTAATTTAAATGCTTATTGTTAATAAAATTTTAAAAAAAATTAAAGTTTAAGCATATTTTTTAATTAAAAATTTGATTGACTTTGTTTAATAAGTATTTATATATTATTTAATAAATCTGTATAATTTGATAATATAGAGTGTCAATTCACATGGATCTGATGGAAATTCCCTAAATTCCAAAATTTAAAAGATCGAATACCAAGGAAGGAGGGCTGAGCAGTCAAGAGAAACAGTATCGTTTTGTCTAATAAGGCGATCAATCTGGCAATTTTGTTGGAGAGAGGAGTATGAGTGCATAATAAAAAAAATTATAAATAAAAATAATTACTTTTTTATTTGATTAAGTTGAAACATAAAATAAAACAAAAAAATTTTTTAATCTGATTAAATAATTTTTAGTAACGTTTTAGAATTTGGTAAAATAAATAAAATTTTTTGGTAACTTTTTTGAATGAGGTTAAAGTGAAATAACCATTATACTTCTCGTCGGTTAGTCAAAAAATTGATGTGTTGCCAACCTACGACATAGGATTATTGATAGAATAAAATAAAAAATATTTTTAATATGATTAAGTAACTTTTGAAAAATTTTAAGTGTGTAGTAAAACAAATAAAAATAGTTACATATAAATAATTGTTAAAAATATAAATATAAATAATTTTTATTTTAATATATAACATATTTTGTTATACCAAACTAAGTTTGAGTGTATAATAATTCATTTTAATATGATGTAAAATACATTTTTTGTTAAGTTTTATATTTTTTTATAAATAGATTTAACAAATAAGAAGAGTGAGAAATTAGGTTTTAATTAAAAATTTTGTAACCAAACACCTTATCTTCTAATTAAATTTTTTGATCATTTTTTTCTAACCCAACACCCCCGTGGGCCCCTGCCAGAGCTACTGCCAGCACCCCTCTCCTCTCCTCTCTCTCTCTCTCTCTCTCTAAAAACTAAGTTTGATTGTATAATAATTCATTTTAATATGATGTAAAATACTTTTTTTTATTAAGTTTTGTATTTTTTTTATAAATAGATTTAATAAATAAGAAGAGTGAGAAATTATATTTTAATTAAACCTTTTGTAACCAAACACCCCATTTTCTAATTAAATTTTTTGATCATTTTTTTTAACCCAACACCCCCGTGGGCCCCTGCCAGAGCTACTGCGAGCACCCCTCTCCACTCTTCTCTCTCAGAGCACTTTTTGATCATTTTTTTTCTAACCAACACCCCCGTGGACCCCTGTCAGAGCTGCTACCAGCGCCCATCTTATTTCTCTCTCTCTCTCTCTCTCTCAGCACTTATTCTCTACTTGACACATACATAAAAGTCCCATTAGATTTTCTTCCTTATTATATAGATATAAATTTGCTAGCAATTTTTTTTCGTACTTAAAGGTTAAAAAAAATAATAATAAAAAGAAAGATAAAAAAAATTCTCAGTTAATA
>QLOD02000017.1:2235765-2255684 GCA_003260245.2 Sideroxylon spinosum | reverse complement strand
TTTTACGTAACTAAATATATAAAAATTTACAAATTATAAATTTTATTTTCCTGTTATTTTTTCTTTCTCTTTACAAATCCATATTCCAAATATAACATGTGTATATATATATATATATATTCTCATGAATTCTGCTACTTTTGTTTTAATGTTTGCTGGGACGGTATCCAATAATTTCGTATTTAACGTGAATGATGTCAAATCAGTCCAATCTCATTCTGCATCATCATGTGTGATTGTGAGGTTACAGTGTTAAGTGTTGCGCTGGAGTGTTATATTTCATAAAAATTTAAATAATTTAATGACAACTTGTACAAAATAAAGGCAATAAGAGAATAGATAATACTTAAGACCTATTTTTAACCATATGACAAACTCACCGGTGGATTTTTCATAGTATATTCAAACTTTAATAGAAATTGCTAACTGATTGACATCTGGAAGTTTTGTATTTTTTTTTTTCAGTTTTATATTTTTTTCTTTTAAATTTTATTTTTTTAAAAAAATTTCAATTTTAAGCATATTAATTGTATTTGAAAAAATAATGAAAAATTTATAGTTGTTTGGACAAAAGCTATCGTTTTAAAAAAAAAAAAAAAGGTAATGAAAAAATTGAATTTTTTGTATTTATTCTTAATTTTTATTAAAATAAACGTAAATTTTTAAAAAAATTTTAATAATATCATTAACACGTCTAAAATTTATAACTTTTACAAAATTAAATTTTAATAAAAAATTATATAAGATGAAAAAAAAAATAAAACAAAGTTAATTCTGGGGCCAAACGAAACCTTATTCAAATATCTCTTAAAAAAAAAAAAAATCAAACATGGAAGGAAAGACGGATAAATGAGAGGAACAGCTAAAGAATAACGGCAAGGAAAATGGGGCGTACACTTTCATCATTGTTGGACAGCTGGAGAATGAAACCTGATCTAAAGAAAAGACGGAAAAGGTGAGAGCCAGCTTTGAGAAAGAAAAAAACAAAAGAAAATGGGCGCACACAGCTCCATTGTTGGACAATGAGGATACAGATGTGATGGGCAAATTGACTGGCCGAGAAGAAGGTAGCAACCGTAAAAATTAAAATATTTTTCCTTTTTTTTCTTGATAAGGGGATAATCAGGATCTCAGAATAAGAAAAGGACCCAATCATTGTTGACTCGATCAAGTCCGTCATTGACCCGATCGAGTGATGTTTATCGATCGGGATTTCTTATTAACTGGGAGCATGTCCTGACCAGTGTTATTTTTATATATTTTGCAAAAGGTTCACATTCTCTCCAAGAAAGGGTCGATCACCCTGAACCTCCTATCACCAATCTGCCTCACCCGATGTTCCTGATCAGTAGTACTAGCGGGTCTAACAAAAGGACAGAATGGTTTACGCCTGGAAACACGTAAATGACCCTCCATCTGACACACCTAGTGTATGCGCCTACAAAAGCGCTACTGAGAATAGTCCACATGTGTGAATATATTTATATATAACAGATTTGATAACAAACTGGAGGATCATCCTCGGGATCCATGGGACAGATGGCATCGCCCTATTGGAGGATAAGGAATTATCACATACAACTCAAGCATGTCAACTTCTATGTACTTGGCTATAAGGGTCCTGATTCAGGACTGAACAAGTACGCCTTAATCATTTTCTACTATAAGCAAGATTATCTGAGTTTTGAACTAATAGAAGCATCAGAGGATTCTTGGCAAGCACCACACTGGTTACTAGTTCATAACTCACTGGATTCAAGTTGGTTCCAAAAAACCGTACCAATTTACTGATTCATCAGTTGCCGTTGTCTGTGGAAATCGATTTTTCTTGGACGGTTTTTATGGTCCAAACCAGGTTCGGCACAAACACCCAACCGGAATCAACACTAACGGTAGCAATGTAGAATCAGAACGATGAGAGAATTAATGCCATGGAGACACAGATGAGGGAAATGATGGTTGTCATGCAAACTCTGATAGCCCAAAATCAGGCGTTGCTTCAACGAGTTGAAGCCGCCCCTATTGATGCTCCCCACCGCCAGTGATTCCCCCCGATAACGGAGCACACAATGGGGGAGTTGTCAAACAAAACCCGAGAGTAGGAAACAGAATGAATGGAGTTGGGGAAAACGATATCTCCAACAGAGCACCAAAAGAATCCAGAAAGAGATAGAAAGCCGTTGCAGCTATTGCTGGGGCACAGGCACCAACGAAAACGTATCCGACGGAGGTTGCTAATGTGAAAGATGTTACTCACAACCCTGGGAAGAGCCAATGAATGCCATGCAAGCTCAGATGCAGGTCCAAATGAAAGACGTATAGCGGCCATTTGAGCGCCAAATGCGGTTGATGATTTGATTGGACATGCTGATTCGCCATTCTCCCAGACGGTGATGGCTCATCCGTTGCCATCTAAATTCAAGATGTCGATCCTTGAATCCTTTAATGGTTCACAGGATCCCTTGGACCACCTAGAGACGTTCAAAACTATGATGCATATACATGCATATCCCGACGAGATAATGTGCCGAGTATTTCCTACAACCCTTAAAGGCCCAGCTCGGCTATGGTTCGCTAAGATTTACAGCAACGAACCATCTGAATGCTAGGCCGACAGTTCCGACAAGCACTGCTGCTATTTGAATTATGAGAATAAAAAAAATTGTTCGGCTATAATCTTAATGCACAGTTCGACAACCGAGTGACTATTGAATGAACATTGGCAAAGAAGAGAGCTTGAGTCGCCCCAACTGCAACGGGTTGAAGTCACGAAATATTTACAAAAGTTTAAGTGCAGTAATTTATGGGCAGACGAGCACTAATTATAACATACATAATTAGTTTGTGGGTTTCATAAGAAAAATAATGAAAGGCTTGATTATCGTTGAAAAAATAAGAAGAAAAAGAAAAAAGGATCAGATTGGGATTAGATATTTTTTTTAGTTATGTTAGGTAGAATACGTACAATTGTATTATTATGTATTGAGTTAAAATTTATTTATTTTTTTATTGAATAGACATAATTGGTATTGAGTTTTTTTTTTTTTTTTTTTTTAGGTAAACATAATTGATATTTGATTAAAATTAATTTTCTTTTCTTGAGTGGGCACAACTCAATGCCATCAAACACTCACCTAAGAAGAAGAAGAAGAAGAAGAAGAAGAAGAATTAAGAATCAGTAGTGCTGATATCCTTACCAATTAAGAATTAGAGCCATGATTGTGTTTGATATTCTCTGATTCCTTGCACCCCTAGTGATCTTATCTTCTTCTTTCTTCCTTTCTTTCTTTATTATTATTATTTTATTTTGATGAGTGTTATTAGTTAAATTAATATCATATGCTCTCTTTTTGGGTATTTGGATATATAATATTATAATATTACAATTTTCTTGCTTTTTTTTGGGGGGGGATTATTTTATCCTTTTACATATGTATATACATGGCAGAATAATTGTTTTTACTATTATGTAATAACCGTGAAAATTATTAATATTCTGAATTAAAAAAAAAAATTATCTTTACACCTTTTGCACTTAAAAGACTAAAACTAAATTGAAGAATTTTATAAATTTTGTTAAAATAACGGATTTGACTTTCCTAACTTCACAAAAAAAAAAAAAAAAAAAAAAGATTATATATTTACGCTCTTGTATTTCACATTTTCTGTACTTATGATCTTTCTTTAGTACCTATTTTTATGTCAAAACACTATCTAGCTACTATAAGCTAAAACACACTATCTATTAAAAAATTTAAAATTTCAGCTGCGTTTAATCTACTTGATTTTTTTTTTATTAGAAACGTGAATTTTAGGCTCATATGATTTACCAGTTTCTTCTATACATAATTTTTCTTTTTTTTTTTTTTTCTTTTTTTTTGGTTATTAGTAGTCATTTTCAATTATTTACTCTTATAGGGCCTTATTCAAATGCGTGGATTCGGCCTAAACAATCTAAAGACGCGTAAATATGGGCCAAGGGTGGGCTCATGTCCCTTAGCTTGAAAAAAACTTTTAATAAATTTGATATGCAAAAAAAAAAATTAAAAAAATTAAGATATAAGATTTATTTCACAATTTCTACAAAGAAAGGGTGGTCAAAATGGAATTTTCTTTTCCTTCAAAATTTTCAAAAACTGCAAAGAGAGGTATGCGCACATTTCTCTAAACTCGAAGGATTGTCCCTGCAATTCATCCTTTCCAAATATCTGAACTAAATTTCTATTGAGATAATTGTCTTTTTACCCCTTATATTTAAAGTGAAAATTATTTATATCCTTGAATTTCAAAAATCTTTTATATGATTGAATTTCAAAAATCTATCTCTATATCTCTCGTACTTAAGATTAAAGTAAAATTATAAACGATGTTAAATTTTGAAGTGAAAAGATAAAAATATCCACTAAAAATCAAATAGAATTATGAAATATAACTGTAGGTAATATAAATGTAAGGATATAAATGTAATTTTTAAGATCATTAAGAGCTAAAACCGTTATTTTTTATGGATTTTGTAAGAGTTTCATTTTAGTTTGAAGTATGAGGGATGTAAAGGTAAATTTTTTAAATTCAGAGGATATAAATGATTTTCACTTTAAATATAGGGGTATAGAGACAACTAACCTAATTTTTTTTTTTTTATGGCAAATTTCAATTCTCCTTGAATTTACTTGAAATTTCACTCCAGAGCTTATTCTTTATTTTTTATTTTTTTAATAATTTAGAGTCTAAGCTTTCAATAATATCTCATTCAGAGACTATTTATCCTACATTTGAACAATTAACAGTGATAGTGCTAGGCTAAAATAGTCACTGAGGGAGGAGATTGTAACTTATTAAAAGTTAAAGCTTTTAATTGCTAAAAAAGTAAAGTTATGTATAAAATTCAGCGGTCATGCAAAGTAATTTTATTTTTTCAACAGCTGTGAATACCTTTCGCAAGAGTGGGAGCCAGCCCAATGGGTCGGCTTTCACTTCAACAAGTCAGCTGTGATTTTTTTTCCAATGACTCTTGCTTTTACATGAAGGCTCATGGCATGCCTCATTTTCTCTCCGTCTTTGTCTGTCGGTGGCTACTTTCGTGATGCCATTTAATGCGAGAAAAATGAATTTCACTGTCGGTGGTCTCCACCAAGTTGGCAAAAAAGTCAGTCGAAACTTGACCAAATAGAGGGTAGAATAAATTTAAATTAACGAGCCAGTGATAAGCACTGAAACTCATGTTCAGATTGTTTCAGATTGTTGTTCAAAGATTTTGTTTGAGGATTAAATCCAACTATTAATTCTGCTAGGGTGAATTTCAGGAGGGATTAGTTCAATTTCGGGAGGATTTAAAATCTTCTCGTTTTTTTTTTTTTTTTTTTGTTTATTTAATGCATAGGATGACCCACACCAATCCATTATGCTTGAAAAAAAAATGATTAATTATATGATAAAACTACATAAAAAAAAATGATAAATTCACACAAGGTATGTTTGAAGTAATAACAAGTGAGATAAAGTGAAATAAGTTATGGATTCGTAATTTGTACAATAAGATAAAAAGTGGATGATTTTTAGAATTTTTAAGAAATTTTCAGAGATTTTCAAAGGTTTATTATAAACCAACGAAGAATGCAACCGTATAACTATTCTTTGCAACCATATAACTATTCTATTATTATTATTATTATTATTATTGTAAGACCTTTTGCAAATTTTCATTTTTAGCACGTGAATAAAAAGGCTTCTTCACAACAAATACAGGAATCCTACCAAGGAGTACACCAAGTAAGTTAAATTTGACAACCAAACAAAATGACATTAAAATAATTTAGGGTGCATATACAATAGTAGTAAATAAAAAAATCCAAACAAAGACTTCCCACACTAGAATACTTTAATATATAGCTAAATCAAGCAGTTAAGTATATTTGCCTACAGCACAACCAGTTACATTATTATTGGATGAAGAAAGCTAAGAAAGGAAAGTCACCTTATTTTTGCTTACTCCTTGCAACTCCATTGATCAACATTCAGGCAATGAGAATTCATGCTGTTGAAGAATTTCTAGAATCTCTTCAATTTCACGAAGAAGTTGAATCGCAAGGTTGACATTTTCTTGCCTCTTTTCAATGGCACTTGAAACACACTTCTCAATTATTACATTAGGTAACTTAGTAAAACAAGCACCTAACATACCTCCAACCATGCAATATAATTTCTGGAATAACTCTTCATCTGTCTGTTCATTGTTACTTTCACAATCCATCAGTATAGTCTTGGTGATTTTGAACATTGAATTAGCAGCTATGATTTTAATGGGCCAATTGGAAGGATTCTCTTCAAGCCATCCATTCATACTGCTCTTGAATTCATTCACAATATTTTCAGAATTGTTAACAAGGCTTTTGAGTATCTCCCTGGGTTATGTTCCTTCGAGAGCTATTTTATGGAGATCTTGGTCCAACCATTTGTGATGAAGTTCAACTCCTACCCATACTTTATCTGCTGCATTTCTGACACTTGTAAGACTTTCTTGCGCACCCATGCTTTCCTCAACAAGCCTGACATAGGAGAGGCCTTCACTCACAATTTGAATCAGCTCCTTCACCATTTTACTTTTAGTCTTAAAAGTTGCAACAGTGATAGCTGTCAAAGTTACCACAAACAAAGCCCAACAAAAAGAAGGTTCTTGAGAATTTATTAGTGATGCAAATTCTTTGATGTTAAACTCAGGTGCTACCATTTTGAAGTGAGTAGAGTACTGTAGAAGCCACATTAGATTTTTGGGCTGCTTCTTTTTACCCTTCAGGATCAAATGATCTACAGCGTCACTGAGGCTATTCAATGTTCTTTCAGGCAGTTCATCTTCACCTTCAAGACTCAAAACATAAAGGCGTGGATTCAAATTTGTCTTAGATGTTGAGTCTGAACTCGTGTGATTGTTTGAATCACTAGTTTTTTGCAGGAGCTTCTTCAACTTCTTGTAGTAGTAGTGACAGAACAAAAATGGGCTTAGCAAGAGAATAGAGATTAGAATAATTAGTTTGCTTGCAACCACAACCATTATTTGAACCTTCATACACAAGCCCAGAATGATATTTTTTGTCCCCTGGACAAGCTTTCTACAGTTTTTGCTCCGAATTTGCAAAAGTGAGGGGCTTTCCTTCCACTCTACCAGCTGTTCAATCCAATAACTTTCTGGTTTGAGCTCAGTTATGCAGGTTCTAATGCTTTTCTTTGAGTACCACTTGAATTTTATAGCAGTGAACCATCTAAATGCTGGGCCAATAGTTCCCACAAGCACCGCAACGATCTGAATTGCCAGAATAAAAAAAGTTGACCACTTATAATCTGAAGTTTTTGAGGTACTAAACACATAAAGGAAAAAGAGCCGATATCGAAACAAGGTTCGCGCTATGCATACAACAATTAGAAAACAGATTGCCCCTGAAGAAGAGCAGGTTATGGAACGAGCAATTGCAAACTGGGGGCTCCCAGTTTCTGCCACGATCCAGTACTTTCTGACATATCTTTTTAGCAACTCAGTAGTCATAATTTGCGTTTCAATAATTCGCTCTGAATCCTCACTTGCTATAACTCTCTGTAAATCACTATACTTAATTTCCAGATATTTCTTGGCGGTAGGGACATTCAAATCCGAACAAATTAATATTACAAGTAGCAAGAGAACGGAAGAAATAACAAGAAGAGTTTGTGGCATTAACACAGGCAGAATTAAGGTAGTACCTAATTCGATGCAGACATTGACAACTACTGTGATTACAAAAATACTAAGTGCTATTATGTTGGTGAAAAGTGCTTTGTTGTCCATAGGTCCTAAAGATGGAATGATATTAGCAATTACAACACCCA
Organism: Sideroxylon spinosum; assembly: GCA_003260245.2. Lineage (NCBI taxonomy): Eukaryota > Viridiplantae > Streptophyta > Magnoliopsida > Ericales > Sapotaceae > Sideroxylon > Sideroxylon spinosum. The sequence goes on along the minus strand of QLOD02000017.1, from coordinate 2,247,827 downwards.
ACAAAGCCATGCTGCTAAGTTTTGCAAACTGACCAGAATCTGAAAGCATGGATGTACTAATGTCCAGCGGCATCTTCATTGCTACAGCTAACAGCGTCAGCCAAGCAGCATTGAGAGTGAAGAATTTGCATGGAAACCATAGTTTCTTACCTCGAAACGCAAGGAACGCATCGGCAGCAATTGCCAAGAAGCACAGTAGAGAAGCTGCTGCAACATAGAGGCCAATCCATGGCAACGGAGCTTTGTATTTTGATTCATCATACATGCCGATCCTTCACATATAAATCAGTAGTTTGTTTTTGGGGGGGTTATTGGTACTTCAAAGGTCTATAGCTCGCAGTCGTTATTGGTGCTTCAAATGACGATATTTGTAAGAGGTGGAAGTGTTGGTGTCTTAAAACTTCCTGGAAACTTATCTTAAAACTTCCCGGAAAGTTGTGTGTTGTGTATGAATCTCAAATGTCTGGGGGTAGGTGGGAGCAGGTTTGAAAAAGAGCATTAAAGCGTGTAGAAACAATTTAATAATATTTATTTTATATTAATCAAATTAAATTAAATTTATTATTTATTAAAATAATTTAATAATATTTATTTTATTTTAATTAGTTAATTAAATAATTTATTAAAAATATAATAATAAAATATATTACATATTAATTTAGATAATTAGTTTAATTGATTTAATTTAATTATAAGATTTATTAAATATAGTTTTAGTTTAGTAAATGAATAAAATAATTATTTTAATACAATATAATAAAAATGGACAACTGTGGAAATTGATAAAATATTTGTAATAAAATAAGTACAATCATTTTTTATTTTTATTTTTTTACATTTTTCTGTTTAAATATTTATTTTTTTTAAAATATAAATAAATTTAACAAATATATTTCTGTCACTAATTTATAAAATTTTAATATATAAAAATTAAAAATTAAAAATTACTAAACTAGAGATAATTAAGTAAAGAAAGTTGACCATTAGGTTTCATTTGGAAGAATATCCTACCATCCAATGCAAAACCACTTTAAAAGCGCGAGGCAATATTTTAGAAGACTTTGACCTAACGGAGAGACCGAAGACTTTGACTTAACTAGAGTTTTGAGCAATTGCAACAAGGGGTCTTTAAAGTTGGTATTATCACTACAGATGTCTGCCATAGCCACACTATACTTAGGATTTATTTTACTTACATCCCTTATGATTTTGGTTTTACACAATTAGATTTCACAGGTTTCGTAAAAATATACCTAGACTTTAGAGATTTCATAAACGTGCATTCAGATTTTATCAGTTAAATTTTTCATCAAAAAGTAATTTTTGATCAATTTAATACTATAAATTACATTTAAACCCTTACTATTAATAAAAAAATATATTAAAAAGAAAATTAAGAGTAAAATTCTTCCTTTATTGTTTGATATTAATAGAAGGAAATTGAAGAAATGAAAAACTATAATTTTCTCTTTTTCATGTTTAATATGTTAGATTATTAATTGAAAAAAGTAATGATGATTTATATATATGTATAACTACTACTTTACAGATAATATAAATTTGAAATATTGATGTGAAGTATAATAATTTAAAATACTAAATATAGAAATATTCAAAGAAAAAATTAACAAATTAATTATAATATAATTTTTATTTTCATATTTAGTTTATTAGATTATTAATTGAAAAAAGTAATTAAAATTTATTATGTATGATTACTAATAAATATATATTTAAAATATTAATACGAAATATAATAATTTAAATTACTAATATTGAAAAAATTAACAAAACATTTTTAATGAATTAATTATAATGTACTTTTTATATTAAAAAAATACATCATATCATAATATATATATTTTTTATTAATACTAAGGGTATAAAGGTTAATACCCTTAATTTAAAATATACCAAGGGTGTACTATATATATATATATATATATTTTTTTTTTAACATTGAATTGATTAGAAGTTTCTTTATGGATAGAAAATTTTAGCAGAAGTGATTTAAATGAATATAAATCATGTTTCTTTCTCCTTTCAAAAAAAAAATTATATAAATTATGTAATACAAACTTTATAAAGTCTAGGTATACATTTATAAAATTTAGGATTATTTTACATACAATCCCTTGTAGTTTCTTCTCTGTATACTTAAATCTCACAAGTTTTATAAATGTGCATCTAGACTCCTTGAGATTTATATTACATATATTTAAATATTTTTTGTTAAATTTTTCATCCAAAAAATAACTTTTGACTAATTTAGTATTATAAAATTACTTATATACCTTTAGTATTAATAAAAAAAATATTTATTTTTGTACCCTTAGTATTAATAAAAAGATATTTATATTGCAAGTATATTCTTTATATAAAAATTACATTATAATAAATTTATTAAAAAAATTGTGAACCTTTTCAATGCTATTACTTTAAATTATTATACTTCGCATTAGTATTCTAATTATTATATATAAATTATTAATTATACATATAAATTATCATTATTTTTTCATTAATAATCTAATAAACTAAATATGAAAATGAAAAATTACAATTATAATTAATCTATTATTTGTTTTGTGAAACTTTTTCTATAGTACTTTATATTATTATGCTTAGCATCAATCTTTTATATTTATATTACATATAAAATAGTAATTATACATATATATCTATTATACAAATCAGCTCAAATGATTTGACAATGATATATAAAGTGAACGGTTGAGATTAGTTTTTTTTAGATGAACGGTTGAGTGAGAGAGAGAAGAGCTGGATGGGAGTGAGTGTGAGTCCCATGTGCCTTTAAACACGGGCCAACCTAATATATATATATGTACATAAATTATCATTATTTTTTATTAATAATCTAATAAAATAAACATGAAAAAGAAAAAAAAATTAATTTTCACGTTTTTTCACTTCCTTTTTATTAGTATCAAATAATAAAGAAAGAAACTAACTATCAATTTTTTTTTTATACATATTTTATATTAATATTAAAGGTATAAAGATAATTTTATAATATTTCATTAATCAAAAATTATTTTTTAGAGAAAAAATTTGACAGAGGAGGTTTGAGTAGGCATTTATAAAACTCAATGAATCTGAGTGCATATTTTGCAATATTCTTTGGTTTGGGTATGCAGTGGGTATTGGTTCAAATGATGATATTTCTAAACCAAAAGAATTTCTTCGAAAAGGAAGATGACGACCCATCCGATGTCCTTCTTTCTCGATTACTCCGGCTCCTATTCTGATGCTGCCGTCTTACGACTTGCTGGATACTTGAATATTTGTCTCAACATTTTTAACCGCATTCATTGAGTTTGATCATCTTCCTCAAAGCCAAACCTTGCATGAAGGAATTCTCTATTTATTTATTTATTTTTTCTAATTATTTCAAGCCTTTGATTGCATTTGATATTTTTTATCATATCCTATAAATTTGGTTGTTGCTGTCTTAACATTTTCTCGAAACTTGATTTGTCATTTTTTTTATTTTATTTTATTTTTTTTTTTTTTTGGGTGTTCATTGACTTCAATAATTAGCCAAATAGGTGTGGCTTGGAAGAGGCGGCCCGCCTCCCTTTAGGCTACGTTTAATTGGAAAAGGGATATATAGGATGGTAATAGTATAGGATAATATATATGAAATTGGGTATAATATAGGAATAATTTTTTTATTTAGAATTATTAAATTTTTTTTTTTTTTGGTATTTTGTCAATAGAATATAAAGAGGAATAAGAGATATGATCTGAATAAGATTTGATTAGTGATAATTTTGGACTTTTGGATATTGATGGGAAATTAATCCAAAACATTTTGGGAAAAATAGTCCACTTCAGAATTCATATTTGGAATACATTTAGGGTATGTTTGGATCAAAGATTTGTCAAAAAAAAAAAAAAGAGAGACAAATAAAGGAAAGGGATTCAAAATTACTTCTTGTGCTTGGTTGTGTTAGAAAATGGTAGAAAAATATATAGGATTTGAGAAGTTAAAAATAATTAAATTAGAAAATTAATTAATTTAGTGAAAATACCTTCTAATTTCATATATTTTGAGGAATTAGAAAAATAATTGAGTAGAGAAATTAAAATTTACTAAATTAGAAATTAATTCATTAATTAATACCTTATGTTCTCTTATATTTTATAATTCAATCAAATAAAATATATGTATTTAGGATTTTATATTTTCTTCCTTTTGCTCCTTCCTTTTCCTTTTCTCTTCACTTCTTTTCCTTCAACAAATTTTTACTCCAAACACACCCTTAGAGTCTCAAACATTAGTTTTATAAACACTAATACAACTAACAACAAATCAACTTAATATCATCGCAAAGATACACTAAAAACAAAGCAACCCCAACAACTTATGTAGAAAGGGCAACAAGCCACTAAAGGTCAAGAAAATTGGCTATCACAAGAGCCTATCCGAACCAGAACTAATTGAAATCAAACAGTCCAAGGTTTACCAAGTAAAGTTCACAACATTAGAAACAGGATCAACCAAAACCAACAAAACAAAGACATCCCACAGTAGAATACATAACATATATACATATATATTTAGCTGGATCAAGTAGCTGCATCATGATTGGATGAAGAAAGGAAAGAAAGGAAAGCCACCTTGCTTTTGCTCACACCTGCAACTCCACTTATCAATGTTCAGGCAGGAGAGGGTTCATGTTGTTGAAGAATATTTAGAATCTCTTCAGTTTCACCGAAAAGTTGAATCGCAAGCCTGACATTTTTCTGTCTCATTTCAATGGCACTCGAAGCACATTTTTTAATTATAACATTGGGTAGATTCGCAAAACAAACATGCAACATACATCCAACCATACCACATAACTTCTGGAATATTTCTGCTTCTGTCAGTTTATTGTTACTTTCACAATCAAACAATATGGCCTTGCTGATGTTGAACATTGAATGAGCAGCTATCATTTTAATAGGCCAGTTGGTAGGGTTCTCTTCAAACCATTCATTGACAGTGCTCTTGAATTCTTTCGTAATGTTGTTAGAATTGTCGGCCAGTATTTCAAGTCTCTCTCTGGGAGATGTTTCTTCGAGAGCTATTTTGTGGAGGTCCTAATCCAGCCATTTTTGATGAAGTTCAATTCCTACCCACACTTTATCTGCTGTATGTCTAACACTTATGAGACTTCCTTGGACATCCATGCTTTCCTCAACAAGCCTAACATAGGAAGGCCTTCATTCACACTGCGTATCAGTTGCTCGACCATTTTACTTTTAGTCTTAAAAATTGCAACAATGATTCCGGTTAAAGTCACCACAGACAAAGCCCAGCAACAAGTAGGTTCTTGAGAATTTATTAGCAATGCTAGTTCTTCACTATTAAACTCCGCTGCTACCATTTTGGAGTAAGTAGAATTTTGTAAAAGCCCTAATAGATTTTCGGGCTGCTTCCTTTTATCCTTTAGGATCAAATGATCTACAGCGTCACTAATGCTCTTCAATGTTCTTTCAGGCAGTTCATCTTCACCTTCAAGACTCAAAACATAAAGGCGTGGATCCAAATTTGTGTTAGATGTGGAGTCTGAAATTGTGTGATTGGTTGAATCACCAGATGTTTGCAGGAGCTTCTTTAACTTCTTGTAGTAGTAGTGACATAACAAGAATGGGCTTAGCAAGAGAATAGAGAATAGAATAATTAGTTTGCTTGCTACTACGACCATTATTTGAATGTTTATGCACAAGCCCAGAAAGACATTTTTTGTGTCCTGGACAAGCTTTCTGCATTTTTTGCTCTGAATTTGCAGAAGTGTGGGGCTTTCCTTCCACTCTACCAGCTGTTCAATCCAATAACTTTCTGGTTTGAGCTCGGTTATGTAGGTTCTAATGCTTTTCTTTGGGTAGCACTTGAATTTTACAGCAGTGAACCATCTAAATGTTGGGCCAATAGCTCCGACAAGCACCGTAGCAATCTGAATCGTTAAAATAAAAAAAGTTGACCACTTATAATCTGAATCCACTATTTCTGGGTTATACCGAAAATATTCAAATCGGAAAAGCGCATATCAGATCAAGCTTAGCACTAAACATACAACAATCAGAAAATAGATTGCCCCTGAAGAAAAGCAGGTTATGGAACAAGCAACTGCAAACTTGGGGCTTCCAGTTTCTGCCAAAATCCAATACTTTCTGAAATATCCTTTTAGCAACTCAGTTGTCATAAGTTACGTTTCGATCATTAGCTCTGAATCTTCACTTGCTATAACACTGTGTAAATCACTATACTTAATTTCTAGATATTTCTTAGTGGTAGGAACATTCAAAGTCGAACTAGTGAATTTTACAAGGAGCAACAGCACCGAAGCGATAACAGAAAGATGTTCTGGCGTTAAAAAATTCGTAATTAAGGTAGTACCTAATTGGATGCATACATTGACAACTACTGTGATTACAAAAATACCCAGTGCTATTATGTTGGTGAATAGTGCTTTGTTGTCCATTGGTCCTAAAGATGGCATGAAATTAGCAATTACAACACCCAACATGGCCGTGCTGCTGAGTTTGGCGTACTGATCAGCGGCGGAAGGCATGGGAGTACTAATGTCCAGTGGCATCTTCATTGCTACAGCTAACAGTGTTAGCCAAGCAGCGTTGAGAGAGAAGAATTTGCAAGGGAACCAGAGTTTCTTACCTCGGAACGAAACGAACGCATCAGCAGCCATTGCCAAAAAGCACAGCAGAGAAGCTGATGCAACGTAGCATCCGTTCCATGGCAACGGAGCTTTGTAATTTTTTTATTAATTCCTGACACAGTACTACAATACTCGGAGGGTGAACAAATTTTGACGTCTATGTGGAGAAGATTTTCCGAGGACACGTAACAACTTACGGTGACAGCATCGTTCATTTTTTTTTTTTTTTTCTTAGTTCTTTCTTTTGCAATATTCTTTGGTTTGGGTATGCAGCGGGTATTGGTTCAAATGATGATATTTATAAACCAAAAGAATTTCTGAGAAAAGGAAGATGACGACCCATCCGATGTCCTTCTTTCTCGATTACTCCGGCTCCTATTCTGATGTTGCCGTCTTAAAACTTGCTAGAAACTTGAATATTTGTCTCAACATTTTTAACTGCATTCATTGAGTTTGATCATCTTCCTTAAAGCCAAACCATGCATGAAGGAATTCTTTATTTCTTTCTTTCTTCTCTTTTTATTTTTTTAATTATTTCAATACGTTGATTGCATTTGATATTTTTTTATCTTATCCCATAAATTTGGTGGTTGCCGTCTTAACATTTCCTGGAAACTTGATTAGTCATTTTTTTTCCCTTTACTCTTCTTTTCTAATTTTTACTCTAAACACACCCTTAGAGTCTCAAACATTAGTTTTATAAACACTAATACCGCTACCAGCAAATCAACTTAAGATCATCTCAAAGATACAATAAAAACAAAGCAAAAACAAAAACTAAGAAATCCCAACAACTTATGGAGAAAGGGCAACAAGCCACTAAAGGTCAAGACAATTACCTATCACAAGAACCTATCCGAACCAGAACTAATAGAAATCAAACAGTCCAAGGTTTACCAAGTGAAGTTCACAACATTAGAAACAGAAGCAACCAAACCAACCAAACAAAGACATCCCATAGTAGAATACATAGCATATATACATATATATTTAGCTGGATCAAGTAGCTGCATCATTATTGGATGAAGTAAGGTAAGAAAGGAAAGCCACCTTGCTTTTGCTCACACCTGCAACTCCATTGATCAATATTCAGGCAGGGGAGGGTTCATGCTGTTGAAAAATATTTAGAATCTCTTGAATTTCACCGAAAAGTTGAATTGCAAGCCTGACATTTGTTTGCCTCATTTCAATGGCACTCGAAGCACATTTTTTAATCATAACATCTGGTAGGTTAGCAAGACAAGTGCCCAACATACCTCTAACCATGCCACATAACTTCTGGAATATTTCCTCTTCTGTCAATTAGCAACTATCACTGTTAGCACCCAACATATAGCCTTACTGATGTTGTACATTGAATTAGAAGCTATCACTTTAATAGGCCAGTTGGTAGGGTTCTCTTCAAACTTTCCATTCACATTGCTCTGGGCGATGTGCCTTCAAGAGCTATTTTGTGGAGATCCTGATCTAGCCATTTGTGATGTAAGTTCAACTCTTACCCACACTTTATCTGCTGCATTCTAACACTTGTGAGACTTCCTTGGACATCCATGCTATTTGGTTAGCTCATAATAATTACATTTTTGTACGCTTTTTGATGTGCTAATTGCATAAATGCATTCACTATAGGCTTAGTTTTATTGTATATTTCTCATATACGTGTGTTTTGTGTTGATTATAATTTTCAAGAATTAAATCTAGGCAATTGGAAGCCAAATTAACATAAAAATGCAAGTGAAAAAGTTCCATGTGAATAAGAAGCAAAAAGAGGAAGAAAAAGAGCTCAAAAATAGGAAAGAAATAAAGTATGGAGAAGATGGTCCTAATAAAGGTTCAAACAAGATTTTAACTCCAAATTTTTTTAAGTCATAAGGATATGGTGCGAACAAGGATTGGCACTTTACCTTGTTCGCACCCTTGTTTGAACAACAGTGGTGAATCAAGCCTTAAGTTGCAGAATTTGTTCTAAATAACAAAAAATGGTGCGAACAAGGATTGGAACCATGCTTTGTTCGCACAACAATGGTCATCTCAATTTCAGAACTTCAAATTTTGTCTAAGGTATGAAGAAATAGTGCAAATAAGGGTTGGCACTAGCCTTGTTTGCACAACAATAAAGGAGCAACTTTAGATCTTCAAAATTTGGTTAAGTATGGAAGCATGGTGCCAACCCTTGTTCCAACCATGCGAGTTCTTTGTAGAATTTTGTAATTCTTCATTAGTTTTAAGGGTTCTTTAGTCATTTCAAACAATTAGGTTGTACTATAAATAAAGGGTAATTGTAGAAAATTGAAGACATTACAAGACATGACATTACATTAGATTAGATAGTTAGATATAGAGTAGAGTAGATTTATATAGTTGTAGAGAGAGAAAATAGATCTTGTTTGGTTAGTGAGAAAATATCATTTTCCTTTTCAATTCCTCTTGTAAGCATATTTCAATTCAATTCAAGTTTTCTTTTCTCTTCATCTATAATTAAGTAATTCTCTTCCTTGGATTCAAATCATAAAGAGAAGATGATGTATGTCGATTTTCAAGGTACTTAGCTTTTCAATGTTTAAATCTTCTTAAGAATTCTCTACGAATGATGGTTGAAATGTTTGGATCTATTGAAATCATTTGTTGTTTAATCTAGATCGATCCTTGTTTGTATAGTTTATGTCCTTTATAAGTGAGTTGCTAATTAGAATTCTCATACACTTTCTTGAAGAATTTTTATGTGAATTGTTAATATAGAATTTGCTTGTATCCTCTATAGATTATGCACTTGTTTGATTTGGATTTTCAACTAGATGAATCTAACTTCGTCACCGAACTAATCAACTATTGTTCTTAATTGTGCTTTAATATTTATCATGCCCGAAGAAGTCTTGCAAGTGTTAGAAATGCAACAAATAAAGTTTGGTTAGGAGTTGAAATTTATCACAAATGACTGGACCAAGACCTCCACAAAATAAGTCTCAAAGGAATATCTCCCAAAGAGAGACTTGAAATACTTGCCAACAATTTTGAGAACATTATAAAGGAATTTATGGGTAATATGAATAGAGAGCTTGAAGAGAACCTTTCCAACTGGTTCCTCAAGGTGATAAGCTGCAAATTCAATATGCAGAATCAGTAAGACGATACTGCTGAATTACAAAGATAACACTGAATAGACTAAAGAGCAACTATTCGTGAAATTATCGAAAATGATCGGAGGTATGTTAAGAACTTGTCTTACCATCTTACCTAATGTTAGAATTAAGAAATGTGCTTTGACTTCCATTGAAAAGATAGAGAAAGAGGTCAAGTTCGCAATTCAACTTTTTGGTGAAACTGAAGAGATTTTGAAAATCATTCAAGGGCACGAACTCTCCCTTGCCTGAATGTTGATCCATGGAGTTGCAAGCATTGACAATGATTGAGCAAAAAGTAGCTGATTTTGGTGCAACCAATAAGCCTAGGTGCTTCATCCAGTGCAGGTTTAATTGCTTTGCCTAGTAACTATTAAGTTCAACTATAAAGTATTCCAGTGTAAGATGTCGTTTTTTTTTTTTTTTTTTTTTTTTCACTATTTTTATTTATGTGCACTTGATTAATTTAGTGTCTTTTTGTTGGTTGTTAAATTTCAATTTACAATGTATATTCCTTTGTGGGACTAATGTATTTGTTTTGTAGAAGGCCTTTCTCATCTGCAAGAGATCATAACAATTAAAAATAAAAGCAGTATGGTTGCACTTCCGCTGAGCTTTTTTTTTTTTTTGCCATTCTTTCACATCCTTTGACCATACCATAAAAAAGCTGTAAATAACATTTACCTCCCTTCAAAATTTGAGTAATTATATTTATCATTTCTCAACATTTAAAAATTACAATTACTCGTTTATTTTGAAATATTATTAACTTGACCCCCCATAAATCAATCTTTAAAACTTAATAAAAAAATATCAATGTACCCAAAATTTTAAATATTTTTTCAATTTTACCCCTCATCTTACATATTTGGCAATTTTTTTTTAAACAAAAATATTCAAAAAAAAGTTAAAAAAAAAAAAGTTAAAAACAAATTCTTCTTGTAAATAAAACTAACAAATATGTGAGAGAGGAAGGTATAAAATATAAAAAACACCTAAATTTTTGACAACTTTGGCATTTTCTATTAAAATTTAATAATTTTTTTTTAACTAAAGGGTTAATGTTAACAATATTTTAAAATAAAGAAAATAGTGTAACTTTTAAATATTGAGAGTAGTAACTATAATTATCTAAACGGCGAGACAATTTGCAATTTACCCATTAAAAAGTAATGGTGCTATGCTATCAAAAAAAAAAATTTATCAAAATAAGTTATCAATTAATAATATGATAAACTTTAATACGTATCTCTTTGGAAAAAAAAAAATCCATTAAAAAAATTATTATACAAATCTTATTGTCACGCCATTCTGGTGACTTCCTCTAGAAATTGTATGGTAAAAAGAAGTATTTTCCTAAAAATACCCCGATTAATTACTTAAAGCAAAGATCGTCAAGATTTACTAGTAAAATAAATCAACCTTTCAGTTGGAAATAACTCTTCCTTCAATTATTTTGCAGCCATGTATTAAAAAGCCCTCTCGTTAAAGCGCAACAGAAATCCACAACTGACGGCTTAAGAAATTTGAATTGAATTCAACTTTAAACTCCACATTAGATTTAGACCTTAATGAACGATGATTTTTTCCCATAAAATGACAAACCCTCTACATTATCGGATATAACGAGTCAATTGACATAAACTTTCTTTCTTCCTGCTAGCAAAAAGATGACTTATTTTTCGCATTATAATGTATAAAGAGGTTTAACTAGCTCAATCGGAAAAAGACCTCACCAGCATTGACAAGAGGTCACGGAATTTAATTACCCTGAACCCATTTCCCAAATAAAACAAATTTAATATTCTTTTTACCAGCCATAAACAAAGAAAATAAAAATAAATAAATAAATTCAGCCTAACCATGGCCATTTAACTTGAACGTTTTCCGAAACAAAATAGTTAAGTGTATACATATATGATCACCGACAACGCAAAACATCAGAACTATCAACTGACTTTCCACAGGGAAACATTAAAAATTGAACACCATTCTTTCCCCCCACCAAATTCGCAATAACAATAATCCAAATGCTAAAGAATAAATGTTGGTTTTACAGCAAGCCCCTTGCCATAGCCCAAGCCCCCCAAAACCCCAATGGCACATTACATTTTCATTCATACACTATCAACAATAGATTTTTTTTTTTTTTTTTTTAAATAAAATAGCCAGGAGAAAAAAAAAAAAAAATCTATCAAGACAGCCATCAACATTCTACTACTGACGCCCATCCAGATAAAAAGACAGAACACATCAT
>QLOD02000017.1:2219174-2233844 GCA_003260245.2 Sideroxylon spinosum | reverse complement strand
CTTACAACTAATCCATATTTGATTCCATTATATTATCACATCATCACATTAAGCAACACATGCTTCTTAATCTTAGTACAATATATCGCTACCCCATAACCAAACATTAATCGTTAAGATAGATTATTCATATCTAAAAAAAGTCAAATCATGCATGGGGATATCTGAAGTGCACACGAGAGTAAGGGCATCCGTGTGGATAAATGATAAGTAGTAGTAGTAGTAGTAGTAGTAGTAGTAATAATAAAAGAAAAAAAGAGGTGATGCTGGATAAAGAAGATCAATAAAAAGTGAGAGACAGTTCGTTATTGGTGAGGGGTAAGTAAGAATAAATTGGGGTAATGAGGATAAAGATGTATAATTAATTTTTTTAAAAAAAAAAATAAGTCGGGCCAAGGTTATTCGATAAGTTTTATCTAAAAAATTGATAAATACTATCTAAATTAAATAATGATAAATGATTAAAAAATATCTAAAAAAAGATGAGGGCAGTCAAAAAAAAATTAAAGTTATATAAATGATAAAGGATTAAAAACAAAAAACTGAAAAATTAATGATTAGAAAACCTATTTAAGAATATTATAAGCACTACTTAAAAAAAAAAAGAAAAATTGAATCAATTATAGATTATAACAAAATTATCAAAAAAATAATAAGCCCTATCAAAAGGAATTGAAGTTAGATAAATAAGGATAAAAAAAATAAGAAAATAAAAAAAGACGAAGTTGCATAAATGATGAATAATAAAAAAAAATATGAGCTGATGATGGATAAAAAAGATCATGATTGAAATCTCTGTTGAAGGTGCAATGGGCAAGTAAGGATAAATTAGGGTAGTAAGGATAAAGATGTATAACTAAATTTTTTTATCAAAAAAATGAGCGGGGTCACTACTATTAATATTTAAGAAAAAAAGTGTGACATAAAGATTTGTGGGTTAAACTTTTTTCTCTCAATCTAATTAAAATCCTAAGATAAAAATTTATTTTAAATACTTTCCATCTCAGTTTTAGTTTTGTTAAAATGTATTTAAAACGAGATAAAAGATCAGCGGAAACCACCTTTAAAAAAAAACCATAAAAGATCAAAGAAAACTATCTTCAGAAAAAATCGAGAAAAAAGATTAATGGAAACCACCTCCAGAAAAAAAAAAGGGGGAAATAAAAGCATAAGTCACAGTATTGTTATTTCTTTCTCTATATCTCTCTCAAATAATTTTGTTAATCTTTTTATATGATTTAAATTAGATTTCATAAATTGTATTGTAATATTATTTATTAATTTTAATTAATTTAACATGCGAACTCCACCTATGTTGGAACTCCGTCTATACTGGGGTATCTTTGACATAGCCGATCCTTAGCCCGGATGAATGAGGAGGGTTGTACGTTAAGTAGTCTACAGCTAGCACATAATACTCAGTTGGATTTCTTCATAAATTTGAAACTTAGTGAAATTTTGTGGGGGCATCCCATACTTAACGACGCCCTGTATCTTTGCCTACATGAATCTAACGAAGGACGCGACCCTAAAATAGATTCGATTGGCATCGTTCAATCCATATAGTCGACCCCACCTAATGAAAAAATGTTTGGTTTTTTTTGTTTTGTTTTTTTAATTAATTTAATATACTATAGAAACTACAATCATAAATCAATAAATAAAAATGTTTTTAAATTAATACTAAAACTAAATTTATCAAATCAAATTTAAATAACGTTAAACATACAATCATTATTTTTTATAGTAAATATATGGGAGTAACCTTTCTATTTTGTATGACTTATATTTAGTTGAATATTAAATATTTATTAAATAATAAATGTTTAGTACATCTTTGATATTAATTATATTAAAAGTGTCATTATTTTACATTTTGTTGGAAATGATAAAAATCTGGAAATAATAATAATAAATTTTTTTATTTTTTGTCTTTTTAGAACTAATTTTTGAATATAATTATTGAAAATATTTTTTGTATTACAAATCAATTCTTAAAATCGTTTTCAAAAGTTTTGTTTTCAATAATAATTTGTTAAAACTAAAACTAAAAGCGATCTAAATACTTTTAAGGATATAATTCAAAACAAAGAAAAATAGATTTTAAATAATGAGTCATAATTAAATATGTACTAATAAAAAGCAATTAAATAAAAATAAGAAAAATAATTAAGATCATTTTTACTTACGTATGATAGATACTCATAAATTATTTATTAAGTATTCGATATGGTTTTGCATATTAGTTATGATTTCAAATTATTGCAAAAAATCATGATAATTAAATAAAAGTAAATTTTTTATCATTTTTTCCAATCAATTGATCGGGAAAATGTAACTTTTAGCTACTAATTGGTTGGTAAAAGTGATAATAAATTATTACAAAAATATTAAAATAATTAAATTAAAATAGTATAATTAAAATAATTAAATTAAAATAGTAGAATTTTTTTACTTTTAGCAACCCCAAAACTGATAAAAATTTGTTTATATATATTAATATGTAAAATACATATGTAAATGATAGTTTAGACTAGCATTTAAACATACAACTTCCAAATGAATAGCACAAATTCGATTCACAACAGCAACAAAATAATATCAAATATATAAGGTTACATGATGATAAGGCACCACACATGCCATGATGATGCCATGATACTAAGTTGCCACATGAATTTTTATTATTTTTAAAATTAACCTATTTTTTCAATGTGATCATTTGTCTATATTTGACTAAGATTTTTCAAAGAACGTGATATCAAAATTCATAAAAGATTACGCAAGATTTCTTTTTATCTCAATTTTTACCATGAAAGATTATGCTTTTAGTGTGTGATTGTTGTAAATTTTCGATCATGGTTTTAAACTGTAATCAAAAAGAGATGACTTACAATCTCATTTGATCAATCACACTTTTGTGATTGAGATGAAAAGTGAAATATCACATTTTAAAACTGTGATGTTTATGCATTTTTGTAGTAATGAGGCAATTGCTCATACTCTGCTATAGCTATCTCCCCCCCGATCACCTTAGAGTATAAATCATAATATAATAAAATAAAATAAAACGTCAGTTTACTAGCGAGCAAATGCGTTCCCAACAGTAATAAACATAGGCTCAACCAAACATTATAACCAAATCGAATACCAAATTAAAGTGTATTCAAAATATAATAGAAAACATGCCACTAATCTCTACCTAAGGGGTCCCATGTACATGTCAAATTTAGCACCTATAATAAGATCTACAGGGAAGTAAGTATAAGTTTAATTGTGCCCACTATACAACAATAAAGAATAATATGATGTGGTAACATATCGCTGATATCCATCACATGATTTTCAATCACAATGGACATGTCCATCAATTTATTTATCATTATTCCATTTCCGTATGTATTAACATAATCAAACTTACATACACATGGAGTAGGTACTACACAAGACCATATAAAAAATTCTCCAAATATTTTTTATTTACCAGATGCACCCAAACATAAATATTTAACTCAATCATTTAAAATGTCAAAACTACCAATAAAATATAAAGTTTTGAATTTATTAAATTTAATTAATAACTAACATTACCAAATAATAAAATAATAAAATATAGATTAAAATAAATCCTGGTCGTTACATTCTACTCCCTTTACAAAAACTTGCTCTTGAAATTTAGAAGGTAAATAAAACAAAAACAAATCAAGAGAACAACTCCGAGTAATTACTCTGCATATCTACCTCTCGTTCCCAAGTCAATTCCTAAACACCATGGTGTTTCCACAAAACCAAGAGAATAGTCTTCTCTCGAAGCACTTGCTCTCGAGAATCTAAGATTTCCATTGGTTTCACTTCATAAGTCACGTCTAAGTCAACCTTAAGCTTAGTCCCGTCCAGCACATGCAAATGGTTTAGGTTATACTTTCAGAGCATGAAAACATAAAAGCCCTCATGCACTTCCGAAAGTTGCGATGGTAAAGGAAGATAGTATCCACCACACTGACCTTGGCCAAAATCTCAAATAACTCAATATAGCTCAGGGACAACTTTCCTTACGCCCAAAATGAACTAACCTTTACGCGGCAAGACCTTTAAGAACACATGGTATCCCATCTCAAATTCCAAAGGCTTTCACCTCTTATTAGCATAACTCTTCTAGAGATTTCGTGCTTTCTTGAGTCTCTACCGAATCAATTTGACTTTCTTAGTTGTCTCTTACACAAACTTAGGCCTAATAATTGTAGTTTTGCCAACCTTATCCAACAAATAAGAAACCTGCATAGCTTACCATATAAAGCTTCAAAATGAGCCATCTCAATGCTCAATTGGTAGTTATTGCTATACATAAATTCAATAAGATGAAAGTGCTTCTTCCAACTATCATAGAAATCAAGTACACACTCTGAGCATATCCTCCAAAGTCTAAATTGTTCATTCTGATTGCTAATCGGTGTGAGGATGAAAAGTGGTACTAAATAACAACTCTGTCTCCATGACCACCTGGAGACCCTACCAAAATTGTGAAGCATAACAAGCGTCCCTGTTTGAGAAAATGGATACAGAAGCTTCATGAAGCCTCACAATTTCCTTACCATATAGTTTAGCCAAGACATCCATAAAGTCAATCAACCGAATCAGCGAAGAGTAAGCCGACTTCATCAATCTATCCACTTTCACCTAAATAGTATCATGGCCTTTTAGAGATCTCGGTAAGACAGAAATAATATCTATCATGATGTTCTCCCATTTCCATTTCGACTCTGGCAAAGGCTGCAAAAGACCAGTCCATCTCTGATGCTCAGGTTTAGTTGACTAACAAGTAAGGCACCAACTCACAAATACTTGCACATCATTCTTCATACCTGCTCGAACGAACTGACGGCGCAGGTCGTAGTACATCTTCGTATTTCCAGGATGTACTATAAATTTAGAGTTATGGAAATCCCTTAGAACCATATCTCGAATAGAAATGGGCACAAAAAGTCTCCCTAAATACCTCAAACTATTATCATCACCAATCACCTGCCCTGGCATCTCATCAGAATTTAGCAATTTAGTCTGAATAACCTTAGATTCCACACTACCCCTCTGAGCCTTAATCACATGCCTCAATAGAATTGGTTGAGTAGCTAAGGCACACAGAACAATATGACCCTTATCTCTTGAAACTCTAGTTTATATTCATCAAGACTTTTCATCATTTCCCGTTCTCATACGATAAGACCCGCTAAATTACCACGAGTCTTCCAGGTAAGTGCGTCAGCAACCACGTTTGCCTTACCAGAGTGATATTGGAGCTCAAAATCATAATACTCCATGTACTCCATTCATCTCTGCCTCAGATTTAGATCTTTCTGAGTGAAGAGATATTTCAGGCTCTTGTGATCAGAGAACACCTTAAGGCATAAATGACTGCTGCCAACTCCAAATCATACACTGGGTAGTTATTGTCGTGAGTTTTCAACTTCTTAGACCCATAAGCTATAACTCTATCAGCTTACATTAGCACATAGCCTAAACCTTCCTTAGATGTGTCATAATAAACTGAGTAACCCATTCCCTCTAGAATCACAAGTACTGCTGTAAAAGTTAATCTCTTTTTCAACTCCTAAAAACTGCTCACACTTCTCATCCCAAACAAACCTGACCTTATTCCGAGTCAGCCTAATTATCGGCACAACTAACCTTGAGAAGTCACAAACAAATCTTTGGTAGTATATTACCGATCCTAGCAAGGTCTGAATCTCAAAAATTACCCTCGATCTCAGAAATCTATGACTGCCTCAATTTAGATAGATCAACTGTAACTCCTTACAGAGAACCAACATGCTCGAGGAATTTCACCTTCTTGAGCCAGAACTTACATTTGCTCAATTTAGCATAGAACTGGTGGTCCCTCAACTCTGAAGAACAACTCTCAGAGACTCTTCATATTCCTCATCTAATTGGGAATAGCTTAGAATGACATCAATAAATGCAACTGTAAACTTGTCTAAAAATCTATTGAACACCCGATTCATCAAATTTATGAGCACGATAGGAGCATTGGTCATTCCAAACAGTATCACCAAGAACTCATAATGGCCATATCAAGTTTTAAATGTTGTCTTGGGAATATCCTTTTGCTTCACCCTCAAATGGCCATATCAGTTGATCGAACGAATCATCAGTTCTCAATAAGGTTACTGATTATTGATCATAACCCGATTTAGCCTCCGATAGCCTATACACATTCTGAGAGTTCCATCCTTTTTAGTAGCAAATAGTGTAAGCATATCCCAAGGTGAAGTATTAGGATGGATAAACCCCTTAGATCTTAACTCTTTTATCTAGGATTTTAATTCCACTAACTTTGTAGGCATCAATCTATACATGACTATAAAAATAGGTTCTATGCCAAAAACTAAATCAATCCCAAATTCAACCTCCCACTCAGGCGGTAATCCAGACATATCATTTGAAAATACCTCTGAAAATTCACTAACAGTCCTTGGTAACTCAACTTTGACACTATCCTTATCCTCCAAAGCCATGTAAGAATATAAACTATATAAGTCCACTCATCATTTCTCATCAAGAGAAGGAAAAAGTTGAGGACTACAGTGATCACCAGAAAACTGTATCTGATTTTCCTTAAGAGTAAACAGAGTCCCCCGATCCTTAGAACAATCTACTATCACGTAATAGACTGACAACCAATTCATCTCGAGAATCACATCAAAGTTTCCCATGTCTAGCACAATCAGATCAAAAACTGACAAGTGCTCACGACCCGAAGCCTTATCCCTAATAGTGATCTCGCAACCCTTAAAAACTTTATTTAACACATAATGACCCCCACTCGGTGTTTTTACTTGTAATTATGGAATCAACTCATCTATAGATAAATTTAATATAGATATAAATCGTGTGGCAATAAATGAGTGAGATGCTCCAATGTCAACAAGAACCTTGGTTCTAGTAGCATAGATGAAAAAAGTATCTCTAGTCACTATAGGCTCTACTCATCTATCATTCTGTACCACAACGAAAACTCACTCTTGAGTCGGTACTATTGGTGGCCCACCTCTTATTGACCCTATTGGGATCCACCATGAACATTTTGATGTTGTTGAACGCCACCTAGAACACTCTTTTGGTACTATTATGCCCTATTTTAAGCATCTCTCTGAAACTAAGTTTGTACCAATTGCGATCCAACTGGTTTTTTACTCTAGACTGACTGAGCCGGTTATGAAGGTCTCACAACACTACATTCTTTGTCTTTGTGGGCAACGCCTTTGCACGTAGCTTGCTTAGCTACAAGTATAACAAATCTTTACCTCAGCTCCACTTTCAGTTCCAATTGATCCACCTTTGAAAGGACAATTAGATTGGCAATACTCAGATTGTTTGTAGTTATGATAGATAATAAGACTCTGTGCAGGGACTCCTGTTGCTACTGACTGATTTGGGACTATACTCCGCTGATGAAATTACAAAGCCTGTGCCTCTTATAAATTTTCTCTCTGTCTTTTCGTATGTTTGCTATCTTATTGTGGAGCCTTAACCTGTCTCGCTTCATTTTGTGCCCTAATACTTGCCAAATTCTTCTCCACTGTCATTACCCAATCAATCAGAACCTCATATTCATTAAGCCCCAGTGGAATTATCTGGTACCTGACTACAGATCTCAACCATTTCTCAAGGTCTCTACATTTAGTGTGTTAGTAGACACTAGCACTTTAACATATTTGGCCAGTGTTATAAACTTACGTCTATAATCCAGTACAGATATTGGCCCTTAAGTCAAATTTAAAAACTCGTCAAGCTTAGCATCTCTTAAAGACTATGGGAAGTAGTCTCTCGCTCCTTAAAAGTATCCCAAGTAAGCGTGGATGCTCCACGATACTCTTTCACAGTACTCGACCGATCCATTGTGGTTCCCTCTAACTGAAACATAGTAGCTAGGACTCTAGTCTTATTTTCATTTAGTTGCATTACCTCAAATATCTTCTCATTCTCGTGTAAGAATTTCTCAACCTCTTCAGTGTCTGCTGTACTAGAATTAGTTGGAGGTTTCAGCTTCCTGAATTTCTTATATGGAACTAAAGGCTAGTTTGTCTGTATTCCCCCAGCAAACATTATAACCATTTGTTACACCCACATCTGTAGGTCTACCATCCCTGGCTATAGCACACTTGATGCTTCAGATTGCATCTCTGCCACATGAGGTGCCCTTACTAGAACCTCTGCTTTGACCCTAGTATGAGACCCTTGTTCCCATAACACTCCTACAGCAGCAAGAACATCCCCGTGCCTCTACCTCTAGCACTTGGAGTGAAATATAGCGGCATACTCTAAAAGATAATAAATCATAAGAGAATATGCCAAAGTTAGTTCCTTAACAATCCAAGTCCAACAGAAAATCAACATCACATATTACAAATATAACATATTGTCATAAAATCAAATAGCACCTAAAAAGCATAAGACCCATTATCCATAGGTATTCTAAGCTTAGGCTCTGATACCAAGTTGTCACACCCCAGATACTTTAACCCAAGTACATGAATAAAAGAACATATAATACACCATTTAACAAGTCTATCTGTTCCCTATCAGAACCATACCCCCATGCTATGGAATAATGAATATAAAAATAAATAAATTCATATTTTAAATTTAAATAAATGCTTTAGTCAAACTAACTAGGAAACAGAACACCAAAACAAAACTACAAGCCTCCAAAACTAGGCCCAAATAATCTCCCAAAACTAAATATAAACAAATAATATTCACCTCACAAACAGAGACTTATTACAATCTACCAAAACCATTTTATAAAAAAATTTAGTTTAAGTAAATAAAAATAAAAATAAAAATTCATTCATATGCTCAGAAGGTCCTGCATGCAACTTAAATTCATTGCCTCTATCATAAGCTATAAAGGGATGAGCACTGGAACCCTAATAATAATATAAATGTAATAATGTCCTAGCATTCTACTAAGTGAAACATCTTAGCACAAATAGCAATCTCGAATAAGAAGTTAAATTTATTTATTTATTCATCTTCTTACAACTTAATCATGTATTAACATCACATAACACATCAAAAGAAAATAATTTGGTTTTATGTTACTACTATTTGGTTATCGTGTAGAAATAGGACCCAACTAATATACACCATCCTTCGGTGTCTATTTCGTAGGTCGAAGGCTGAGGAATATAATATGCTACCCTTTGGTATCATTTCACTTTATAGGTTACTAGCCCAATGGACTTGATTACCATCCCCCGCAGGTTTCAGGACTTTTAACCCTTCAGTACGTATACTCAATATTTTTAGTACCCCTCAACTCAAACATAGCATAACATTAATTTCGTATAACTTCCCATATTATAATATCTTTTTTTTTTCCCAAATTTAAATGTTAAATCTTATTTCCCATCAATCACCAACAGCGCACATACTAATGACATAGGGTCATTAAATAATCAAGTATGTGTAGGGTATTGGAATCTTATCAATTGCATATGCTTATATAGATAATATACACACATACACATATATATATAATCAAATAAAACTTGAAGTCCTCACAATTCAAACAATCAAGTTGTAATCCATCAAGTTAAAAGTTTAATAAATAGTAATAATAAATAAATAAAAAAACATTACCAGGCAATCAAATGCACTTTCAAGAGAAGTTTAATCTAAATTCTTGTATATATATATATATGTAAATTCACATCACGTAAGGTATGAACTTAATCAAACAACATAGTTAACAATATACATATAAAAATATTATAAGGTTAACCCCTTACCTCTATATTTGCTATTCACTACCGCTGTTTCTTCTCTCTCTCTCTCTCTCTCTCTCACTCAGGTTTTACATGAACCCTCCCACAATATATGTATATATATTGTATGTAGCCATGTAAGGGTTGGATGTTAAAAATAATGAGAACTAGTTAGATTTTTGAATAGATTAAGAAAATACCAAAAAATTCTGCAAATGTTCTTCTATTTATCAAATGCATACAAACATAAATATTTAACTCAATCATTTAAAATGTCAAAATTTACCAATAAAATATAAAGTTCTAAATTTATTAAATTTAATTAATAATTAACGTTATCGAACAAAAAAATAATGAAATATAGGTTAAAATATATCCGAGTCATTACAAATCAATAATGTTACCCACCTTTGATTTTGTTTTATTATTATCACATTATCATATTAAGTAACACATACTTTTGAATCTTAGTTCTGTAAATTGCTGCTCCATAACCAACCATTAGTCATTAACATAACTTATCTAAATGTAAAGAGGTCAAATCATGCAAGGAGATCTCTAGCTAATTGGACTATAAATATTACACATTTATCTGTTGAATTACACCACTCTAAAGCATATTAATGATATAGAATCCGTGATTTATGTAGGTTTCATCCTTATTGATCAATTACGGATTTATGATGATTTAATCACATTAGAAGTAATTTAAGTTATAAAAAATGCAATGGAAAGAGCTTAAAGAAAATGAAAAGAAGCTATTGAATAAGAAAGAAAAAGAAAATTCAAAGATGAAGCATATTTGAATACATGCTTTTTGTATCTGTATACACTAGGGCTTGATACATATAAATTAGACAAAAGTTATGTTTGAACACAGAGAACGAATATTTAGATACAAGGATGTACCCAAATACCCCTTATATGCGTCTGGATACCCTTCTTTCCTGAAATAAGTCCTAAAGATCAAAAGATCTTATCCAAATGCAGTTTAAACATATTTGAATAACATTTGTTGATCCAAAACACTGAAGGCCAAAGGCATATAGATTTGGATACTATGATTGAGTGAAACAAAGTTCTAAAAGATGAAATACATTCGGATGCAATAAAATGGTATTTGAACACTATTCTAAAACATGACATTGAAGGCTATAACGTTCGTACTCATATACACCAAAGTTACATTCGGATACACATCACAACGTTACAAATGTCTAAAGGAAAAAGATGTATCAGAATATACAAAGACCATATTTAAACACCTGAGTAAGAAACTAAAAGATAAGAAAACAAGCTATACTTAGATCAATGGCTTTGGTATTCAAATATCTATAAGTCTTCTATGTGAACCAATCTCTTCCATATGATTAAACTACTGAAATCGGGTGAAAATTTGTAACTAAAAATAGACTTTTTGAGCACATATAGAAATGATTTGAACGATTGAAGCCCATACAAAGAGAGGAAAATATCGATTCGTCACACATCTCATAAAACACACATCACACAGAGAAAACACAGAGATAGAGAGAGTAGTTTTCTATAAAATCTTTCTATTTTCTTTTCTTTGTTTGGTAGCAGCTTGTCCTCAAAATGAGTACATCGTAAGTGCAAGGCATTCGTTATGATAGCACAATAAGATTGGTGAGAACCGAATCGTGACCATAGAGAGTTTATATTAAAAAATCGACTAATAACAAGAAATTTTTTAACAATCTTAAGAGAAAAGTAAAAGCTCAAAATAAATGGGTATCATTTAGTTATTTGTTTAGAAATTGTGATGGAATTTGGATTAAACTAAAAAATAATTATAAAATGTCTTGGTTTAAGTTGATTCAAGTAGTAATTTTAATGGATCATTAAGGTTCAACTAAAACTCAAATTGGAATAATGGAAAATCAAATTTGGTTAATCATTCAATTCAACTTGATTCAGTTAGTAAATCAAACACAACATGTGCATAATCCATATGAAGTATATGAAAGTTTTATGTCTAATAATTGTCATACAAAATCCTTAGGATTGTTTATAAAAACTCGAAACTAAGCAACTCACATATAGTCTAACGTGAACTATACAATCAAGAGTCAATCTAGTAGCATCAGCTAGTGATTCTAAAATTACCTAATAGATTGTTGCAACTAGATCTGCGCGTTGGGGTCTATGAACACGAATCCTGAGTCTTTATTGAGACATGGTGCATATTGGAATGGACCTTGATTACAAAGACTAGGGTCACCAGTTAACACTTTCAAAAGGGGTATGTCAAGAAACCTAAGTTTTGATTCTAGTTTAAAATGTTTTAGTTTATATTTTTGAAATAGTGATAAATCGCCCATTTTTGGTGACTCTCGACTAGTTTATGTAATCAAAGATAGTGGTTCATGGGTTCAGTTGCGCATGAAAACCATTACGTCTAGATACCTAAAGATATTTAAAGTCCCTTTCCACTCTTTGCAGTCGTGATTTAACAATATAATACTCTGATTTATGATGATCAATGCATACAACCTTAAATACATATGATGCATGAAATGTGATCTACTAAGCTTAGCTAGTGTGTGCAAGTGTAGTGTAAATTAAAAGATGGTCTATAAAGACTGGAGTGACCAGACTCAAGCTATGTGCTCAAGCTGCCTACTTATCCTTTGATAGGGATCATGTCGACGTAGTTCAGACCTAAAGTGGTTCGAACGACATGATGTAAACTAGTATGTAGATGCATGAGCCTGGCTCTATGTCTAAGTTGGTACCTATCACAGAAATGATAGTCTATGAAAACTGTGGAGAATACACATAAGTTATCTGCTCGAGTTGCTTACCTTGAAGGGATCAGGTTACCGTAGCTCGCACTTATGGTTTGACCTATGTGTTAAGATTTGTGTAAGAACCTAGTTCTAAATTAGCGCCTCACGCCAATAGTATATAAAGACTGGGGTGACTGGCCTTAAGCGATTTGCATGAGTTGCCTATGTAACTTATTAAAGGATTAGGTCTATGTAACTTTATAATTAGCACCTCATGCAAATGTGATGTACAGATATGTATGAGTGGATGCAAGTGTGATCAGAATGTTATGGATGGTAAAATAATTGGCCTCAGACATAGTAAGCCTCATCATTGGCCATGGTAAGCTAAGTGTATGAAGAAATGACCTATAAAGTCAGTGATGTATATAGAATCAATGTGGTGGAACCTCGTTCCTGATAGAGATATAGACTAAAAGACATACTTTATGTTATGTTTTTATATATTTTAATGAGAATTTCTTTTGAGCAATGAATGCCATTTACTATATTTGTTCGTGTGTCTAGTATTCACAAAGAGTATTTGATCTAATGTGTAGAGTACAGTTTACACACAGAAGACTAGATCACAGGTTCTTTAGGAATACAAGTTTATCGTTCACAGTTTTAATGGAATTGGACACACCATCAGTAGAACTGTAGCATAAAATTTTAGTAGGTCTGTCATGACTATGGGGAATGATTTAATTCTAACTTTTTGTGCTAGTACACTTTGTTGTATATTGAACTGGACCCAGTTGAGTTAATTATTTTATACTGACATTATAAAATAATTTAAACCTCATGATTATTGTGATTACTTATACTCTTAATCCGAATTCTATTCTTAGACACGTGTATATAGTGATTGTTGCTTTGATTACACAAAGAGTGAGATTCTATATGAGTCAATAAACTCAGTAGGTTGGGCAATAACATTATATATATGATGAATATTAGTAGTTGAAGGAATCCACGTCCTGATAATTTGGATTGATGATATCCTCTTGAGGAAGTTTATAAGTTTTGAATGTATCAAATCTTGCAAGTGGATTTTGAATCCGATACATCAAATAAATTAAGTGGAAAAGTCTCAAGAAAATAAAAAGCCAATTAAATTAGATTGTCAGTAATTATATTTAATTGGTGGATATCTGTAATTTTAACGTGGAGAGATAATAAGTATTTAATATTAAAGGCTCGAAAATACAATTATAATTCTTTAGCAGAATGAGTTATAATTTATGTAATTAAATCCTAACCGGGTAGGATTGAAAAATTTAATTACATAGGAAGTCCTTTTCTTATTTGCCTGTTGGTCCCTGTTGTAGCCCTATAAAATACCCTCTCTTGTTGCAGTTAGGGTTAACGTTTTCTGAGTAGAAAAACAAGAAACCCTAGAGAGACTGCTAAGAGATCCCACTATCTTGTGGGAGAGAAGGAAGGTATTTTCGAGAATACGGTAGAAGGCTGAAGGTTGAGATCGAGCAGTCGAATCGAAATCAACGAAAGTTGTCTATTGGATTTGTCGAGATCAAACCAGAGAGATCTCGAATGTATGATCTTGTTCTCGTAGTATAGAACAGTAAAAATTTATTGTATTAATTATATACACTATAGCCGTGATCTTGGGGTTTTCCGCGTTCCCCAATAGTTCCTGATGTGGGATAAGGGAGAAAAAGAGTCTATCTCTAAAACTGATATGAAAGTCAACACCTTGCATAACTTAGGAAGAGAGCTTTACTCCAGATGATACAATATAATGAGCACCTCGTGCTTAACTGGGAAAAGAGCCTTGCTCTAGGCAATAGACAGTTTGCGCCTAGCACATAACTAGGGAAGGAGCCTAGCTCCATAGAATATAATAGATAGTTGGCGCCTAGGACATAACTAGAGAAATGGTTAACTAAGAAAGAAACCTTACTTCGAACAAGAAAGACAATTAGTTCCTAGTGCGTAATTGGGGAACGGAGCCTTGTATAGTTCAGGTGATTAATTTATTTATTACACATAATTTATAATATCGGTTATAATTTTTTTGGGTTCCTCCTAATTCAAAATCATGGTTTCGTCCCTAATTCTAGTACTTAAAT
>QLOD02000017.1:2172265-2185234 GCA_003260245.2 Sideroxylon spinosum | reverse complement strand
GATTAAAAGATATAATTTAATAGAAGATATAATAAAAAATAATGTTAAACCTTGAAATTTTGGTAAGAATTAAATCCAGGAATAGGGATATGTTATCTCACCCGATGGTATTCTTAATTCCACCTTTTGTAATTCTTTTTAATTATCAAATATGAAATTTATGGGACCCACGAATAATAAATCCAAGTATGAGTTCTGCGTATGCCAAACAAACACAACCTTGGAATAAGGCATTTTTGATCGTCAAGTAGATATATTGTCTTCATTTTGTTAAAATGCATACATTTTCAAGAAAATGTCTTATTGTAGACTACACTCCCAATAATAGTGGTGCACAAAATACTTGAGAAAGAGCGTAATCTTCTTGGATTGGTTTGATTTTAGATTTAAAAATTGTCAAACAAATCACTTTAGTTTGATTCTCCTATTAGGTTTCCAATCCGAAATTTATTTACGTCAAATTGTTGATTTAATTATATGTTGTTTTATTTTTCTTAATTATTATTTTTTCCAAATTAAGGATAAGGTTAAATGTTTTTTTTTTTTTTTTGCTTTATATATAAATTTATTAATTAATTTTACAAAATTTGACATAGCAAGAATAAAAAAATTAACCCAAAATCCAATCAATCCAAATTCATGAGACTGAAGATGGGAATGGTTTGGTTCAATTTTAGTTCTCACTTGAACTTAAACCGAACTGATTTATTAATGAAAATTTAATCTAATTTCTCCACTTTGAGATTAGGTGTCTTTAATATCTTGCTCGTAATTATTTTGGTAAAGATTAATCTTACACTAGAAGAAAAAAAAATTACCAAAATAACGTAAAAAAGTTGTGCTTTTAGCTATAAATGAAAATGTTTTTCTTGGTAATTATATATATATATATATTAAAACAAAAGTTGAGCGAGAAGATTGATATTATATATATATATATATATACTAATAATTACTCGTGTCTAAAGGTACAAAAATATAAATATATTATATTTTTTTACTTCCTAAATTTACATAAAAAAATTATATATGTATCATACATGATTTGAAATTTATATAGATGTCAAATCATGAGTTATATTTTAATATAGACTAGGGAATGCTCATGCATAAAGGCATGGAATTATTATGTAATTAATTGAAAATGTAATTTGTGTACTGACTGGGATAAACGTCACATCAACTGTTGTGTTTTATTATATTGATATTGATTGTTATATAGATATTGAGAAAGTGTTATGCACAGTCAAAGTACAGCCGGACATGTGGCAGAGAATTTCAAACCACATTGTAAACCAGTGTAGCATGATTTCTTAATTCCGGCCCGCCTCTTCCTTCCAACGTCAGTAATGGGCCAGGCCTATTGGCGTTTCTCCCTGTTAGAGACCATTATGGTCTTCGTAATCAAAGCTAGGCCCAATCCAAACTAACGACGCGTTTCATATGGAGAGACATGTATCGAAACTAGACATGAGTGCACATACTATGTCTATGTGATTTTTTTTCTTTTTAAGTGAATATATGTTTTATTTAATTTTAAATAAATTTATAAACAAATTTAAAACAAAAACACTTCTAAAAGATATTAGATCGTTAGTTTTATATGGCATTTAAATGAATAATTTGTAATCAAGTGATATTTAAAAAAAGATAAAAAAAAATATAAAATTAATTGGTGGTTAAAAAGGTATTTAAGAAATACTAAAAAATGTAAAATTAAATTTATTGAATTAAGTGGTAGTTCTTATTTATTTTTATTTATTTTTATTTATTTCTTGTTTTTATAAAAAAAATTTAATAGTTGTGGGAAATTGATGGTGTATTAATGGAAGAAGACAAAAAGTTCTATTAAAATTGAGACTTCATTAATTTCTAAGTTTCACCAAATACCCCTACTGTTATCTTCATATAGAGTTCGTTTGGAGTTTCAAATTTCAGCAAAAATTTACAAAAGTGTAACTTTTGGAATTTTTTAGCTATTGGAATGTAAGTAAATTTTAGAGTTTTTAAGGTATTAGTGTTTGATTTGAAAAATAAAATGTGTGAAAGTGACACGTGACGATATTTTATTAAAAAAAGTTGGAAACTTTTGGAGTTTTTTTTTAGACTTTTTAATTTCTTGCAGTTGTATCAAAACACACTATCGAAAAAAATTTAAAATTCATTTGAAAGGATGGTAAATAGTCTCTTCGAACAAGTCTTATGATCCAATTATTTGTTGTGTAGTACCCCTAAGATCCTTGGCATCGATCGCAACTTCCCATGCTAGTAAGTTGCAAGTTGCTCTGAACACTCATCGATTCCAACATGTACATATCATAATAAGTCTTGAGGTCTTGGAAGATATGCTTGGGTAAAAAAAATAGGCCAGGGAGCAACTTATATAAAAACCGAAATAGGAGTGGATTTAGCTAGACCATAGTGCCAAAAAAATTAAAAATTCATTCCAACGTATCGTAAATAGTCCGTCAGAATAGATTTTCGAAGACCACAGTAAATTTTATTTTGAATTTTGGAAAGTGCATTATTATTTGGCTTTTTTTTTGTGACAATATGATTGCTGGTTTTGTGACTTCTTTAATGGTAGGTATACTTTATTTTTAAAATTGGTGAGGTTGTAAAAGTTAGAATTTTTTGAAGATTTTTGGAGTTTTTTTGTAACTCTAAACGAATGGTATAGACTAGATATGAGTGCACACACTATGTGAATGATTTTTTTTTTCTTTTAAAGTAAATATATATTTTTTAATTTTAAATAAATTGAATATAAAAACACTTGTAAAATATTAGATAGTTAGTTTTAAAGGGCATTTAAGTAAATAATTTGTAATTAAGGTAGTGTTTGGAGTGTTAAAAAAGTAGAAAAAGTAGATAAAATATAGTTTGAGAGAAATTTTAATGTTTGGTATTTTTTACCGAAATAGAGTTTTTTTAAGATGAATAGTATAATTTTTGGATTTTTACGGTAAAAAATAAGAGAGAGAAACTGTTAGAACAGGTTTTTTTTGTTCCGTTCTAACGGATTAGTGTCAAATTTTTTGAAAAGTTTTCAAAACTTTTTGACTTTTGCGTGAAAAAAGGTTGGAGAGAGAAACCGTTAGAACGGTTTTTTTATCTGTTCCAACGAATTTATATTAGAAATGTTGAAACGTGGTGAAAAGTTATTAGGGTTTGTGAAAAAAATTTTGAGATATGTAAAAAAGGTATTGGGGTTTATAAAATTTTGTTAGGATGTATAAATATATATAGAAATTTATATAGATTACACGAATTACGAAGTAAATAAAACCTGTTAGAGAGTTTTTGAGGTTTTTAGAGGATTTTGGTATTTATTATCACACCAAATGCAGCCAAAGTAAAATTTAAAAAGATAAAAAAGAAAATGTAAAGATAGTGAGTGGTTAGAAAAAGCATTTACACTCTATTTGGAAACATTTATCTATTATAATGATTTGATTTGATTTGATAAATAAAATTTTGTGTTTGGAATACATGTTTAAATTTAAGAATTAAATTGAATTAATTTAAGAGAAATGTCAAATTTGACCATATTAGTGAAAAAAGAAAAGAAAATAATTATGATATATGAGAGTAAGTTTGTCCACTTATTTAAATAATTTCAGGAAATAATAAATTCTCATCAAATTCTATTATTTTGGGTTGGATTTCAAATTATATAAAAATTCAAAAATTTAAGTTATAAAATTGAAATAAAATCGAATACATAAAATTGTACTTTGATTTCAAATATAAAAATTGATGAGAATCCTCATCAAACATATCATTCCAAATAGAGTGTTAAGGAATACTAAAAAATGTAAAATTAAGTTTACTTATTTAAGTGGTAGTTACTAAATTTTTGTTTTTAATTTCTATAAGAAAAAAATTAGCAGTTATGGGTAGTTGAGTGGTATTAATAAAAGTAGATAAAAAAAATTCACCACAATTAAATTTTATTAATTTTTAAACTTTATTACCAAAACACAAGGGATCCCTTTATATAATAGTACAGATGTAAATCGCTTAATTCAACCTAATACATGAATATTGAATGGATAAAGACTGATGCTTATTTTTTTTTTATCCTTTTTCTCATAAAAGATTATTTCACATAACGTTACAATTACTTTTGCTTTCATTTTACTTTAAACACTTGTATAAATTTTGTAGGTATTTGAGGCATGATCATATGACCCAGGGCTATTTTATTACTTTCACAGTATGCGGCTCCATGAGCTGCAAAGTCTTCAACCAAACACGAAAGCATCACTCGTGGCAATAATCCCCCCAGGAATGGAAACTCTTCCTAAACTCAAAACAAGGTCCCAGGGATTCTTCTAACATCCTAACAACTTACGGGATCATCAGAGATTCAACGGATTGGAGTTAAGGTCAACTGACCGTTGGGATTCACTCAACCAACCTAGAGAGAGAATCAAGCGATTAATCTTTATCCTTTCGTGGCGTGCCAAGTCAGGGCTGGATATCCTCTTGACAAATTCATAACCTTAATACCCATCTAAATTGATTCCCATTTTACTTATATATATCCTCCTACTTTGGAGGGTCGAGCATCAAGTTCATAACCTTATCACCAATACCTTCTACTTTCTCTCTCTCTCTCTCTCTCTCTCTCTCTTTTATTCCAGATTACCTTGGTTTTCACCCCTCTGTTATACTCTGATGGTCTCACCATCTCTCGATAGTTGACATAATTCTTAAAAAGATTATACCCCTAAACTTTGTTGGGGAAGAGTATTGACATATTGATAATCGCTGGTGACTAAGGCAATAACGGAGACGAAACACAAGATAGAGAGTCATCATCAAAAGTGACTGCCATTGCAGACCAAGTGAGAATACTTACGGAGCAAGTTTTGGTTTCCTATCAAGCTCAGTCTGATATACAGGAAATGTAGGAAATGGTGATGGAGGCCCTTAAAGCCTCCAGCAAAATATGGAAATTTCTTATCCCTCAGCCTCTATCATCCCATCGTCTACACTAGAAGATGATTTGAACCCCACTGTAACCCCACAAAACTTGGGGTGTCAAGGTGTCACTTAGACCGTGCTATCCCAAATAAACCCTACTGTCTTAAACTTCATTCCGAGCCAAACATCCTCACTTATCAAGCTCCAGCCAATCCAAACCAAATTTCATCTTCCATTAAGCAAAAAACCCTGATCAATTTCACTTTACCTACTTTCCCTTAAGCTCTGTTTTACCCCATTCTCACCACTTTTACCTAACCCTAGGCCTTTCAAGGACAACCACCCTTATTCATTCTGGAATTGAAGTATAATGTTATAGATTTAGTCCAGCGTAAAAGTGGCGTTATTCTTGTGGGAGCAAATCTAGACTTGCGCCCTCTTTATCCCATGACGAGTGCTAAAATTCCATACCATGAGGGTTAAACAGTTCCAAACTTTGTCAAATTTGATGGAAAATGGGGAAATTTCAGGGAGTATGTTGTTCGATTTTTTGACTTTCTAGGTATGCATTCTTAGGATAATAACTTGTGGTTAAAGGAATTCTTTAAGTCCCTAACCCATAAGGCTTATACCTGGTATGCCAACCTCCCAATGGAGTCAATAAGTTCCTGGGATGATTTGACAAAGAAGTTTTATACTAAGTTCTTTTATGTGAATGAAAGATTAATAGCTCTTCATCTCATGTAGGAGGCTCAAAAACAGGGGGAGAATCTTTTGTCATATGTCCACCGTTTCAGAGAGAAGGTAATTGATATCCAAGACCTCTTTTTAGAAGACAAAATGGTAAAGATTTGTATAAAAGGAATGCATATGACTTTTAAAATGCACTTGGTCAACCATTAGTTATCTGACTTTTCTAGTCTTTGCGTGGCTGCAAAAAACCTTAGTAAAACAATAAAAGGGTCATTTCAACTATTCAACACTCTGTCCATGCTGTCGTCGCGCAATAATTATGATGTTCCGTGGAGAGGAAAAAAGCATCAGGGAGACGGAGTGTATGCCATGGAGGTAAAAGAGGCAACACTAGGTTATGGAAGAAACAGGGATCAAAGGAAATGGCCAATGACAAATAAATGGACCAGCCCTTTTCCCAGCCAACATTTCCAATGCTGATTTAAAGGCTCTTCTTGAAGCATTGATCGCAAATGGCACGGTTGCTTTACCAAAGCCCAAGAGTCCCCCAACGAAACAGGTGGATAGAAAGTCAGGATTTTGCATTTATCACCAAGCGATGAGGCATCCCACAATAGATTGTTGGGCATTCCGATATTTGTTTCACAAGATGGTGAGAAACAAAAATTTGGAAATCACCTCGAGGGATGTCCTTGAAGATACATTACCTCAGCATAAGGAGAATAAAAATGTAATGATGATTTCTCATTATGAGGAGCAACAAGAAATTATTGTGTGAGGTGTAAGTATAACAATTCAAGAAACATGTCCAGAATTTGATAAGTTAGAGTAGAGACCATGAGTAAGACTCTTGAATTCAGGAATTTATTCAACCAGCTGGGGTTGACTAATGAAAGTAGAATGAAAGCAGTTAAGGTCTTGCTCCAAGTAGTGGAAGACAACCAGAAGAAGTGCATGAAAGTTAGTGGATTAGTTAGGAAGAATTTTTAAAGAAAACCTGTTATCCCTCAACTTCACAAAAGGCATAAACCGATTCAGTAGTTGTATAATTGTCTGTTTTATATTCCAGTAGAAGTTAACGGTATGGAGTTTTCAAGGGGATCCTTTGATGGTGGGGCTTCTATCAACATACTTCCCCTAACAACATTTCAAGTCACGGGGATCCTAGGTCGCAATTGGAGAAGGAACTCATCACCATTAATTGGTTTGGAGGTCCGGGGTAGAGATCACTGGAACATGTGTAAGTGACCCTAATGATAAGAGATATTGTCGCCCTTATGAAGTTTCATGCTATTGATTCCCTTACTTCGTACCATGTCCTTCTAGGACAAGCATGGTTGCATTGGTTCCCATCCATTCCTTCCATATACCACCAGTGTGTGAAGGCTATATAGAATAACAAGGTAATTATAATCAATGCATCCCATAAGCCATTCTGGATAGGCGAAGCATACATGGCAAATACGCTATTTTATTCTAAGGTGAATGAGAACCTGGAGTCAGCACCACCAAAGGGAATTTAAATCCCTAAATGGCTAAAAAAGCAGTAGCACAAAAGACTACCACAAGGATGTGATTCAGTAAATCCCTGCTTGGTTTGACACAAGCAGGCCTATGGGAAAGTAATTTATCGATTGTGGCGATGTGAAATGTCAGGGAACCTGGGTGGGGGAACTGACCTCCAACCAGAAGATGAAAATTACTTATTCTTAAGTCCTTTCTCCATTATCCCGAAGAAAAAGAAGATGGGGAAGAAGTATAAGGGAATAACAGACGAAGCAATAGAGGTGACTCGGGATCCAAATGAAGTATGAATAACTCCAGAATGTCTAAAGATGTCCTGTGGCCACAGAATTAAGAGTTGGAAGAGATAACCTTACTAAAAAATGGGAGATGCGACGGGCCATTTTCATATGCAGAGACTTACCCCAGAGAGAAAAGGAGAAGTTGATAAATTTGATAAACGAGTACTAAAATGTTTTTGCGTGGACTTATTCTAAAATACCTAGGTTGGGTACGTAAGTTACCATGCACTGCCTGAACATTGTCTCCAATGCTAAGCCCATTAAATAAGGGATAAGATTTTATAAACTTGGAGTGAAACTCAAGATTAAACAAGAAGTATAGAAATTGTTAGCGACGAAGTTCATGGAACCCATACAATACCCCTCCTGGCTATCAAGCATTGTACCGGTAGTAAAAAGAAATAGGCAGATTAGGGTGTGCGTGGATTTTTGAGATTTGAATAAGGCTTGGCCTAAGGATGAATTCCCTCTGTCGAGCATTGAGTCTATCTTTGGGCACCACATGTTTTCATTAATGGATGGGTTCAGTGGATATAAGCAGATTAAGCTCCAGAGAATGCTCA
Source organism: Sideroxylon spinosum (assembly GCA_003260245.2). NCBI lineage: Eukaryota > Viridiplantae > Streptophyta > Magnoliopsida > Ericales > Sapotaceae > Sideroxylon > Sideroxylon spinosum. The sequence continues at coordinate 2,177,241 of QLOD02000017.1, read as the reverse complement.
GAAAATAGCCTTCTGGACTCTCATTTTTTTTATATTGTCATTCCTTTTTGGATTGAAGAACGTGCGGGTGACTTACCCAAGGGCAATGATAGCGATTATTCATGATATTTTTCACAATTGTCTGGAATTTTACGTTGATCACCTATTGGTGAAGACACAACAAATAACATCCCATGCAGAAGATTTTAAAAAAAGTTTTTAATAGATACCACAAGTATAGATTAAAGATGAATCCAGTCAAGTGCGCTCTCAGATTGACAATGGGTAAATTCCTGGGATGCATAATGTATCCCCATAAGATTGACAAGGATCTAGCCAAAGTACTAGTAGCGAAAGATATGACGTGACCAACTAATCAAAATAAGCTCAAAGCATTCTTGGAAAAAGTATCGTATTTACGAAGGTTCATCCTGCTATCGCTGAGTTAACCTAACCTTTCAATCTCCTGTTGAAGAAAGATGTGGGATTTGAATAGAGGGAAGAACATTTTAAAGCATTTAAGAATGTAAAGGAAGCCTTCTCTTCTCACTATGGTACCACTGCAACCTGGGAAACCTTTGCTGCTCTATTTGACTTCCACCCCCAGTAAATAGGAGCACTACTTGCTCAAAAAGTTGAAAGACAAGAAAAACCAGTATATTATGTTAATAGGGTAGCGTAAAGAGCAGAGGCGTAGTATTTTCCAATTGAAAGGCATTGGTTAGCCTGAATGTTCGTAGCTCAAAAACTCTATCACTATTTATTAACATCACCAATGCATTCGATAATTAAAGGTGATCCCCTCTGATATCTCCCCTCAAGACCTATCCTGTTTAGGAGGGCAGTAAAATGGCTTCTATTATTCACGAAGTACAACATTGTTTGTAAGACACCACGAGCTATAAAAAGTCAAGCTCGGGCGGATTTGTTAGCAAAGTTCCTCTCGGGAGATTATGAACCACCCTAAGAAAAATTGCTTAGAGACGACTTTTATGTGGTAGCAGTAAAAGAAGAAGAAGAGTAGTCTTTAGCTTTTGATGGGTTTTCTACTTCGGAAAGAAAAAGTGTAGGAATCGTCGTAATTTCTCCCTCAGGTGTTAAAATTGACTTATACTACAAACTAAAATTCTGGTGTTCCAATAACGAGGCAGAGTATGAAATACTGGTACTAGGACTCTTGGCTACACAAGAAGTAGGAGTAACCAAGGTATGTATCAAAAAGGACTCAAAGTTAGTCATTAAATAAACCAGTGGGGAGCGTGCCATCAAAGAACCTTCCTTGGTATTTTTTGAATAATTATCCAGCGTTTGATCAACAAATTTGGCCTTGTCTAGTTAGAGCATGCCCTGACGTATAACAACAGATGCCCAGATGTGTTAGCTACCCCTGCATCTAAAATAGAAACTAGGAATGCAGCAGCTAGCCTTAAAGTCATAAAGAGAATGTTACTATGCTTGGTAGCAAATATTCTGCCAAAAGAGATTACGGAAGATTGGAGGTCACCCATCATTAAAGAATTAAAAGTGCATGAAAGTAAAAACCTAGCGGCTCAACTCATACACTACACCCTTTTCCTAAGGGTTGTTATATTTTAGAGCTCCAGGAGAAGTTTAGCTAGATGTTTGGGGAAGAATGAAGCTAAAGAGAACTTGGAACAAATATATAAATGAACATGTGGAACAAGGGAAGTTAGTCTTTACAAGAGGCCCTAGAGGGAAGGTTATTTTTGTCCATCCATGGCTAAAGAAGTCGTGGTGATAAAATAACAATGTCCTAGATGCCAGAAAAGTCTAAATAAGATAGAATGTAATTTTGTTTCTACCCCCAGAGATTGGAAACAATATTATATTAAATACATGGTATAAGGATCACTTATTGTGGCTACCGAAGATGTCGCAGTAATTAGAAAGAGAGCATTTTCCTTCTTTGTTCATGAGGGACAACTCTAAAGGTATGACTTTGAGCAGAAACCTTGTACTACTTAGCTGGAATAGAAATACAAGATGCTTTGGAGAAGGGATATGAAATAGAGTGTCAGGGAGGAAGGAAGTTATACACTCATCTACTGCATATATGATACCATGGCCAATGATGGAAGAGGATGCAAGAAACTATGCAAATAGGTTTCATTCTTGTCAAGTGCATTCCCATCTCATTCACACCTTAGTAGTAGATATTAGAATAGTGATAACTTCATGGCCATTTCATACTTGGGCTATGGACCTAATTGGGCCCATCAACCCTCTTTCTCGCGGCAACATTTGGATTATTACAATGACAGAGTTGTATACTAAATGGGTGGAAATTATTCCTTTACGAAGAGCCATGGGACCAACTGTGTCAAACATTATTCGAGAGTACAGTATCTGTCACTTTGGGATTCCTAAGATAATACTCTTGGATAAGGGCAATCCTTTCATAAATTCATATGTGGGATAACTCTTAGCTTTGTATGATGTTTCCCACCACAAGTCGTATCCCAAGGGGAAGGGGCAAATTGAAGCTACTAATAAAACCTTGCTCACGATATTGAGTCAGATGTTGAAGGCTTATCATTCTAACTAGGTCCATGCACTTCTAATGGCCTTATAGGCCTATCAAATGTCTAAGAAGAGATCAGCACAGATGACTTATTTTTCCTTAGTCTATAGTATTAAGACAGTCTTTCTAGTTGAGATAGCTATACACTCGACAATAATAGCCCTCTGGAGTGAAGCAATCCCAGAGTCCAGACATATAGATTTAGAGGCTCTAGACAGAAGAAAAGATAAAGTTAGGGAGAATCAAAAGATATACTAAAGCTATATTAGCCCGAGCTTATGACTCATTGGTAAAGAGCACGCAGTTCAAAGAAGGTAACTTAGTGTTAAAGATAGGGTCCTATGTGATAAGGGGACTATCAGCTCCAAAGTTTCCACCTAAAATGGGAAGGTCCATATGTTATAAAAAAATGCACATGGTGACAATGTGTGGTACAAGATTTTAGATCCCAAGACAAACAAAATAAGCATTCCCTATTAATATTAAATGGGTCAAGGCTTATTATCCTTAATGTATTAGTCTCCTTATTTAATGAGAAATGATTCCTATGCAATTCATTTTATGTCTTCATGAATGTTTCTAATTATGAGAACCAATAAAGCGTCTTTCTCTAAGGCTCCTTATGTTTGATTCAAGTTCTCCAATAAATTCTCTCACACGAATTGCACCTCCGAACAAGGATGTTAAAATTATTCGTACCCAGTGGGTACCTGCTTTACCCACCTCATTCGAAAAGGGTATGGGGGTATTAATAACAAAAGTGGAGATACTAATAACAGGAACGAAGAGGTACGGGGATTTTAAGATTTTCTTAAACGGTTACAGGGATGGAGATTGGTACGAGGGTCTCACCCGCCTCGTACCCGTTTAAATATTTATTTATTAATTTATATATTTTTTAATATTTATTTAATATATATATATATATATATATTATTTAATATTTATTATAAATATAATATATAGTTTATAATTGTTATTATGTTCAACGGGTAAAAGAGGATGAGGAGTCCGTTATCCAGCGTGGACAAGTATATAAAAAATTTTCATACCCACAGCGGGGATGGGTATTGGCTAAATGGAGATGAGAATATGAAAGATCATACCTATCCCATTAATATCCCTACCTCCGAAGAACCCCTAAGGCATCCTTTTCTAAAGCTCCTTATGCTTGGTTCGAGTTCTCTAAGAAATTTCCCCGCGGGAATTACAACTTCGAAGAACCCCTAAGGCATTATTCTCTAAGACTCCTTATGCTTGGTTTGAGTTCTCTAATAAATTTTTCCACAGGAAATGCTCTCCAAAGAACCCCTAAGGCATCTTTCTTGAGGGCTCCTTATGCTAGGTTTGAGTTCTCTAATAAATATTTCCCTTGGGAATTGCACCTCTGAAAAACCCCTAAGGCATTCTTTTTTGTGGCTCTTTATGCTTGGTTTGAGTTTTCCAATAAATTTCCCCATGGGAATTGAACTTTCAAAGAACCCCTAAGGTATTCTTCTTTAAGGATCTTTATGCTAAGCACAATTTCTCCAATAATTTCCCCTATGGGAACTACATTCTTCTCTAAGGATCCTTATGTTTCGATTAAAATCTCCAAATGAACATTCCTCCTACTAGAATGTATTACTTAACAATTTCCCCCCTACGAGAATGTCTTACTTCGTAATTCCCCCACGGGGATGTCTTAATTTCTAAAGGATTATCCCCCCGTAAGAATGTCCTACTTTATAACTCTAAAAGATCATTCCCCTCACGAAATTGACCTACTTTATAATTCTAAAGGATCATTCTCTCCAGTGGAAATATCCTACTTTATAAATCTAAATACACGGGAATGTCCTGCTTTATAATTCTAAAAGAAGCATTTCTCCTGCGGGGACGTGTTATTTCATAATTTCTAAAGGATTATTTTCCCACGGGAATTTCCTACTTTATAATTCTAAAAAATCATTGTCCACATGAGAGTATCCTACTTTATAATTCTATAAGCAAAACAAAAAAAAAACAAAAAAAAAAAACATAAACATTTTTCCCCTACGAGAGCGTTTACATTATAATTTTCTAAGGGAGCATTCCCTCCCCCACAGAGCATTCCTCCATGAGAATTATATCTTAAACACTTGCGGAACATATCACCAGTAAATTTCGAACCTGTTTACATGCCAATATTAAAAACAAAAAGACAAAGACAAGCTTTATCATTCATTCAAAATATCATTCTCCATACAAGCTTACAGACAAAATGTTATTTCAAGAAAATTACAGACAAAAGATAGGAAAACTCTCATACTCTAGAAGATTCTCAAATATGCTCTGGCTAGAAGTCTATGAAATTGCACCAAGCTCCTCCAAAGATTTACCATAACTTGATAGTTTCTCATGATCATTTTTCAAGCTTTGAAGGAACTTCTCAGTCCTATCTATATTTTACTGATGCTTGGTTAATTCCACATTA
>QLOD02000017.1:2066673-2086765 GCA_003260245.2 Sideroxylon spinosum | reverse complement strand
TTTTTTTGTTTTCTACTTTTTCTTTTTGAGTGTTGATGAAAATACCCGCAAAAGCTGCAAGCTAGCTCAATTGATTGAGAAATCGCATGGAATGCCAAAAACCAAAGGAATCGCAAAAAAAAAAAAAAAAATCTTCCTTAGTTAGTGGAGTCATAGTGGCATTTAATTATAAATTAAAAACGTTGATACTGTGGAATCAGATTTTACGTGAAGGGGTCATGGATGTCTCTTTCAACTTTGGCATTCAACAAGCATTTTTGGTGAAATTTCAGATCTGGAATTCATGCTGTTTATGGGTATTTAATTAATTTGTTTCCTTCACAATATATATATATATATATATATGCACGTGCATAGTGTTACAAGAGTTATGCTGCATTATTACTATTTCTAAACACATCTCTCTCTCTTCTCACATGCACACCCTAACATAAATTGATCATCTCTTTCTACGTAATTATCACCTTAGTTGACAAAATATAGTGTTATATATATATATTTTTAGATTTTTTAATTAAAATAATATAACAAAATAATGTTCAATTTAAGTAAATAAAAAAATTCCGTGAGATGTATTTTTATTACAAAATTTTTTTATTAATATATTATATATTTTGATACATGTTTTTTTTGGGGGGGGGGGGGATATGCTAAAAAGAGTTTTTCTAATGTAAAGTGAGATGAAAATGAAGAGGGAAAAATCTAGAGTTTGTGATGATCTGATTTGTGTGTTTTGATAGAAATTGAATGAGATTCAACATTACAGCCATTGGTTGACAAAAAAGCTGACCTCTTGAAAGAGATAGCAAAAATCCAATTGAAAAAGATAAATAAATAAGGAAAAGAAAAAAAAGTTAATCCAAGTGCCATGAGGCTGCCAGCAAGGGCACAAAATCATCACCACTCAATAAAAATACTTCCAAACACAAGAATTCCTTTCTTTCGCTAGCTGTAATTTTCCCTTTTATTTTTCTTTAAGATCTATTTTCATATTTTGAATAAAGTAATAGTGTCTCCAGAAGGTGGCCACCACAATTATTGAAGCAGGCAACAGGGATGAAATTATTAAAAATGATAAAATTGTAGGAGTACGCTTTCAAATATTAGAATATAGGTTGTGTACATATATATGTATATATGTATATAATGTACGCATTTTAGCTGGTGAGGTGACTGGTTCTGAGGGGAATATAAATTATAAAATCCACTGACCCAAACAGAGCCTTAACATTGGTTAAATCCAGCTGGGAAGAGGCAAGTTACTCTTTGTTTAGTCAAAAGAACCTATTGGAATTGGTCTCTATTGGACAGCTCTATTCCAAGTTGTAGCTCTCTACTATAAATACTTGTACCCATCCAATCCTGAAGTCATCAACTAAACCTCCACTGCCCCTCTGTGAAACTTTTTGTTCTTTCTATCCTAATTAATCAGAGAGAGTGTTCTGATTCAGCCCCCTCACATTGGCCGGAGTTGGAGGTATTTTCCGGCAAGCCATGAGAATTCACGGCGGCGACCCCGCTGGGGGTCGTCTATGGCCACACCTGCTGGTGGCAGTGGCCATGGTGGTTATTTCAAACAATTTAGTCTCGGCAGATCAGCCATACATCTATGCCTCCCCTCCACCACCATCATATGAGTACAAGTCGCCCCCGCCGCCCTCTCCATCTCCTCCACCACCGTATGTGTATAAGTCTCCTCCTCCACCTGATCCATCTCCACCACCACCTTATGTGTATAAGTCGCCACCTCCGCCATCACCTTCTCCACCACCACCATATGTTTACAAATCACCACCTCCACCATCACCTTCTCCACCTCCGCCTTACATGTATAAGTCACCACCACCGCCATCACCTTCTCCTCCACCACCATATCTCTACAAATCGCCTCCACCGCCTTCACATTCTCAGTCTCCGGTTTATGTGTACAAGTCACCACCTCCACCATCGCCATTGCCGTCACCGCCCTACTACTACAAGTCCCCACCACCACCTTCACCCTCGCCTCCACCACCATATTATTATAAGTCTCCTCCACCACCTTCACCTTCATCTCCTCCACCATACTATTACAAATCTCCACCACCACCTTCACCATCCCTTCCTTCCCCCTATTACTATAAATCTCCACCACCTCCATCACCGTCTCCTCCACCACCATATTATTATAAGTCCCCACCACCACCATCACCATCTCCTCCAACCCCTTATTACTACAAATCCCCACCACCACCATCTCCGTCGCCTCCTCCACCATATTACTATAAATCCCCACCACCACCATCACCATCTCCTCCACCTCCCTACTATTATAAGTCTCCACCGCCTCCGGCTAAATCTCCACCACTATCTCCACCATATTATTACAAGTCTCCACCACCACCAGCCAAATCTCCTCCACCGTACTATTATAAATCCCCGCCTCCACCGGTACATTACCCTCATCCCCACCACCACCCAATGGTTGTTAAAGTGGTAGGAAAGGTTTACTGCTACAGATGCTATGACTGGAAGTACCCGGTGAAGTCCCATGCCAAGAAACACCTCAAAGGTACACTTTTTTAATATGTTTCTCTGTTTGGGTACTTTCTAAAAAAATAAGGCTAATTATTTAATTAAAAATATATGATGTGATATTTGTTTTTCATTTTATACTTTTACAAAGGAATTCAAACAATCGGCCAAAAAATAAATAAATAAATAAAATTCCAAACCCCAAAGTTGTAATTTAAAGTTTTTGCTTTTTTACACCAAATTCCAAGCCTTCGTGTTCTAACATTGGGCTTCTGATTCAATTAATGTCTTAAATCTTGTTTTTCTTTCATTGAATTGTTAATTGGCCCCCGACCGAGAGAGTCTCGTGCTACCCTTTTATATTGAATTATCCTTGTGGTCATTGTCGTTAATTCCAAAATTGGATGGTGATCTCCCACCCCTTAATTTCGAAATAATAAATAAATAAAAATATCATATCAGAATTTGAAATTTAGAGGTCATTGATGTCATTTATATTTCAAAGTAAACTTCCCTTTATTATAATTGCTTATGTCTAATAAACAGTAAAGGGCTGGGATAGGCCCGCAAATAGTTATTATTTAGTAAATTACAATTACTTGGATGTCCCCTTATGAATGAAATATTTCAACAAAAAAGTGATGCCAAAAGAAAAAGTGTGCATAACAATTAATGGCCTTTAATTATTGTCTTGATAATGTTTAAAATGTATCAGCATGTGACTGAACAGTTAAAAGGAGAAACAATATTTTAAAATAATGCAACTTGCAAAAGCACAAAATTGGTAGTTGTAGTGGTATAATGGTAGAGAGATATGTGTGTACGTATTTATATACGTATGTATTTTGTTCTTTGTTTAATTGTTTGTACGTTAATCATGGAGAACAGGTGCTGTTGTGGAGGTAATTTGCAAGGCAGGTGACAAGAAAATTGTAGCATATGGAACCACCAAGATCAATGGAAAATATAGCATTACGGTCCCTGGCTTTGAATATGCTGAGTATGGAGCTAAGGCTTGCAAGGCCAAGCTCCATGTGGCTCCAAAGGACTCCCCGTGCAACATCCCAACTAGCCTTCACTGGGGCATCAAGGGTGCCAAGCTCAAGGTTAAGTCCAAGGATAAGTATGAAGTTGTGCTCTATGCCAAGCCATTTGCTTATGCTCCAAAGAAACCTTACGAGGAGTGTGAGAAAACCAAGCCCAGACATCCTCCATATGTATACAAATCACCACCACCTCCATCACCGGTTTATTACTACAAGTCCCCGCCTCCTCCACCTCCTACTTATGTCTATAAGTCACCACCTCCACCAAGTTACATTTACAAATCTCCACCACCACCTCCGCCAACTTACATTTACAAGTCGCCACCTCCACCGGTTTATTATTATAAGTCTCCACCTCCACCAATGAAGCATATACCGGCACCTTATTACTATAAGTCCCCACCCCCACCTTCTCCATCCCCACCACCATACTACTACAAATCTCCACCCCCACCATCCTCATCTCCTCCACCACCATACTATTACAAATCTCCACCACCACCAGTCCATTCTCCTTCTCCACATTATGTCTACAAGTCGCCACCTCCCCCATATCGCTACTCATCTCCTCCCCCACCAGTGAAATCTCCTCCACCGCCTTACTATTACAAGTCTCCTCCACCACCAGTCCATTCTCCTTCTCCACATTATGTCTACAAGTCTCCACCTCCCCCATATCATTACTCGTCTCCACCTCCACCTGTAAAATCACCACCACCTCCTTACTATTACAAGTCCCCGCCACCACCATCCCCATCTCCTCTTCCACCATATGTCTACAAGTCCCCACCTCCCCCATCACCATCTCCTCCTCCACCATACCATTATTCGTCCCCTCCCCCACCCGTAAAATCTCCACCACCTCCTTATTATTACATATCTCCACCACCACCAGTCCATTCTCCTTCTCCACATTATATGTACAAGTCCCCACCTCCCCCATATCACTACTCTTCTCCTCCCCCGCCCGTAAAATCACCTCCACCTCCTTACTATTACAAGTCCCCTCCACCACCATCCCCATCTCCTCCTTCACCTTATATCTACAAGTCCCCCCCTCCCCCATCACCATCTCCTCCTCCACCATACCGTTATTTATCTCCTCCCCCACCTGTAAAATCTCCACCACCTCCGGTCCATTCTCCTTCTCCACATTACATGTACAAGTCTCCACCTCCCCCATACCGTTACTCATCTCCTCCTCCACCAGAAAAATCACCTCCACCTCCATACTATTACAAGTCCCCACCACCACCATCCGCATCTCCTCCTCCGCCTTACATTTACAAGTCCCCACCTCCCCCGTCACCATCTCCTCCTCCCCCATATCATTACTCGTCTCCTCCTCCGCCCGTAAAGTCACATCCACCGTCTTACTATTACAAATCCCCACCACCTCCATCCCCATCTTCTCTTCCGCCTTATATCTACAAGTCTCCACCTCCCCCATCACCATCACCTCCTCCCCCATACCATTACTCATCTCCTCCCCCACCGGTAAAATCATCTTCACCTCCTTACTATTACAAGTCCCCACCACCCCCATCCCCATCTCCTCCTCCACCTTATGTATACAAGTCCCCACCTCCCCCCTCACCATCTCCTCCTCCTCCATACCACTACTCATCTCCACCACCACCCATAAAATCACCTCCATCTCCCTACTACTACAAGTCTCCACCACCACCATCCCCGTCTCCCCCACCCCCCTATGTTTACAAGTCGCCACCTCCCCCTTCACCATCCCCACCTCCGCCATACCACTACTCATCACCTCCCCCACCAGTAAAATCACCTCCGCCTCCCGTCTACATCTATGCTTCTCCACCACCTCCAACTCACTACTAAGTTTGAGTCTCTCGGCCACTAACCACTGCCAATCGTGTAAGTGATTTTCCATTACAAATTTATGCATCAAAGAAGTAATAGCCATTACAGTTAACAGTAGCCTCATTTTTCTCAAATGTTCACTTGCAGCTCTTGATTTCAAAAGTCGAATAAAAGAAAGCTCCACGGGGGAAAGATTCAAACATCAAGACTCCAATCCAAGTCCATTCAATAAGGTCCTGAACATTGCATTTCAGAGCATTACCCATTCCAATTTGGACCAGTTTGCTTCTACTTCTCTGGTGGCAATCTTTCACATTGTGCTTATACTATCTTCAAGTGGGAGTGGCGTCGATGGATTACGAAGGCTTAGAAAGTGAAAACCATGCTTTTTAATATATTTATTGGCTTTTCCTAATTATATATAGAGTTGTTTCACCTAGTAATTTATCACTGTAAAGTGAGTGAGCTTTGTTTGATTGATTTCTATTTATTTATGGATAATTTGTTTCTTTGGAAGTTCTTGTGCTTTTGTGCCCTCCAATTGTTAGAAATAAAAGGATGACATTTCTATCTGTTGCACTTGTTTTTGCATGTGTTTTTATTTCTCCTTGACACATATATGCTCATTAAATAACACTTCCTACCTCAGTTTGACCAACCAATAAAGTATGCCGAATACTCTGCATATGATCATATGAGTGTACATTGCAAACAAAGTCTCCTCTCTCTCTCTCTCTCTCTCTCTCTCTCTCTCTCTCTCTCTCTCTCTCTCTCTGAGGTCTGTAATTCCAATATTGCATTATTGAGTTGTTGAACATATGGGCTGCAATGACTTCAAACATAATTTGCTTCATCCTTGCTATCACCTTGGAGAGAGAAAGGAAAGTAACAAAGCTAGCTATTGGGAGAGATTTTGATGTATAAAATATGGTACATTTTGACAGTAGATACACGAGGGACCTGCTCTCTCTGAGATCCACCTCTTTTCCTCGTTCATGAGTCCACACTAATTGCCTCTTGCACGTGGTAGGGATGGGATGGGTTTGAGTCCATAGATGGCATCTGAATTTTACAAGACAACTTGTTATTAAGCCTTTAATTAAGACAAAAAAAGGGAAAAAAAAAAGATTGGAAATATATCTCTGAGATGATCAACGTATAGCCACAGGCGGAGCTAGCGTGAGGCCAGGGAGCACGTGTTGACCTTGAAAATTATTTATTTATTATTATTTTATTATTAATTTGTGAATTGTGCCTACCTAAAAAAAAAAAAAATTAACACAATATCAATGGTATCCAACCAAAAAAAAAAAAAAAAACATAATACCAATTGTGCCCATTTATTGAAATAAATAAATTTTAACCCAATCTACATCAATATAATTATACCCAACCCATTTTATACAATAAAAAATTATCGACTTTGTCCCTCTTTTATCAATAAAAATTTATATGTACTGTAAGGAATTAAACTACTTATGTCTTATAACTAGTATTCACTTTTGTGTAATTTCTTATCTCTCCCCCTGCGTACAGCTCAGTCCATCTAATAGCCAAACCTTATAACGGAAACAAAAGGTCAAATTTTTTTCAAGAGAGAGACAACTTATTAAAGATCAGGACTTTATTTCCTGATATTCCAACTTTTAACTACCTTTATATTAGTTGTCTTTTACCAAATAATGGTAGTGTTTAGAGTGTTAAAAAATAGATAAAATGTAATTTGAAAGAAATATTGGTGTTTGATGTTTTTGACCAAAATAAAATTTTTTAGAGATGAGTAGTGTAATTTTTGGACTTTCGTAGTAAAAAGTGAGAGAAAAAAATGTTAGAATGGTTTTTGTATTCCGTTCTAACGGATTGATGTCAAATTTTTTGAAAAGTTGTTAGAACTTCTTAACTTTTGCAGGAAAAAAGTTGGAGAGAGAAATCATTAGGACGATTTTTTTATTCGTTCCAATATATTTATGTCAGAAATTTTAAAATGTGTTGAAAAGTTATTAGGGTTTGTAAAAAAGTTTTTGAGATTTGTAAAAAAAGTATTGGGGTTTGTAAAAATTTATTGGGATATATAAATATATATAGAAATTTATATAGATTTCATAAAATACGAAATAAATAAATTGTGTTAGAGAGTTTTTGAGGTTGATAGAAATTTTTAGAAGATTTTGATGTTTTTTAACGGACCAAACGCGGCCTGTATAGTCTCTAACTGCTCCCACAAAAACACACTTCAATGTAGGCTAAAGTTTGTTTAAGCCCTTCGAAACCCAAATCCAATTTTTAAGTTTGTTGAAGCCCTTCGAAACCCAAATCCAATTTTTAATCATTTGGTTTCCCACGTCGGTTAAGCAATTACTTAGGATTCGTTTATTTGTTGACTAGAAAAGAACGAAGAAAGAAAGAATTTACTGCTTGAAGGTTTCTGCCATCCAGCTGCAAGGCATACATGCCATTTAAAAAATTAGTAGGTACGTGGGACCTAGAAACAAAGCTGGTCCTCTTTAGCAAGGTATGTTTTGGCCACGTTTGGAGCTTTTAACGCCCTTTTTTTTTTTTTAATCTTATTAAAATTATCCAATTTATTCCCTTATATTTTAAATTACAGAAAATAAAACTATTACATTAACAAAAAATTAAAAAAATTTAATTTTTTTCCTTCCTAGACTTAGTTTGAAAAAAAAAATTAGCTTTTCTTGTAGTTAATTAACTATTAGAAACTATTTTTTTTGTTTGAAAAAAATAATTTAATAATTAGCTTTTTAGTTTTTTATTTATTTGACATATTTATATTTCATGTTTTAAAATAAATTTAAAATATAAGATGATAGCTTTAAACATTAAAAATAAAAAACAAAAAAATAATAGCCAAATTCATGCCGAAGGAAGCCTTAATATGGAATTGCAATATTGTACCTTGACGATGATAAAAGCTTTTCTATTAGATATTATTAATAAAGAAAAATCAGAATAATATGTCAATAATATTTATTTTATTATATAGTAAAATATTTTTAATAAATTATTATTTTAAAAGTGATAAATTTTCAAAATTATTGTAAATTTACCCCTTGTTATTACATTAATTGATGATTTCTCAGTTGCATGTCCTCCGGACACTTTGGCATCACCCTTTCAATAATATGTATATATATATACATTTATCCTTTGGCATTCTTTAATTATCAAAAAGTACTCCAACTATTTTAATACTGTTTTTATAGAAATTTTGTTATGGAAAAAGAAATGCAAATCTAGCTCACTCACATTATCCAAGCTTGGTCAAATGAAATAAAATAGCAATTTTATAATCACTTATCATTTACTTAAGGCGTTTTTTACTATAATGTTTTGAAGTATCTTGAAATAGTCTGAAGTATTTTAAGGGTTCCAAATTAAATTTTTTAGTATGACCCAAAATCTTTTAAAAGTCATTGGAATACTCTAAGGTCTATCTATAATATTTTATAACTTAGGAGAATTTCTAAAAAGTGTCTCAAATATTTTATAGTATTGTAGATATTATAAACTAAAATATTCTAGAATCTAAGGTAGTTTATAGAAAGTGTCTTGAAATATATAGAATTGTAGAACTCTCTATGAGTATTATATAAATATCTTAACTACTTTGGTAGATGATTCTAAAGGTATAATCCCCACATTAAATCAACTTAATCTCCACTTTCCGTTTAAAAAAAAAAGGTAAAAGAATATAAATAAGAATAGAGTTTGTTTATTTATATGAAATGTAAGAAGTTTATCAATCTATCAAAACTAAAAAATTTATCAAAATCACAAAAAATAAGGAATTTATAATAAAACAATCTTGTAGAGAATTTGAAAAGGTTTAACTCTGTTTTAGGTGCTCAATTCAACAATATACTATATTAATTTAAAACAAACCTCTAATCTCGTAAATTTCTTTTTTTCTTGAATATCCGGTAAGTTTTTTTGAAATTGAATAAAATTTTCCAAATTTTTATAAAATTTAATTTTAGATTTATTGTACAAATTATGAGACTATGATTTTTACGAATTTATACTAATTTTTATAACTCCAAACATTCCCATAAAATAATGTTGTTGCATGAAACAAAATAAATTTATTTGATACTTATCACTTTTTTAAATTTAAATTTGTGCTATTTTATAAATTTAACTCTATAGATAAATTTCACTTAAATTGGCTTCATTAATTTTTTTTTTTTTACTTCATTATTACTCTAGTGTTTATTTTGTAGTACAGATAGATAGATTTATAGGTTACGTTTTGACCATTCAAAATTGTAATTTTTTTTTCCTGTTTTTTTTGGAGTACCAAATCATTATCTCAAAATTCTCACGTTGCATCACATTTCCCAAAAAAAAAATAAAAAATTCTAGAAACTTTTAAATACCTATTTAATAAAACATATCCAATACATATAACATTTTAATATATGTCACAAAAGAATTATTGAGGGGAGAGAAGGAGAGAAAAGAGAAGAGATGAGGTGACAAGTTCTAAAATTTGATAAAGTGATAGATACCAAGGGATGAGAGAGGTGAGACTAAAGAAGATGTATATTTATATGTTATATGTATAGTGTCTTTAGGCACAGGTAAAATATCTAATAACCTTAAGTATCAAGATATAAATATAATTCTTTTAAAATTAGATTTATTAGTAATTTTTATATTTAAAATTAAAATAAATTTTAATTACTTCGTTACTATACCTATCAACATTTTATATTTTATTCTAATAAAAATTTATTATATATCTTTGTATCAAATTTTTATATTTTTATTATATTCTTTAATTAATTTTTTTTGTCAATGAAATAACCCCTGTATTATTTTTTATTTTTTCCCGGGATTTACAGAGCTCTCCAACAATTTCTAAGCAATCTTTGTGATCCTTTCCTTCCTTCCGTCCTTTCTTCTTCTTCTCACATTCCAAATAGAACCCTAATTCTCCCTCTCCTTGTCCGGTTCAGACCCTTCGGTTCTCCGACGTTTCCTCTTCAGTTCTAGCGATCCATTTAAAGTCCCACTTGGTTCACCCAAGAAGGCCTCGCGTCAATCCGAAGTGTAAAGATCACATTTTTATCGACACTCTAGCTATGGTACGTTCCAATCTTTTTCTTCTTGATATATATATATTTCCTGACCAATTCATGAGGAGGAAATTGATTGGTTTTGGTAGCTTTTTGCTATTATCTTCCCTTCTCTATAATTAGGCGGATTGAAGATGACAGTTAGATTTGCATGCGTTTGGGTTGGTTGCCCTTGGTTATGTATTTGACTTATATGTGAATTTATATCCGTAAAGAGTGTTTTCAATTTGATCTGGCATATGGAAGATTTTATGGAAACGGGTTGCTATGTAAATTATCTTAGAGATGATGCCTGTCCTTGTAGTTGTTAGCTGCAGATGAGGTTAGGAGATTGTTGAAAAATGAAGGTGTTTACTTGATTGCCTCTCCAGAATTTAACTTATCCCAAACCTAAGTTTTAAGTTAAAAGCTACCCTATGTCCCCTCGCAAGTAAAAGAAATAAGTAAATTTGTCCATTGATTGTATGGTTTTATCAGCAGATAACTACTCTTTTTTTTTTCCCCTGTTAAATAACTAGTTTTTACAGCTGGTGATGCAATGGTATGTATACATATATAAAGCTTTTGTATGGTGATCAAGAATTGGAAGCTTTCGTGATGAGAAAACATTGCTTGTTTGCTTTAATTGGCTCCTTAATGTGTTGTATTTGCGGGGTTCGGGTGAGGAATTAGACTGTTGATTAAATTGGTAATACGAAATGAACATGACTTCTTTTTCAGTTTACCTTGAGACTTCCAGAAATGATCATATTTTTATTTTTTATATTTTTTTTTTTGACATTCTCTCAATTTTTCTAGAAATAAATTCGATATATTTACCATATCATATTTATCATATTAGGTGTAGTGGTAATACTAAAAATTTCAAAAGTTACCTTGCCATTTAGGATAGAAACCGATTATAGCTACATTATCAAACTATTCATGAGTGACACAAAGAAAAACTACAAGGTAGGATCCTGCGTAAGGCAGGTCAAAGGTGTAATTCCTCTAGCAACAAGAAGTCTCCTGAATACTAAGGAGGAAGTGATATGTTTTGGCCTATACAGAAGGAATTTTGAATTCCATTGAGGTATTCTTTTAAAATGCAAGCATATTAAACGATTCTCCACCATCCATTGAGGAGGTGGAAGACTATAAATAGGGTTGTGTTGGTTTCATTTGTAAGGATCCAAGTTTCATGTCAATTAAGTGTCTTGTGTTCTTCTCTTGAAGTGTTCTAGTTCTCTATTTCACTTACCTTCTTTGTTCGTAGCTTCCTAGCAAAAGTCGGGTTTGACTTAACACTTCAACAAGGGTTTAAAGTAAGTGCTGCACAGGTTGAGGCGTGAAATTCTTGACTCATGACAATACGAAATTATGATATCTCATTTTTGAATTGAACCACCTTTAGCCTTTAGGAAATATTAGTATGGTTTCAGAAGCATTAAGGAAGCAATCATTTTTTGACACATGTCTAACATAGAGACAACTCCACCCTAAAAGTAACCATGCTGATTGAATGTGCTGCTTTTGTGCTCTTAGGATTGGAGAAGAATTGCTTAAAAAAGAGAATATCTGATAGTGAACTAAGATCCATATATTAAATGATGCTTCTAAAAGCTAAAGCACAAAATATTCCAGGCAAGTGAAGAGCGACAATATCTTGTGAGAATTGAATTTTAGATATGCATTAGGTTTACATTTTGAATATCAACCTAATTTTTCTAGCTAATAAATTATAAATGACATTTGTGAGGTTTGGCCTATTCTTCATGGATCATAAAATGGAATATATGAAATACAAGTTTAGTCAAAGTAGGACAACTGGTAACATAGAAGTAAATTTGGACACATAAAAGATTGTAGAGAAATAATACTTTAGGTACCTTGGATATATGGTCCAACAGGATGGAGGGATTGATACTGATGTAAGTCACAGGATTCAGGTTAGGTGGACCAAATAAAGGATTGCTTCGGGGGTCCTGTGTGATCAGAAAGTTCCCCTCAAGGTGAAACGAAAGTATTATAAGGTGGCGGTAAGACTAGCGTTGTTATATGGATCAGAGTGTTGGGCAGTAAAGCATAATCATGTTCAGAAAATTGCAGTTGCGGAAATGAGAATGCTAAGATGGATGCACGGGATCATAAAAAAAGATACGATTAGAAACGAGGAGATTAGAGGTAAAGTAAGAATAGCACCGATAAAAGATAAAATGAGAAAAAATCGATTAAGATAGTTCGGTCATATTAAAAGAGGTCTAACGGAGACACCGATTAAAATGTATAAAAGTAGAGAGCTTGTTAGGAGTAGGAGAGGGAGAGGGAGATCCAAGAAAAGTTGGAAAGAAACTATTAAACATGACTATGCCTATATGGATCTAACGGAGGATATGGTTCTAGATTTGATTGACGTCGTCAAATCCATATAGCCGACCCCACTTAGTGGGAAAATGCTTGGTTTGATTTGGTTTGGTCATAAATTGTTGTTACGTAGCACCTACAAAATAAGGTGATTTGTCACGCATGATGAAAAAATTGTATTTCACTTGCAAGCTTTTATTTTCCACAATCTTCAGTTTTAAGTGGTAAGAAATTTCTGGTGGAAGAACCTGCAAGAGGAAATGATACCTTATTATTGACGAATTAAAAAAACAATATGGTCTGGATGCTTGATTAGAGTTGTACTGGTACTACAACTTACCTTTGGTATCAAATAAATGGTCCCCTATAGTGTAGGATAGTTGAAGAAGCAGTTCACTAGGTGATCGACAAACTTAGTGGATTTGACTAGTGCCATCTTTCTGTTTTGTTCTGTCAGGCTCTTCAGATTAAATTTCAGAATTCCTTCTTGAAATTTTAAACAAATAAAAAGTTACTTCTAGGAAATTTGTTGATTAGCATTTTAATAATGCAGATTTCAATGACTTAAAGAAGTCTAGGTTGGTCACAAAACAAAGACACTGATTTGTGGGATCATTATCCCTTAGAAACTTCAATTTTGAGTAATAATAATTTCCAAAGATGGTTTATGAATTGTGACAGCTTTTTTCAGATATTTATTGACACTCATAGTTGAGTATGCATTGGTTTGATGATGATTGCTAATTGGTGGTGTTATTTTGAAGGCCATAGTTTTTTTTCCCCCTTAGTCATGGATTTATTACTTTGACATGACCAAAAGGTAGGAAAAACTTTGATGCTCAGGACAGCATTGTGAAGGATTGTTCACAGTTTGGGAATGGAGATGATGTGCCTTTTAGCTGACAGTTTACCATGCTCATTTTCATTGCCCTTTTTTTTTTTTAATGACAATTGGAACCTGCTGCCTTTACCCCTTGTATGTGCACTGTTACGCCCATTGTTCCCACTTAATAGCCCACAAACCACGCAAACTGGGTCGCCCCATTGAAAATCCGCCTTTAAACTCATCCCTAAGGAGGTGCCCCTTGGGGTTACACTCAAGACCTTCTTGAAAGAAGGCTTTAAGTTCTGGCCAACTGATTTACATTGCTTATTTTGATATGCATGAGAGTTTGTTGCATGTATTTTTGCACCGAAGAACATTGAAATGATCTATACAAAACCTCCATTGATCTCTTTAATAGCGAATGCTCAAATTTATGCATGTAAAATATGTTATATCAATGATATATTTGTGTGTATGATTATATTTACTGAAACTACTTCATTTAACTAGTCCAAATATTTGTTTGCACAGGCTGCAAAGATCATTGCAAATTTGATTGTAATGGGCTCTGGGATTTTGGCTAGAGCTTTTGTTCAAGCATACCGTCAAGCACTTGCAAGTAAGTTTATTGATCTTATTATTTTAGGTTTAGGATTGCAATCGAAGTGCAATTTAAGCTATCTAGTATTTTGCCTGTGGAAGGTTCTTTTCTGGTCTTGCAGGTGAACGCTGCCTTTCAAGCATAGTGTTATGAATTTTCCTTGGTGATATTTTTGTTTTGCATGAGGGTCTATTGCCCGTCTAGTTGTTTCTCTGTGGTTTAAGGTCTCGAAGCTGGGTTTTATAATGCAAGTATGATTTAGCCTGCTGACAATGGACCAGAGTAAACTTTCCTATCATGGATATAAGTTCCAGAATCTGATTTTGGAAAAAGGTTTATGCAATTTTCAACAAGAATGGACCAAATACCATGAGTTATAAGGTTAAATTGCAGTCCTCAAATAAAGAAAATCAGAAAAATAACAGAGAAATCTCAAATCTAAATTTTAAGCAGCAAAAGATATTCTTACACTGAATCTTACCGTGTGCATATAAACAATATTTAAACTTCGTCGCCAAAAAAGATACCCTAGTAAGCTTTTCTTATCTAATAATTATTTCTCAACTATTAACTTTACTTCCATTCAAGTAATCCTAAAATAGTAAATACTTAAAACTGCAATTAAACCGTTCTCAACAGAAATAAAATCCATAGACACTGACCCCAATTAACTTTAATTTCATTCAAGTAATCCTAATTCAGTAAATATTTATACCCCAATTAAAACATTATATGGAAATCAAATCCATAGGCATTGATCAAATCCTAGACTGTAGGAAAATAGCTAGAAATATTAGAATTGAAATATGATAAATTAAAATAAATAAATTGGACTCTTTTTTGAAACCCAATGAGTCATCCTTTGTGCAAAAAAGATCTTGAGTGTATCAAGAAATATGCAAAATACCTATAGCTGCTGGTTAGGTTAATAGTAATTTTGTTTGTGAAGATCAGTTTAATCATGAGTTAGAGATAAAATGCTTCTGATATTTTTATAATTTTTGAGAAGTTAAGGTGGTGGGACCAACCAAGGGCAACACGAGCAAGAATTTTAAGACATCATGTATTGGCAGCATTATTTTCTTGGCACTCAGTGCTAAGGAAAATGACTATAGGTTGAATGATTGTGAATGATATAGCTTACTTCAGATATAGGGCCGATATATCAGATAAATAATGATAAAGGATTCTTGTTTCCATTGATATAGCCATTTGTATTGATTTACTTAGTGATAAGTGATCTAACCTTTTATAACTCATTGCAATTTGATTGTCGTATAATTTGGTGATGCAGCTTGGTGAAGAGTATAACATTTGCCATATTTATTGGTTATATGAATTTGAACAAAATAAGGGATCTCAAATAGATGTAGAACGATAGATCATTGTGCTGGTTGTCCATGTTTGGCCTACATGTTTGTAAATATTGAAAATTCATATCTTTCTGGGATGACAATTTGGTTGCGGAAAAAATCTTCATTTTCTTGTTCAAGTAATTTCTTTTACTTTTTTATTCAAAATGGTTCATTTCAAATAGTCGATTTCAATGGTGTTTCTGCAAACAGTTGTCGTGGCTTCCTCTGTAGTATGTTATTTTCTATCACACCAAAACTTCGTATCTCATCTTTAAAGAAAAGTCAAGCTCCCTCCTTGTTTGAGAGGTTAAAGGCTATTTGGTGTATTGAGTGGGTCGCTTAATTGGTTGCCTTTTTGTGAAGAAAAATAAAATGTGTGAAGGTCACACGTTTCTTCTATGTAAACTCCCAAGCCTGGTAAGTTCATTTATGTGTACCGTCAATACTGATGTAGTGGATGGGACCGTACCTTGCAGTGGCTAGCCTAGACTTTATTAGCTGGCTTCTGCCACAGTGCTTCACTTCAAATTCTAGACATTTCTGGATGTAAATCAACTTGAATGTTTTATATATCGTTTGGGCCTGGTAGACAAGAAGATTACGGAACCCTCTTGCATTGGTACCATATTTTCAACTGAGCTCTTAGGCTATATTTGATTGGGGGAGATAATTTAGGGATAACTCATACTGCGGGATTTGATATACATGGGATTAATTTTTCTGCTTGGGATCTTTTATTTTTCTTATTATTTTTTTTTTTTGGGGGGGGGGGTGTGTGTGTGTATTTGGTTGGTAAGATATGAAATACGGTAAAAGATGCAATTTGACGAGAGATTTGACCATAGATAATTTTGGACATTTAAATTTTGAAGGGAAGCAATCCAGAGAATAGGGGATATATCTCCTCACCCATGGTATTGTATATCTCCCATACTATCCGAATTTGACTACGTGTCTGGAGCACCAAATGTGTGCAATGGGCCCCATGTATCCCAATCCAGAATAAACGGCAATCAAACATTGCATTGGGGTGCAAACTGTTAACCTGTGTCCACTCCCTTATTTGTTACAACCTGGATGCTCTGAATAAATAGTGCTAGGAGGAAAGTAAAAACGGCAGCATGTAGGTGACTTGAGGAAGGAAAATTTATATCCCCATATGCATCGATGCTTTGAATGATAATTTTTTCATCTGGTTAATTTCAGATGCCTCAAAAAATGGTGTTGCTCAAGAGACAATTCAGAATGTTGCCCGAAGAGCAAGCAAAGTCATGACTGAGCAAGAGGCAAGGCAGATTCTTGGTGTCACTGAGCAATCCACGTGGGAGGAGATTGTGCAGGCTAGTGTTTGATGGTTGTGTATTATTTTGTGCATTTAAATGTCTCATAATTACATCCTCAACAGATTTCTACAATCTGTGCAGAAGTACGATAATCTATTTGAAAGGAATGCCAAGAATGGGAGCTTCTACCTCCAATCAAAAGTTCACAGGGCTAAGGAATGTTTGGAGCCTATCTACCAAAGTAAAAATGAGGGTTCTGCCAGTTGAGAATACATTTGCAGGGCCACTCTTTTTTTGTGCATGACTGCATATTGAATTGTTGTACAGTTGATATGCTCATGGTTGATTTGGAAGATTTAGGTCCATATACAAACTTGTTTAACTTCATAGTCTTCTTGTTTTGTGTTGCGATCTAGAATAACAGCAAATTGTCCGCATAGGATAAACACTAAATTTAATGAGAAAATGGGTTACACCTGATGGATGTTTTTTTATTAAAAAAACTGGGCAACGCAACAATGTAAATGTTGTCAATAATGTTGTCAATCCGGAATGAACAATTGTACTCCCAAAAACTATGAACCACATATGTATACGTGTACAAATATCCCGGGGCTTCTCTTTCTTCTTTTAATGCATTTTTTTCCTTCTATTGGATTTGACTTGGGTTGGGATTTCAATCCCCGTTTCCTTAAAGTAAGAATTTGTTTGGTTTACTTCAAAAAAAAAATATAATTTTGATTAACTTTTTTACTTTTATTAATATTTATCAACTTTAACGAATTGTTACCAAATTAACACTAAAAGGCAGAAACACCTGTCAATTTGGTGTGCAAGGTAAAGGGTTCCTTAAATTTTCCTATGTTTGATATATGATTGTAGAAATTTTAGCTTGGGAATGAGTTAAAGTTTTATTAACGTGGAAAGGCATGTGGGATAAGAAAATTATTTTGCAGACAATTTGTGGTTGTTCCATTGCAGTAAGTTCTAGAAAAAAAAAATTTATTTTGCAGACAATTTGTGATTGCTCTTTTGCAGTAAGTTTTAGAAAAATTATTTAATGTGACGGTTATTTTTTGATGACTTTCACTTTCACTGTGATCAAAACAACTAAATAGCTGTCATAATTATAGAAATGCTAAAATCATAGAGGCCATTACGCCATGTGACGGTGATTTTACATAATTTCTCGTGCTACAAATATTGAGCGTGGAAGTAATGTTTGAGAATTTCCATTTATAACAATATTCTTACTTCTTGTGTGTGTTTGAACCCCACAAGATTGACTTGTCGCATTGTTGACCCTTTTGGGGTGCAAAGGGATAAAAGATTGCCATTGTGGTTCCTCATAAAGATTGAAGCTAGATTATCCTGCTGAATCTAATTGGCTGGGATGAAAAAATAAAAAAAAAATAAAAAATGAAAACAAAACCTCATTATCACCAAATTTAGTTCACCATTCAACGCACGAAAAACAAATCATCTGAACTTACCCCAGTTGTGCTGATATTTTCTTTTGTCAGTTTGAACTCCTTTTCAATACAGCCTCAACTGTCACTGGCCAAGCACTCACGTTAATCCCCATCGTCATGCAAGAACTAGACTTCGCATCTTCTAATAGAAGCCGCTCGGTGCAAAACAAAATCATTGAAGAATCCCCCTTTCCTTCCTACTAGCACGCCTTTGTGATTTTATTCCTCTCAACACCAGAAATAATTTGAACCAAATAATGAGAGCCACAAAAATGTTGGTTAAGTTCAAGGGAGCCAGCACTGGAGAATCCTTCATTTTCTGCAAATATGTCGCTCTGTGGAGCTTCAATGTATCAGCACAAGCAGCTCTTTGTCAAAGGAATCAACTGCCAAAACCTACGATTCATCTTAATTTCTGCTAATCAATTGGTTCTTTTCTGTGAAAAAAATAAAAAATAAGACATCAATTCCAACAATGTCCGTGAAACAAATACAGCTTCTCAAGCAACAAAAACCTTGAACCCGGCACTGATCAGCTGCAGAAAAATGCTGGAAATTTACAAGAAAATGGTCTAGAAAGACACTGCACTCAAACTCTTCCCGTATATCTTTTCAGCCACCCTTTCGGCTACCTCCACCTTCTTATGAATCTTACAAGCACCCAACAGAGCACCCCACAAAGCCTCATCCGGCTCCACCTCCATTCCTACAATCAATGCTTCGGCTTCCTCGACCAGCCCTACCCTCCCCAACATGTCCACCATACAAGTATAATGCTCTAACCCCGGCTTCACCCCAAACCTCCTCTCCATCATCTCAAAATATTCCCTCCCCTTATCCGTCAAACCACCATGACTACACGCCGCCAAAACAGCAGTAAAACTCACTCCATCGGGCAACATTCCCTCATTCAACATCAGCTCAAACAGCACAAACACCTCCCCAAAATTCCCATGCATCCCATAACCTGCCATCATCGCCGACCAAGTAATCGAATTCCTCTTCGGCATTCCATCGAACACCTTCCGGGCACTACCCAGATCACCACACTTGGCATACATTGTGATCAAAGCGTTGGAATTCGCAGCGTCTGAGGCGAACCCATTTGCCAGAACAGCTGCATGGACTTGCCGGCCGAGCGGAAGGGCCGATAACCCCGCGCAGGACTTGAGAACGGCGGGCAGGGTGTGGCGGTCGACGGGTTTGCACGAAGCGACCAGTTGGCGGAAAACGGAGAGGGACTGAGGGAAGAGGCCGAGGGAAGAGAAGCCCCTGATGAGAGAGTTGAAGAGGAAGGTGGGTTGGCGGTTGGTGAGGGAGAATATGAAGAAGGCTTCCAGCATTTGGGCAGAGGCGGAGTAGGAGGAGACGAGCTTGGATCGAATGAAGTCGTGGCGGGAAATCCCGACTGTTATGGTTCGCGCGTGTATTTGCTTGAGCTTTTTCAAGTTCTTGGTGGAAGAACACCGGTCAAGGAGCGAAGCGTACATGGGTATTAGACCCTGATGGGTGGCCATGAATTCATTTCATTGCTGCAACTGCCATTGCACAAACATATGCAGACTTCTATGCTTTATTCGGTTGGGAGAGAGGAGAAGAAGCAAAGAATGCTCTGTTTCATTGTTTGGTTTCTGGCTCCAAAGGGAAAGATAAAACAGGGGAGAGAGAGAGAGAGGGAGGGGGGGGGGGGGAGGGGGTTATTTACGTAAATATATATTTTAAT